>VYZM01019629.1:166281-212882 GCA_013398915.1 Dromas ardeola | reverse complement strand
CTAAAAAAAAAAAAAAAAAAAACAAAACACCAAAAACCAAAAAAACCACAAAGACCAAGTAAAACATTTGCCTTCTTTTATAGTGCATTATGCTTCTTTTCCTTGTCTAGACCATTGGCTTCTTTTTACTGAAAGATGCTAATTTCTGTAGCCTTTCAGAGCATTTACTAAAGCAAAATAATTAGTTTGCTTGTAAATGTCAAAGTTTTCTTGCACTTTCAGCATCTAGGTAACTTACTGGCATTACAGCCCTGAGAGAGAATTATGCCTATGGGAAGACAATTGATAAAACAAGGATATTTAAAAGAGCAAACTATGCATCCTCAAGGGAGAAAAAGGTTTTGAAAAAAGGCCAGTGCATAAATTTAGGCAGTGCTTGCTTGCACTCATGCTACCTACTCAATTAGTTTGCTAGATAATTTGTCACATGTTACTAAAAGAAATTTCTTCAGCAGTTCATATATAACATGTTTGTTTTAAGAATCACCTGCTTTTCTTTTCATGAGAATATTTGAACTTCGAGTCTAAGGGCAAATATTTTATTGGAAATGACAGAGGAAAAGAAAAATTGCCAAGTTTTTTCTTTGAAGCTGCATTATTATTATTTCATCTAGGACTTTAGTTATTTTGGTGTATTGTAGAAGTTTTCTGTTTTGGGAAACAGGTTTTAAGTTTTTTAATATAATTTAGAATTTCATGAAGTATGTGTTATCAAATATCTGGAAAGGAGATGACTTTTTCAGTGAATATGGTGCTTTTGGAAGAAAAACATAACAATTGTATCATGAATAGCATCAGACTTCCCTGTAACTTGCCTATTTTCCTGCTAAAATCTCCAGTTCCTTTAAGAAGAATGACTTCTACCAGGCAGTAAAGGTATTTCAGTCCATGTGCCTCTCCAGATCAATCTCCATAGGTGATGTTAAATTTTATAAGGTAAACTCTTGTCCATGAAGAACGATACTGAAAACTACTATTTTATTTCAGAGCAGTGAAGAATCATGAAATTATCACTTTAGAAATCTCTAACATAATGATGGTCCCAATTCATTTACTACTAGAAGTAAAAGCTTAACACAAAATGTGAGAATTTTGTATGTTATTGATCTGTATTCCAGAAGTGGACAAATCATTTTCAAGGGTACTTTTACAGTTATGAAACAAGTTTCTAAGAAAGGTTACTTATAAATATTTAACAATGTTTAATTGCATTCCAGGGAAACGATACCTGAGTGGCAGCATCAATATCTTTGTGGCACATACTGAATGCGCAGTAGCTGATAAACACAAACATTACTCTGTAATTGCTACCCAGCAGAGAATAATTTGATTAAAGAATAATCAGGTGTTAGAAAGGGAGGCTGGGGATCATTCACCCCAAACCCACTGCTCCCCCATTGCTTCTGGTCTCAGTCAGTAGTCAGTCACGGGCTATCCTGTTTAGGCCTTAGTATTGCAATGGTTTGGATGTAGTTTCAGACATAAGCTCCAGCAAATGCATTTCATACCGAAGAATGTATGTAAGGCATTCAGGGCAGGGGAGAGAGTTTTACCTCTGAGGAGATTTGCTATGCATTTAAATGTGTGAGGTGACTCTCAGTCTAGCAGAAAGTCGGTTGTGTATTTGAGGAATCTGACCACTGTTTTATTTAAGAAAGCTGATGAATGTGTGCCCCTTGGAAAACAAAGGCACAGAACAAGTTTGGGTGAGAAGATGCTGAATCTCTCCAAGATGCTGCTAAACCTACAAAGGCAGCACTGAATGCCCTGAGGTGTGAAGGCTTGTCCAAGGAGGGCCTCTGGAGAAGTTTTCTGTGGGAATATCTCTTACACGTGACTTTCCTAAGGCAGAGGCCTGAGTAATCCTCTTTTGGGTATTTCCCTGGGCAGACATGGGTCACTGAGAGCTGAAACCCATGCTGCTACCTCACAGTGGCCAGCTAGGTAAGACAGAGTGCTCCCTTCCTTGTTATGGGGTTGTTTCATTTCATCCTATGTGTCTTTTATAAATGTTTTTAACCTTGTGATTTGTATTTCATTGTAACTAGGCTCAAATAGAGAGTTCTTTAAAGGATCTGGATAATGGGGCATTCCTTATGTAAGAAATGGAGGCATTAACCAGCCCCTATCAGTCCTCCTGGAAACCTCTGCCTGCCCCAGAAGGATAAGGTGATGAACTTACCTCTTTGGCAATAAGTTTATGCAAAACTCTATCACCTCTAACTTTTGTTGTCACATTAACATTTAGCTTCCCTGTGGTGTAGGTAGTTATCCAAAAGCGGGCTATGTGAGACGTCCTTAGCTGAACGGTTTTACCTTAACTGACCATTAGAAAAGTTCTGGGAAGAGGGAGCTGTATATCAGTGCTGATACCTGACTCCCTGAAATCCTGCTCCAGGTAACGATTTTCTGTACTTGAGTTGCATTTTTGGAGTGATGAGAGAAAAGAATGTTAGTTATTTCATTCCTTGTGAGGCTCTGCATATGACTCAGCAGGGTAAGGAAGAGATGGAGAGCAGATTTGTACAGCAGAAGTAGTAACTGCAGGTGTTTAAATTTACAGTCCTGAGTTAAGGTTTCTTCATGGGAATTTTAAGGTCTGAAGTGTGCTAATAATAGGATAAAGTATGTATAAATGTAGTTTGTCATTTGTCAAACCTCTCTTTTTCTAGTTTCTTCACCTTTCACTATTAATAGAATATTACAGTTACTGACCAAATATCTTTCAATTTCTGGCTATTTTTGAACAATATTAAGGCAACTGCCAAAGAAGTAGAGGCTTAAAAAGCCTTATTCCCAGAAGCAGCAGGCTGTATTGCCGAACAGAGGGTACACAGCATATACTTTTGGATTTTAAAAAAGTTCGGGAGTTTTTGTGGGTTTGGTTTTTTTGTTGGGTTTTTTTTTTTTGGAAAGCAATTCCTCTGTTTGGGGCAAATGAGAACGTGAGCAAGTTGTCACCACATGCATTTTTGAAGAAGAGGTATTTATTTTGCAGGTGAACAAGTTGGAACACCATCTTCAGTATGGAGTTTGCAGTGTTCTCGTAATTCATCCTTTTCACACGGAACAGACCTAGCTATAATTCCTTGGCTGTGTATCTCTACTTGAAAAGCATTTCTAAGGACGATGCCTCACATAGGTTCACTAAGCCTGATGACAGCCTGTTTAGAATCCAGGAACTTCCCTGCCTCTGTTGTGCCCTGGTTTACGCGTGGTACTCAGTAGGGTAGTACCTGGTGCTCCATTCGTGGCTCTTGGCAGCCTCTGTCTCTCTTTGCACTTAATGGAAATGTTAAAACATTTGCTGATGGACCAGTACTGAAACAAGCTGGAGAAAAGCCTGGTGGTGTCTTAGTGCAAGGTTCAGCTCCGGTACAAAGCTTAAATAAGTCTGTAGTAAAGCTGTGGGGAGCACAGTAATAGTGTACCCAGTATATCCTGGAGGCATGGCTGGGCTTTTATTTCTCAGAGGACAGGGAGGTGGTCACTGGTATATTTGCCCTGCAGCCCCATGCTTGATGCAGGGACTGGCTGGGCAATAGCTGCTTTCTGTGGGCCCTTGAGCCCCCCAGAAGATGACAGGGAAGTCAGGTCTGCTTTGGCCTTGTTGCGTAAGGGGGAGCTGATGTGGCAAAATAGGGAGATAATCCCAAATCTAGACAACTGCAGGAGGCAGGGTATTTGTTTGCCCTGGGCAAAACTGGGTATATTTAGAGCTGTGGTGCACCCAGAAATAAGTACTTAATTTTTCACTTTTCGTTTCTCTGAGCACCACTGTGCATTCCTTCTCTTGATGCAGTATATCTGTGGGGGAGAGCTTTAATTCAGTGAAGCAATAAATAAGACAAGGTAACTGCTGGGAGTCTGCTCTTTTAGAGATGAAGAGTCTGTTCATGTTCAAAACAAGGGTTATCCTTGTACCTGCATGTAGAATAACTGTGGAGTTAGAGGTGGAGTAAAGCTGCAGTAGAAATGCTATTTTTTTTCTGATAGATAATGCCCCTAGGGGAAAGAGAGCATCCATATAAGAGAACCCAAATACTTCAATAAGAATTCTGTTGTTGCAAAACTACTGAATATTGTCCTCAAAGCCCCTGTCATGGTTTAACTCCAGCTGGCAGCTAGGACCACGCAGCTGCTCGTGCTGTTCTCCCCCTTCAAGAAGAGGGAGAAAAGGTGGGGAAAAGAAAGGGAAAAAAAACCTCGTGCGTTGAGATAAAGACAGTTTAATAGAACAATAACAGAAAAAAGGAAAATAATAATAATGGTAAAATAATATACTAGATAAAGTAATAGAACTCAAGACACTCTTACCATCAGGTGAATTGGTTGCCCAACCTGTCCCGAGCAGTGACCCCTGCCCCCTGGCCTACCCCCATTTGTATACCAAGCATGATGTCTATGGTACAGAATATTCCATTGGCCATTCCATTGTTCTGTCTATGCTTCTGAAAAAAGTCCTTGAATAGTATAAACATCACCTAGCAACAACTGAAATAATATGCATTATTGACATTCCTTTCCTACCAAATCTGAAACATAGCAGCCACTAGAAAGAGAATTAACTTTATCCCAGCTGAAACCAGGACTGACCTGAAAACTTTGTGTTGGTGCAGATGCAGCTCTGTTCTAGGCTGGTTGATATTGATTCAGATGGGGTTTTCTTAGCCTACTGTATTTTGAATGAGATATTGGGACTCCCCAGGTTTAAGAAGGTTGCAGATATCACCAAAGATCGTGTGATACAACATTTAATTGAATCCAGTAAAAAAATCCTCTGCCTATTTTAGTAAGAGAATGTAATAGTGTGGCAGCATGTATTCAATCATTTAGACTTAAAGCATCTAATTATCAAAGTTAAGTCTTTAGAAATCTTGATTGTAAGAGTAAACAATCATTCTCATTATAAGTATCTTGAGTATTTAAACTTCTCTCATCTAAGACTATCTTATATTGTTTTTCTAACTATGCTACAGTTCAATGAGTCCTGCAAGCACTATCCCGTAGTGCTCTAATTGCATGGTTTCTACAGATACCGTATCAGCCCATCAGTATTAATGCAGCAGAAAGCGAGTACCCTTGTGTCTCTACAAAGCCAATTTAAAATATTTCTAGAATATACTTTTGAATTACTTTTTCCTTCATCTTATTTTAGATAACACTTTGATTTAAATAAAACTGCCTGTGGGGCATTGTAGATTGATCAAAAAGTGCTGTATTGTTCTATTAGTTTAAATTTTTGGTGCTGCAATAAATCATTTTCTGCCTACTTCATTTGCATTTTTCGAGTTCCTAATTTAGTTCCAGCATGGGATTGTCTCAACTGGAGGAGGCAGAGATGTGAGGTAAAGTGTGGAGGAGCAATGTTTATTGAAGAGGTACATAAAACAGAAAGGATTTTGGCTGGAATTTAAGAATGAAGCAAAGGATTTCAATTTTCTTCCAGTCTATATGAATTGACAGAAATGTAAAACGATGGCTGGAGTTCGGGCAAGAAGGAAGATTACAGGATGCAGAGTATGTCAGGTGCATGTTTATTACTAAGAATTTGACCTGTAATGCTCAGATGAAAGCAACCATTTTTCTGTGCATGTAACTTCAGATAAATGCTAGTCTTTAGCCCATGCCCTTGAAAGAATTCATGGGAAGCTTTCTTTCAGGGTTTTGCAGCTCTTCATGTAACCTTGGCATCGAAACAGGGTAAAAAATTTTTCTTTGGTTGTAATTATAGAAAGCAGTTGACTGCTTTTCTTCAGTAAAATAGAACAATGATATTCTTTAAATAGGAACATTTATTGAAGAACTAATATGTTAAGTAAGCTGAAGAATTACCTTTTTCTTCTGGCCTCTAAATAGATACGTATAACTTTACGGTCCTATAATTATGGCTTCTCATTTTTGGCATACAAATTGTTGGCAAGTGTTTTCATTTGTTCTTTTGTGCTGAAATGTAGAACCTGGGACACTCTTCTTCCTCTGTGTGTACAGCATGTTTTGATTTCTGGGCATCTTTACTTCTGGCTTTTTGTTGCCTCTGTTAAACTAGTGAACAACTGGAAATTTTTCTCTAAGAAATGGATTAAAAGAAAGGTGTCTTAATTTTGGCCTGTTAATTTTTTTGAAAGTGCATTTTTTTTTGAAGATTTTAAAAAAAAAAAAAATCCAGAGTTTTTCCCAGGAAGACATTTTCTGGATGTAGGCCTCTAGCTTGTAATCAGTTATGCACAAAAGTGACTTCATGTATCTGGGGCAACTTGCATGTAGTTGTCTGATTGGACTTGCAAATTGCTGCCAAAATCTTTTACCTAGAATTCACAGAAACCACATGCCAAAAGAAACCTGATGAGAGCCTAATATTTCTTCTCTATTAAGACCTCAAAAACATTCAGTAGATGTGGCATAGTCTCCAGATGAAGCAATAGAAACAGGTGTGAAGTTTGTGGAATCTGCTTGGCAAACTGAGATTTAAACATGTATTATTCATTAGCAAGAAGCCAAAGGTCTGTCTTAATTGATGTTCAGGGAAATAAAGATTTTGGTGGGGTTGGGAGGCGGAAGGCACTATTTACACATCAGAGTTGCAGTCCTCTGGCAATAGCAAGTAGCCACTTTCTATCAAGTTTCTACATTATGAACTGTCAAAATTCTTCAGTTTTGATGAGAATGATGAACCCAGCAGCCACTCCCAAATTCATGACAACCCAAGCCTTCTGAACGTAGGCAGAGAAGGATTGAGTTTAGCCATGGAAGGACTGATATGCAGAAAGCAATAGTATCAATTATTATTAGATTATTATACTAGAATGAACTCTGTCATGTTGCATGAATGGAAAGGAATTTGTAATTTATAATATAGTTTGGCAACGTGTAGATTGCAGCCTATAATTTCCAAAGTGCATACTGTCTTTGTGTGGTGGCTCATTGGTTTTGGCTATGAAATGACCAGAGGTCTGAATTTTTTAAAGCATGTGAAACAACCATAATTAAGTTGCTGGTAGCTGTATTGGTTAGTTCTGCTGGAAAATATAAATTTATCTCTGATATTAAAATGTCCTAAAGTGAACATAGTTCATTCATTCTACCATTCGCCAGAAACGGAATAGCTAAATTTTAGATATTTTAATGCACAAACTACTGTGGACCTGAAAAATGCAGAATCCATTTCAGAAAATGATGAGAAATGTGTATTTTGCTGCATGTCATAGGTCAATTTAGATAGTTTTAGTTCTTAGTTGAGATATATTGATTTTCATGCTTTTCCCATTAGTTAGAATGGCATATACAGGATACCAAATGTGAATAGTAGCTGAGGTTCATATTTCACAGTCCCAATGCCAACAAAGACCTTTTTAACTTTCAGAAATAATGGAAACAAAATGTAATAAAGGCCAATATTCAAATACCAGCTTAATTGAGAATCACAAAAAAAGATTGCTTTTTCTGTAATTTTTAATATTTCATTATTGAAGATGTGCCTGAGTGCAATTGCTTTGATAGTTTGAGTAGCTTGGGTCTGTTACAATTCTGTTGTCTGTAAATCATGTATTAGGCACAGTATTTTTTTTTAACTTTTTTTTTTCCTATGGCCCTGCAAACAAACCAGCTTAGACTTATTCTGTTTTAAGGGTATTCTTCTGCAGCTGATCATACAGATGGAAGTGGCCTGCTGTTTGTCCAGTCGGTCTGATGAGGCAAAACCTGTCTTGCCTTCTTGCTCAACCTCTTTCACTAAGAATTTCCTTCAGACTTTGTACAAGAGACAGAGCAAAAGGCTGGGATGTTTTAGGTGAGCTGTCTGACAGAACTGGAAAAATCTAGGAATGCCAATTTTTTTAGACAAAGATATTACCTTGTCAGACTAGTATGGATAAGAGGAACTGCTGGTTTTCAGCAGCTTCCTTTTCATCGGCTTCCTTATATACTTTAGCTTTTAAAAGATGTGTGGAAAATGGCAAGTATTTAAGGGCAAATGTAAAATTTTGTCAATAGATCCATTGAAATATGGGCTGTATTCTGTTATTTTATTTACCCATTTTGTTGTGTGTGTGTAAGCATTTGTATGTATTCAAAATACACACGGAGGCATACATACATACTATTCTATATATGGCTCTACTTTCTAAAATTCTTGCTAATTATCTCTCACGCATCTGTTTGCTTTTACGCATCTTGTTATTCAATATTGTAACTCCGAGAGATGTGAGAACAAACCATTTGAAAGACAGGCCATGACATGAATGTGCAATGGGGAGCAGCCAGTTCACTGCATCTTTTAGAGTCAGAATTTTTTTACTCTTGGAAAAATAAAGACCGTAAAATCCTTGTGTTTCCAAGAGGGCGCCGCTCTTATGACATCAGTTTCAAAGGCCAGGCAAAGAAATGAAGGAGGCTGCTTGTAGGGATTAGTGGCTCTTTCCTGGAACTCACTGCCTGCGCTGGTGTAAAAGAGCAGGCAGACAGGTGCTGTGTAGGCGCTGTGATTTGCAGGAACAAAGCAGTTGTCCCTGGTGAAACAACATCAGAGATCTGCGAGACTGGTCCCTGTTCTCTTGATGTCTGTAGTTGTTAATAGCCCTTGGATCACGTACTCAGTCTTTTCTTTTAATTTATTTTATTATTTTATTTTTTTTAGGAGGTAAGAGTTTTATGAAGATGGTAGACTCTTGCTTATGTAAGTGTGCTGTGGGGTCAGGATTAGGCACAGGGGTAGTAAAATAAAAACTGTAAAGGCTGACTGCTCTCAGGAGTCTGCATTTTTATTAGGCTCTGGTTCCTTTCTGCTCCTGTATGTGCAATCATACCCTGAAGGGTTAGGATTACTTTAAGTCAGGTCATGGTTAGGAAAAGAAGGAGCTGCAGAGTTTGCCTGCCTGTAAATGTCTGCAAGTTTCAGAGAAGGATGCCAAAGGCCAGCATCATTTGACAAGATGATGCATTGAGTGGGGCCCTTTGCTGTGACAGGGTTTGCTGTGATTCAGGGCTAGGGTTAGTGTTGGGAAAAGCAGAGACTGCCGAGGCTGATGGCCTGCAGGAGTCCATTACATCCAGAGCAAGAAGCTGTGGTTTGCCACTGTTAGATTCCCATCCCTCGCTTCTGACTGATGTGTGCCAGTGGGGTCCTGAGCACTTGTATGGGTTGCCTTCAGCAACAGGAGCGTAGGTGTCAAGATTGGGGACAATTTAGAGCCGGACTCCACCTTTGCCAACATCTCCAACAATTTGCCGTTTCCAGAAAGTGTGCTAATGTGGTGTAGCATCAGCTCTGATGCACTGCTCCTCAACACACGTTTTCTGCATTTGTGTATGATTTACCTGGGGTTTTGAGATACAGTTACACTTAGACTTTAGTAAAATTGCAAACCAAATGTCTCAGTGCTTGCTGGAGTTTTCTCAGTTCATAGAAAGAGGTTAATGGCTGGCTTCTTCCTACTCTTGTTTTTACCTAGCTTACATTACTTAGCTTACGTTTTGAATGTTGTAGGCTTTCATCTACAGCAGCCTCATCTGGGCGTCACCTTATTCTAGTTTGTTGTTTTTTTTTCATTTGGCTGGATTTTTTTGCAATGAGGGTGGAAGGGTCACAGTTGTGGGACCTACTGCCAACTTTCTTCTTTCTAGAGACTGCAGGAGGAGAGGGCTAGCACATTAGACTCTTTTTATTCCATACTTTTGTATGTTATTGCATTGCTGTGGCTATTTATCTTACATTTTGGGTTTGTTAGGTTTAGTTTGAGAAAGTACAGCACTTGTGATCTGAACTTTTAGCGTGGGAAGATGAGGTCTGCTTTTAGATTATCGTTCATCTACAGTTTTCATGAAAAGCCAACAAACTTGGGAAATTTTCAGCTTGCTTTGGGAGTAGAAGAAATGGTAGAATGCTCTGAGTGGGCTGTTTGTTGTGAACTACACACTCTAGAATAAAGTGGACTGAGAGGACACGAGCAATTCATAAGAAAAATTGATCTGTCCAGCCAGAGAAAATTGACACTAAAATTTAAAACTTAACTCAAACAAAATACATCTATTTTTCTTTATTTTTCCTCTGGAATTTCAGTGCTTGTGGAGGCTACAGAACGCTGGAAATTGATTGATTGGGCAGTTCCATGTTATACAGGGAGCTTTTTCTTAGGATGTTCCCATCTGAGATGTGGTAATGTCTTTTAAGTATATAGACTAGCAAAAGTATAAGCTAGTGCTAAGAAAAACTGAACCCAGCCATAGCTCCTAGAAATAGGGGTGTTTGTCCAGAAGTGGCAAATTGATGCAGGCAGGTATGCAATAACAAATCAATCCCAACATATAAACGCCCCTTAAGTAAGCAGTAAAATATAACATTTATGCTTGGGGAGGGGGGAATATATATATATATGTGTGTGTGTGTGTGTGTATATATATATATGTATATTTCACAAAGTGTAAACTTTTTAAAATAGAAATGGTATTTAAGCCATTCTTTGTAAAATTGTTATCAATTCTAAATATCTATTGGATAAAATAAAAGACTTGATTTACATGAAAAAATGGCCTGGAAGACTGTGTCCAGAAGTGTATCATTTTGTCTTTCAACAGAAAGAAGCCATTTATCTCTTTTCAGAAAACAGACTCCAATTATAGCTTTTGTACATGTTACACTCAATATGCAGAAATGCAGTCAGATCAAATGCCTACACACAGGGCACAGCACTTCAGAATTACTTTGGAACAACAGCTTGCAATCTTTATGTAAATTCAAATATGCCTCTATCTTGTTCTTCCAGTGTTTGGTGTAGCATGAAAAACTGCATACATCATCTTTTTTGAAGGGAAATGACTGATATAATTTTAATAAAGGTTACTACCAGAGTGTTGTGAATTGGGTTCTATGAAATAGGGTTAGATAGCAAACAATTTTATCCTGCAATACTGCAAATTCTTCTGGTAGAGGAGGAAAACCCACCTGTGGAATGTGACCTCTTCTTTGTAGTAGTTGAAAAGACATTAAAATGCTTCTGATTCGAAATTTGAAGTTGAGTTTGCCCTCATTAATTTCAAATACCAAGTGAAAGAAATTACTTTAAAACACAGCTGTCACATTTTGAAAGCCATGCTTGAAACCTGTAGCTTCCTTTTGGTCTTGTCTCTCTGGCCTGAACATTGCACAGGGCTTGTCGGGGTGCAGGTCTGAATATGGGCATTGAGATTCCTTTGGAGAGGGGTAGGGATGGCCGGTGAGAGAGCTACTGAAGGTCTGCCATGAAATCACCCAGAGATATGTCCCAGTCCCCCAGTCAGATCGCATTAACTTTAACATAAAGGTTGGTATGTGGAGTGATGCCTTTGGCCTTCTGACATTACATTACTTAAACATATGAATTAGATGTACTCGAATTCTCAGTTACTAGGAAAAGATGAAAATGGTCCAACATGCCAATAAAAGTCAGGGAGAACATGGAAATGATGCAAAGAAACACTAAAAATGGAACAGAAGGGAATACAGAGAGAATGATGGTGGACTGCAATGTTCCTTTCATTAATCTTATATGTTTGGGGGACGCTATAAAACTATTAATTTTACAGCTTCCAGAATGGTTGGGTTGTAATGAATTGGTTCAGCCAAAGGTATTTATTCCATGCTACAGGTGCAGTGCAATGCGCAGTCCATGCACCGTGTAGCTGAAGGCACAGCTGCCAGTGAAGTAAAAAGTCTTACTGCAAGACAAGGGAAGATGATCTTTGTGACTTGGGGAACAGTAAAAGAAATGGCTTTGAAATTTGTTTTCACCATAGAAATTCTGCAGGAAGGAGAAGAAATACTAGTTGGGTTTTTTTTTTAGTTCCGTGGGATTTAGAACAGCAACTCACAGACCGTATGTTTGAGAGTGCGTCTTTACTGATTCCATGTACGTGTTCCAGAAGAAGCAAAATTACATTTCCTGTTTATATTGTGATCAATGTGATTTGCATATCTTGTGGACAGCACTTGTTCAGAACGTGCATTGATAGGGCTGCAAAACATTGCCCATTTCTAGCAGAAGGCTGAGCGCTGCTCAGCTGGAAGCACGGCGCCACTGAGAAAGTTCTAGCAAGGTTTTGGCAAATGCTGTACAATTGTTACCTGACTGGTTAGTTTGTAGCTACATCAAGTATCTTCTCAGTCAACTGCGGTTGTTTCTGTGGCTGTCACCATGGCACTCACAAGGCTGATTAAAATGAGATTCCAGCATTACAGAGAAGCAAATAGATTTGCCTGCGTTCTTTGAGGATACTGATCAATTTAGAGGGAGAAGTTTGCATCCTAGTAAATAAATCCCATAGGTTGTGAAGGCCTAAATTGCAACGCAATTTGATTCTTTGGTGAGATCTGTTTTTATCCAACTGTCCCAACCTGGGACAAATGCAGAAGTCCTAATTACTGTAATATATTGTATGTTCTCAGTCACTAGATTTATAATCCCCTATACTTTCTTGCATTCTCTGGTTTTTAGTAAGCTTGTCAGGAGGCTTTGTGTTTATTTTAATTGTGGTTATTTTCTCAATTCACTGTAAACCATATATTGCTTGAAATGTGCTCCTCTCCAGCTTTGTCTCTGAGTCATCAATTTATGTTTTCATTTTCCTCTGGTTTTGACCATTTATGCAGTGCTTCGGGAATTCAGAACTGTAGCTGAGGAAAAAAACATACACTTGCAATGTAAGGGTAAAACAAATCAGTGTTGCTACTTCGGGCTTTTTTTTGTTCTTGCTTCAGTCTCTGATTCCTCTGCTCTGATGCTGCTGCTAGGAGTGGAAAGTGGCATAATCAATGAGAAATCAGGTCTCTGAAGCATTCAGGTAGGAATGTCTCATAAACAATAGCTATCACTGAAGCAACTTGCTGTATAGAGCTTTGCTGTTCAGATGTACCCAACAAAGAAAAAGAAAACATGGTCTGTAGCTGTTAAGCATTGACCCTTTCCTTGTTTGCAGGTAAATTCTAGCCAGTGCATCAGTCACCAACTGTCCTGACACTTCTGGACTTGGAGCATACTTTGTGAGCCCCTTCATTATCATCTCTGGGGCTGTCAAAAGGCCAAATGATATCTAAAGCATTCACTACTTTTGTTTCCCTCATTCTCTCCCTTCCCTTTCACCTGCTTTTTCCCTACTTTGAGTGTGAGTGAAGGAAAAGAAGCAACATGTTTGCTTCTGCAAACGTTGCTGCAGACTGGAGAGCAAATAGGAACCTCTTTAGGGAGCTGGCTGGTAAATGATAGACTTTCATGAGGAGCTATTTTGGTTCAAGAGTGCTTCATAAATGAGCAATATCATTGTGCTCTTTATGCTACAGAAGTATTTGTGTATTCATCTCTGTTTCCCATTGCAAAGCTGTGTAATGTTCTCACTAATACCTGGTTCAGTGCTGGGCATAGCTGAGCTGTGAGAGAACCATCTTTAGCAGTCTCAGTGGCAGCATGAATTCTCAGCATAAGTGAACTGCTTACAGTGTAAATAGCAATCAGCTGCAAAACCTTCTCTTTGGAAAGATAATAAAAATCAATAATGGGCCTGCTAATGTAGAAAGGACAGCAAGAGGCAGACATTTAATTTAGTTAAAAAGTAATCGGAAAGGAAAGAGCCAGACTAAATAACCTGTGTAATTAAAGAGTTTAAAGGAAGTTCCAACTGGAATGTGCAGCTTTTATGTGTGTGGGGAGTAGGGAAAATATATGTATGTATACTGGGCTAAATTTAAAGTTTTTCTGTCAGTACCACAGCCTTCAGCAAAGGAACTTCTGCTTTTGACAGTGATGTGAATATTAAAGCCATTTAAAGATTAATATATTGTTTAGAAAAATCGATGACTCCCTTAAATGCTTTAAAGACTGTACGGAAAAGAAAAGCTCATATACAAGAAAAAGAAGGAAAAGAATGGGTGGTGAATAAGACATTTGCTGCTAATAGTCAGACAGAGGAAGAGGAAAAATGGGCAAACAGATTGTGACTTTCTTGAATGTCATTTTTCTTAAACGTGCTTCTCATTCTTCTAAATAGCTCACTGTGAAGCAGTTTTGGACTCGCATGCACCCATGCTTGCAAATAGGAATGAGTAAGAGTCTGGCTCACATCCCCTCCCACTGTAGCCACACCATGAGTCTGGGCTGTTAAGAGTCAGCGAAGATATTTCCCAGTTTGGAGGGGTCTCTGAAAGGGTGGGCAGGACTTGCCCTCCACTCTGTGCCTGGGGACCAAGTACTGGGCTTTGGGTTGCAAATTTCCAGTTTAGAAATGCTGGGTTGGATGGGCTTAGACATTTTGCCTTTTGACAAGCTGCCATTCATTTGCAATTCTTTGATTAGATATGTTAAATGAAAGTCTTTCAGAACTCTGCAAAATTTTCTTGTTGCGGGCTAACCTGTGCCTCCCTCACCCGCAGTAAAAACAGGCTGCAGCAGGACAATCTGCGCCTGAGAGTTCAGTGTTTTGTTTCCTGAGCGAGTGAGCAGTTTTGCTAGAATATTTCTGAAAGGGAGGGAGGCTGCCAAAACCTTTCCCAGGGAAGAAGGTCTTTTAATTTTTCTGTTCTTTCAGCTTTCATCATTAGTATGTGAAACGGACAAAAACAATTGTCAGTCTCACACACAAAACAGAAAGTTGAAGAAATCTTGAAGAAAGCACCAAATTATAAAGTGCAAAAGCATCAGAATGCAAAACTTGGCTGCTGCTCCATACCAGCAGCGCTTTAGTAATTTGGTGGGAATGGGAGATTTCTCAGAAATATGACTGTTTTAATGAACATTTTGCAAGATTTTTCTAGTTCCTCCAAGGAGTAGAGTACTATTTTTGTTAGACGATGTCTCACAGCAGTAGCACTTTATTAAAATATTGATCTTGTATTTAATAAAACAAAATGAAGACCGAGTGAAAGGTTCTGATCATCCCAGGACCATTCCCATGATCCCTTCTGATCACTGATGAGCTGGATGGAATTTAGAAATTGTGACGGTTTGTCCCAGCTTGTCATATTTTGTGTCAGTTTCTCAGGTACTTCATTTGAGCCATCTACAGTGTTTTCTCACTCAATCTGTTCTCACTCAATCTTCGTGTTCTTCCTGCAGTAATCACAAGCTGTTTATGACAAATTACTGTGCAAAGTAACAATTTTTATATGTTTACCACCAGCAGTTAGCTCACTGGAATGGCTGTTCCGTGTTTGGAGAGGAAAAACAAAAGTTGAATGAGTGTAGACAATACAAAACCTGGCTTTGCAGTGACAGCAGATGCTACTGATGCATTTCAGTTTCCCTGATGACCCTGTAAGCCAAACCACTGATTTGGGGAGTCTCCCTCTATCACCATGTGCTTTGTCTTTGCAGCCAGGGCCCTTGCTTCCTCAGTGTGAGGACGCCCAAGTCTCCTGGTGGAGTGGTCCAGCCACTGGCATCCCCCTCACCATGCTGATACCTTTCTGCCTGGGCTGTTCTACATGAGTCCCGCTGCATATTGCTCCTGAAACTGATGTACGAACATCTCTATCTTCCTGTTGTCTTTCTCCTCAGGAGTGGGCTTGCTGCTTGCTGTGAGATGAGACTGCTCAAGAGTGCTCCTGAAGCTGCTCTCAACCACCCCTTTCCTCCCTCAGTTCCTCCAAATTGACAACCCTGGCTTCAAGCCAGCAAGTCTCACTCCCAGTTCTCTGTACCACGCAGACATGCTGCTTCCCCTCAATGAATGGCCTTGCACATGTGAAGCTTGACACAGCAGGCTGGATTACTCCCCCTGCCCGCCCCCAGCACTGGGCTCTCACCACCTCTCTCCTGTGGGTGTGTGGTCACTTTGCCTTGTGCCCAAGAAACTCTCTTGTCTCTAAGCACGAAGCTGGGAAAGCCTCTGGCTTCCTCCGGCTGCATCCACATCTGGGTGTTCAGCTCTGCCTCCATCGCACTGGGCTGTCCTCCCCCAGGCAAGCTCCTCCTGGTCTGCTCTGCCCAGTCCCTCTCTCCCTGGGCTGCTGCCAAACATCTCAGCTTTAAAATGGAGGTGTGCAAACAAGAGGAGAACTCTTAAAATGATCTGGGGACCTGCTTTTGTAATTGCCTTCCTTTCTGCAATGTGGTCTTCTGCTCCAGAGAGCAAGATTAGGGCTCGTATATGCAATTCCTCCCCACTTTATATATATAACTTTATATAACAAATTTTAGGACCATTTTGGAGCTTTACACGCCCAGATTCAAGTTGTAATATTTAAATTTGAGCTAAGCTGTGTACTGTGATAGAATCCTCTTTAATAAGCAAGTTACTGGGCTGTTCTGGGTTTCCTCACCAGTCTCTAGCTATGCTCACTGGCTGTGTGCTGCAGACCCAGCTGGCTGCAGCTCTGGCAGCTTCCTGAAATCAAACCTCTCTGGGTTACCTAATCCCAATTTGGAGTGTCCTACATGTTGCTTAGACCACTTATTTTATAGTGTACTTAAGAACAATAATAAACAAGGTATGATTACCCAGTAATTATGAGTAGGAACTGCAGTAAAGACCCTGCAGTGCCTCCCCAGCTCACTCAGTTCCAACTCTGTTCAGTCCTGGCTGTCGCAGTCGTTGTGCTGTGCAGGGAGGACGTCTGATCAGAGATACTAAGGGAAGCAGAAAGCACCCACCTTTGCAGAGCCAGAGACCTTTATAGTAAAATGTTTGTGGAAGAGGCAGGCTGATGCCAGTCTGACTGGAAAAGTGGGAAGAGGCAGTGGAAGGAGCCCAGCAGCTCCTTCAAATGCTAGGAGACGAAAGAAGTAAAGATTGAAAGTTCATGGAGCATCAGGATAAGTGTACGAAAGGATGAAGACAACATAGATGTTTATGATGCAGACTGGTGAGCTGGGGAATGAGCAGGTGTCAGACTTGAGCTGGAAGAAGGAATAGAATTCATTGAATTGGGGGGACTGGGAAAAGCCAGAAAATCTGCAGCATTAGGCAATCAGTGAGAGCTGTTGCAGCAGGGACCAGAGTTCTTTGCTCAGTGAATTGAAGAGGGCAGGGAGAGACGGGGTGAGGGAAGCTGGGGGGAGCGGTGGAGAGGGAAAGCACTGAACAGATGCATCTCTTTTCCACAGGAAAGGATGTTGTAGGTGGGGAATGAAGTTGCCTGAAGTTGCTTGGTGATTCTTGTGTTTTGTTGCCAGTCTGGTAATTTTAGAAAGAGACAGGAATTGGAGGAGAAATTTGACTTGCAGGGTTCTTCTAGGCTTGGGTGTTTCTTTTGTTGTCTTATTTTAACACGAGGCTTGGTAATCCTTGTTGCAATTCTGCAAATTAGACCTATCGTTAATGTTTTTAAAAAGAACTCCCTTAATTTCTGTCATTACTTTGGTAGATAATGAGTACTTGGTTAGATCTGTTATTAGCTGGGGTTACAGTGTATGAATCTAAGACACCAAGTAATAAAGTTTATATACATTTGGGGACTTAAGAGTGAGTTACAGCTTTATGCAGACAGCTGTCGTGACTGATATGACTCAGATATGGAAGAATAGCGGTATCAAAAATAGATTGTTTTTTGTACAAAGAATATTTTGATATGGCTTAGGCTGATGGCTATTTTATAATAAAGTTAAAAATAAATGCAGAGTTACCCAAATATAATAGGGTTCTCTAATATTTACCTTAACACAGAGAGGAAGAAAGTTCATTTTTAGCAGTACTTTAGGCATTGTGTATTTTTATTATATTATAAATTAAAATTATGTAAAAACACCTACAACCTTGGACTTCATTGCCTTTTTATGTCCTGCACTAAATAAGCAGAATATTTTTATTAGAAATACTTCGTTTATAAGGAACCTAAAGGTGAGAGTGGAAGCTGAATATCTTCATTTTAATGGTAGCATCTAATACTCCCTCTATACTCAAAGTGAGCAATCCATTTCTCGGAGCCAGTAGTCCTGGGATAATTTAGTGTGAGCAAAGGGGGTAGAAAATACTTCTTAGTGTATATCTTGGCAAAAGTTCATTCTTTTTTTTTAATCTTTATTCTTAAAACAGCCATTTTTTAAAAACAATGGGAAAAAATCCATATTGTGGGGGCTGCAGCGTATTTATAAATGTAACTGCTTTTGTTACCAGGGAACCTGTCTGAGTCAGCTAAGCTTAGCATTTCAGCAGCTTGTTCTTTCCTCTCGTTCCTGTTGTTCTCCATCTGATTTTAGGCACCTAATGACCTAATGTACTTTATCAAAACAGGAACAGTTTGTCACGGTTTTCTTTAAGTTTTGATAACTCTTCTAAATCTCTGCATCTCGTGTATACTCTGGGATGGCAAAAGGAGGCATATATTCTGTGCTTTACTAAAATGAGAACTACTGGTATTTCTACCTAGTGGCAGTATCTGGTCATGCGTCAAGAGGATAGATCAAACACATTAGGAGTGTAGGTGGAGCAAACAGGACTTTTGCAGAACTTGGCAGATTTGGAATATGTCTAATTTTAAATAGCACCTTCTTTATTGCATTCCATCGCTAGTCTAAACCAGAGATATCTCTCTGAGTTTTTTTGGCTCAATTCGACATGAACTGTAGTTTAGTGCTGATCATCTTCACCAATCTTCTTTTCAAAACACAAACATCCAGTACTTGAACAGCAAAATACTATCTGTTGCTTACAATAATACAATCAGTGTTCAATTTCTACTACTTTCCTTAGCAAATATGCTCCACGTGTGTCTTTTTTGACCAGACTGCAAAGCCTGGCTGAGGATCCATCAGTTTTTGCTGCTCTCCATTCTCCTGCATTTGGTTCAATCCAGCCTCGCTGGCAGAGCAAGTATATCTTGTTGATCTGAATTTAGAGGCCAATCTGTTACTTTTGCACAGATGTCTGTATCTCAGCTAACTAGTTCTGAATGCTGCTGTTCTCTCACCTGTGGCTGCATCTATAGTGACTTTTGGGTTTAATCATTGGTGACTCTGCCTGAATCATACGGTCTCCTCTTCACCATCCTGAGTGTATCTTGTTGCTCATATCAAAGCCCAAATCCTCAAGTGCACCTTCTCTAGGAATCAAGTTTTCATAGTAACATGGGACTATGGGAAAGAATGTGGGATAAACTGTCTTACTTGAATGGCAAAAAAAAATGAAAATTGCAGAACATTCTAATAAGGAAAGTTTTAGAACACTATTTCCCTTAAGATTTTTACTTATTTATCTCTCAGGTTTACATCACTATCCTGAAATATACAATATCACTCTTAGGATTCAGCTATTTTAATCTATCCATTTAAATTATTTCAGTCATATGTGTAGAGAGTATTTAACTTTAATTTGGAGCTCTTCTCCAGCAGACTTGATATTTACCACATTTCGGCAATATGAATAAGTCTGAGGAACATGTTATTCCACTGCTGAAACTGAGGCAGGATCTTGCTAAGTCTTTTGGAATCAAGAGAGCTAGAGGCAAGAACCTTAGACTACTTTCTAGTACCAAACTGAGGCAAGCTCACACATTCTAATGGGTTCTTCAGAGCAGAATACTTCTCATATAACAGTCCATATCTGGCCTTTATCACATTTCAACTCTTCAAATAATCTTTATAATTTCCTGAAAGGCCAACAGTGTGGGTTTTTTCTCTACAGAAAGTAGCTGAGTTAGGTTACAGTAACTGTTTGCTCAAGTCAGGCATTTGAGAATCAGCACGTGAATGAAATACTTTCTTTTTTTTTCTGTTTTATTATCATTTACTTTTAGATAAAAATTATATTTCTGATCAAACAATTTGTCTTCAAATCCTTATTCTAGGTAAGCCTTTGATAAATGTCTCATGGCAGAAGCATCTTCTGTGTAAGATCAGATTTCTCTGGTTTTAAGAAACTACAGTAAATGTTTCAACACTGTGATTAGCACACTGGAAACATGCATGAACCATTCGTCCAGGGTTTAAGCATTTTCTGTCATCTGCTTCTTACCATTCTTATAATTTTGAAAATTGAAACTTGGTAAATATGTTTAAAGTACAATAGTATCTTCTAATAGATGAAAATCTTTGTGCAGTATAAACGTATAAAAAACTTCTGGGCACCCTGGGGCATGTTCCTATGTGTTTGAGATTGATGGAATCATTTCTCATGTAAATTATGAAACTCTTCTGATACTTGAAGAGGGGAGATTGGAAAATTTTCCAACACCACTGAAGACCAAGTGGTGACTCATCTTCTCTTTGCTTTATAATGCATTAGACTATCAAATGGAAGCAAATCTTCATCCTCATTTGTTATTAATTTGAAAACAGAGCACTGTCTCCCAAGATTAAAGGTACCAGTTTTTCTGCAAATTCTTTCATAGTGTCAAAGCTTACACCATTTGATCTTAGTGTTTTCTTTATATTTTTGAAACTTCTGTAGTATGTTTCATTAGCCACAGTGGCCTATTCACATTTTAAGTGTATAATAGCAGAAAACTTTTAGAAAATCTTGATACGCTTTAGGCAGCAGTGGCCACATAGAAAAATATGTCATTTTCAATCAAGTCCTTAATTGTTTTCAGTTGAAAGAGAAGCTAATTTAATGTTGGTCTCCACAGATGCCTTTTAATCAAATTTGTATCTCTTTAGGGTAAATCTTGAAATACAACATTGTCTAATTTTCTTTTACAGTAAGGAGACCTATATTAATAACTGTAGATAATTCTTTAATGGTCTCTGGCTGTTTCCATAGCAGTGTCCTTCTAATTTTCTATATTTACATGTTTCTTAGCACTGGAATAGCTTCAAGAGCTTTCTTTTTAGACACAGTTAGAATTACTTTCATTCACCATTTTGTTTTTGGAAATGTTACAGGAAGGCACACAGTCATTGTTTGAGACCAGGTGTACAGAGCCTGATCTGAAACAATGATAAAGCTTAGAAAACTAAATCATCATCTGTAAATGTAGCTCATCACCTTCCACCGCCCAGAACTCCCTTCCTTTTGAAGAATAACCCTTCCTGTTGTCTTTACCATACGCCTGACAATTCTGCATTCTTCAGGCAGTGGCCTCTCCGTCAAATTGCAGGAAATGTCTGCATGGCTCTTTGAGGAAATCTTCCCTTTTGGATCTCACCTAAAGCTTTCATACAGGCTTTCTGCAAAACTTAAAGGAATCTGTCTCATTTTCCTTTCAATTTTATCTCTCTGACATCCTCCTACAGTCTCTTCAACTTAAGCTATACAATTAACCCAGTACGGTAATGCTCCAAAGAGAATACAGTTTCCTTCAACAGCATTGTAAATGTGGAGGAGGTTTTCAGAAAATTCTAATAAGGTCTTTACCTCAAAACTTTATAACCCTGTCAAAAAACATCGGCCTGCTCCCATGTTTCCAGGCCCTACACTTTGCTTTGCAGTACTGAGCTTTGTAACATGGGTGCCTTTAACTGACAAGCCATTGCTGTTGGCATAGCCAGTAAAACCTTTCCAGAAACTTTCTTCTCCTCATGTTGATTCTTTACTGAGCTTGCAAGTACAAAAGCAGTGGACTGGGCTAATTTCAGTTTTTGGAAATCAAAGCCCACTTCCTTGATTGTTTTAGGTATGCAATTCAAGGCAGTCTTTAACAATTCAACAAGAGAAGCCTTTTGAATTTATTACTTTTTGAACTTTTTAGTTGCTTTAAAAAGCTGGGTTGCTTCAACCTGAATTCTGTACTGAAAATAACAAAGTTTAATTAACACTTGTACTGCTTTTTGTTGCTCTGCAAAGGTTTGATTGATTGACTCAACCTCTTGCAACAAATAGAGAATAGGTGGTCACCTGAAGGAGCAAATCAAAGGAATGAGCTGAGTCCTTTCATCAGCTGGTTGCCAAGGAGGGATGCAGGAGGTGAGGAACTAGAAAATGTTTGTGTGTGAGGGCTGCCTCGAGAGGGGGGGAGCTGAGAAATGGGTCCAGTACAGGCCCTGATATTCAGCAGGTTTTCTGGGCTGAGGCTGAATGTTTCTGTTGCCAGTATAAAGGACTTTTAATGGGGACAGTGGCAAAAGGAAGTTTGAAGTATATTTTTTAGATCTGGATACCTAGTGGGACTGCAGCTTGCCCATTTCGCACTAGGTACTTCTTGCTCTAGTCCCCCTGTTAGTGCATCTGGACTGAATTGTTGGTCCTTCCAGAATTCACTCGTATGAATCTGATTTCTGCAGAGTGCCATGCACCATGCAATTTATCAGATGAAGCACTGTGTTAAATTTGCAGAGCACAAGCTGATCAGAATTTCTGTAGTTACAACCTGCAGCGTACATGTAGCACTTACTAAGCGACCTCTAGGAAGATTTTGTCTGTACTACTCAAGTTGAGCTACACTAAACCTGAAAGCAGTGATATTGACTTGGTGCTGTGCTGAAATGGCACGGGTTGAAAAAAGTTTCAGTTTATTTGCCCCATATTTCATATGGAAAACAAATATTGCAATTTGTAAAATCTTGAAAATTCACATGGGATTATATTAAAGTATTAAGATGTTTTGGAAATTTAGAGCATGGAGATACAGGAAATAAATTGTATGTGCTCTCAGTATGAATCTGAACATTTCTGTCAGTCATGGACAATTCTTTAATTTAATGTAGAAATTTCAGATCATAAACAGTATAACCTGCAGTAATGGCTTTGTTATTGGAAGATGTTTTTCTGAAATTGGAGGTTAGCCTTCAAAATTATAGCTTTGCAAAATGACATTTTTCCACTGACCTGTTCACTGTGTTGCACCCCATTGGTATTGGTGGCTCATGTCAATCATCCCAGCAAGTGTCACATTAAGTAGGGCATGATGCACAGGAAGAGATGTTAAAAATGAAATAATAAATGCTGTTGTTTTCAAACTATAATTCCTTTACCAAAGTCTGGTGAGGAATGTGAGATTCATGTAGTCCACAAACTCCAGAAGGCATTAGAGCTCATGGTAAAAATGGTCCTACTGGTAAAAATTGATACCAAATATGGTAAAAAAAATGAATATTAATTACTTGAATGTCTTGGTGTGATTTATATGCAACTTTTCCATATGGGGTAAAAAGTGTTTGTTCTTTACCATATGTTATTGTGATCCATATGCATATCTGTAAAACATTACCTCTAATAATGAAACTAAAAAACTCAGCCACCTTCCCATTGCCTTGTACTGCACTGAAGCTCATTGTAAGCCTTCACCTTCTCATATGGGGAGGGAGACTTCTTAGTTACTGGAAATTGATTTAAACACCCATGTAAACCCGGCAAGGGAGAAATAATTTCAAAGGATCATGTATGTACTTCCTGAACTAAACTGCTCATACTACTGACAGAGGTTGTCCTGTAGGAAATTACTAGTTTTGGCTACTCTTTTCCTTTAATTTTCTGTGCATCCAAGCTTGGCTTTTAGAAGAACAATTCATTAGAACAATTTTCCTTCTGCATGCTAGCCATTTTCAATTGACAGCAACATCAGTACACTTTATCTTCAGTACACGTTTCCCCATCAGAGTTGTTCTGATACTGATAGGTAAAATTAAGTTGTATCCAAACTCTTTTTAAACTGTTCACTCATTTTCAAACCTTTACATGTAATTTATAGTCATTGTACCATAAGAAACCTTCAAAACGTGGCTTGTGAGTCATGGGCCATGGCCAGGCTTGGGAATGCTGAAAAGTAAATAACTCCAATAAACATTTAATTTAGATTTAGTAATTGATACAGAAATGTTTTGGGATGTTAAACTGTACACTGCAGGAAGGAAAAGCTATTAACTGAAGTAATGCAGTTAGTTTAGCAAAAATTAAGGACTTGAAAATGCAAATATTAATTGAAGTTCTGATTTTCAAATCTATGCTAAACTAATTAGGTTGCTATTTAGAAGCTTGAAATAATTCCACCAAATTATATCACTTAAATTGTGAGAATTTGTGGAATAAATGTAACTTCAAAAAAAATAAACTTGCTATTATAAAATGTTGGTTTACGAATATGTAAGAGGGAGTACAGTAAAATTCCTCTCTGCACATTCCAAAATACCTTCTGTTTATTTCTCAAATCCAGAAATAGAGCTGACTCTATCTTGGGCATGAACCCCAGCTTCAGTAAGAAAATACCTGAGCCAAGGTTTGAAGGAACCTGAGAGCTTTAGGTTTCTTCATAATTTTAACTACTCAGCGCTATTTGTCTGGGAAGTAAAGGCAGAGGAGAGATATTTTCCTGGTTTTGGCATTGGTTGATAAAGTGAAATAAAGAGTTATAGAATGAATTTTTCAGATAGCAGGATCTTAAGAGAGGGAAAGAAACAGCAAACAAGCGAAACATTTATTGTCATGGACTATAGGAAAATGGAGAGACAAAACCCTCAGTTGATATTATCGAGGCTGCTTCTGATTTTCCACCACCTTCACTGAATTTAAAGTCAGGCCAGAGATTCAGGGGAATGGGGAGGGGGTGGGTCTTTTAAAGCAAGAGATTCAGAAAAGCATAAAAAACTTATTTCTGTTTCTAGAAGTTAGATGGATGGGCAGCATCCCAGCCATACTATCGGTCAAATAATACATACTAACTACTCCTGATGTTAATAGACTGGAGCTGGAGGCACTCCATTTGTGTCAGTGAAGTTGTTTAGCTAAAGATGACCTATGTACACTAAAATAACAGAAAATTGCACAACAGATATTTTTTTTCCCTTTCCTGCAGCCACTTTGTTACTGCAAGGTGGTTCATGCTACAGAACTGCGATCCAGACCCTCAACAGCTCATTGCTTAGCAGTCTTTTAAATCTTGACTCTTAGTTCAAGCCGTTTAAAATAAACTCTGTGAAATCTAGTTCTTAATTTAAGTTTGCATTTCAAACATTTGCAGAGTTTACATGCATGTCCTAATGACTTTTAATAAAGGATTATCAATGCCTTTACACATCATGCACTAATGCCAACAAAGAGCAGTTGTTAATATTCCTTAACTGTGCTCAGAAAACACCAAGGGGTGGCTTTCAGTTTCTGCATGGATATTTAAATGGAGCAGGAGCTCTGTATGAATATCAGAGAGCTGGAAGGGAATAAGAGAATTTGGATCTGGAAACAGCATCTTTTCTTTTGCTCTTCCATTGTTACCGATAATAAGTATACATATATTTGCAGATAGTTTAAGAACAAGTGTAAAAATGTTAGTCCAGGACTAGATGAATTTCTACATTTGCAGATTTTGAATTATCCTCTTCACTCCAGCGTATGCGTGCCTGGATATGTAAAGAGAAGAGAGGATTTGATACAGATGTGGGGTGGAGATAGTTGTGAATGGGTCTCCATATTTGGATCTTTTTATTCTTATGTAAAGCATTCAAAGATATACCTTGATCTAGTTTTCACAGGAATGGAGGTTTTACCCCAGTATGGGAGCCATTCCTGACAAAGCACACGTTTCTGGCTCTTATTCAAGGCTGGCAGAAATGGCAAAGCTCCTACCACCCAACCCTTTTGGTACCCTTTTTTCTGAACAATCTGGGAGTCTTAGCTAGCCCAAATAATAGTATTTTGATGGTGCCAGTGAAAGCTTTTCACTATGTCATTGGGCCATTCTTGCATATGTTTCACCTTCTACCTGATTGATTCAGGTACAGCCACTGAGATCATTCACGTGGGATGGAGCCACACAACATCGTTGCAGCTTGGTCCCTGCAGAGAAGCTGCTATATAGTAAACAGAGGTGTGAATTCATAGCTCTTCTCTAGCTCTTTGTATGGATTCTCTTAGTGTATACTAAGGTGTAAAAGCACTGAAAGAACACAGATGAGAGGAGCCTGCATGTTTAAATTTAGTTTAATTATATTTGTGCAAAGCACTAACCACAAGAATGTAAACAATGCCTTCTGAAAAGGTGGGTAAAACACGTCGTGGTGTTAGTTGATGCAAACAGCAATTTGAGAACATGTTAAGTAAAACACTTCTGGCCTGAAATATACTTGTTCTCCTATTGGCAGGACTGGAAGCAGGTGTCTACATCTGATCTCATTTCCTAACTGAGTTGGTTGCTGGGCCAAAGATTTAGGTGACAGTGCAAATTCTGGCAGTTACAGTATCCATACCCAAGTGAAAACAGAGCAAGTGTTTCTCTCTCTACCACAGGGTGGAATGATGTCCTAACTTGAACCTTTCTAAAGTGCAAAGAATATTTCCTGGGAAACGTCAAATACTGTTTTAAATTGTGTTTTGCATGAAGGAGGAAACATTTTCTCAGGGAACAAGAAAACACTGTTTCACTAAGCAATTGGAAGTATCAGGAGCAGTGATATGCTGTATTTAGTGGTGCATCTGACTTAATGTAAAGAACCTCAATGTGCACACTTTATGCAGAATAAATCCTGTGCTGGTTCATTGACCAGAACACGCAAAGGTTGTTTTAAGGCACTTTTAGTGAAGTGTTCTTCAAGCCTATGGCAAGCTATGTAGGTCTAGGATTGCTACTAGGAATGTGTTCCTGCATCACCCAAATACTCTTTTCCTTGAGCTAGTCCTACACTACTTCCTACACACTGAGGGAATTCAAAGCAATTTTAAATCCCCTCTGTACTAGTGTAGCAGCCCAAAGGGGAGCTAATTAGGCTTTGAACATCTGCTGAAGTATAACTCCTACAGCTGTGTCTTACCAGCCTGTTGAGTTCTTGCTTCTTGCTAGTGGCCTGTTAGGTGCCCCCTCTGCTCGCCTGGCCGGGTGAGTGTGCGAGAGCAGGGAACTATTCACAACGTGGGGTCCACAGCTCTCAGTCACACACTGGGGTACTGATTACTGCCTCTCTCTCTTCTGAAAAATGAGGATTTCCTCTTCCTGTTGTCTGTGGAAATGTGCATTCTTCCCACAGATACCCCAAGCCTCTAAAGTCGACACCTTGCCATTTGAAATTTCCCATGGACTCTTTTTGAACCAGTAATCTCCATACTTTATAGCTGCTGCGCAGTAGATAATTTCCTGAGCTGTGAGGCTTGTAAGTCTTGTACTGGGAGGCAGAAACTTACAGCTAATCCCCCCCTTTTCTAAACAAGATAGACCTAGCTGTTAATTCTTCTCTTGATGTATGGGGTAGTGATGGACATAAATCCCATTAGCATTAATAGAAGTTAAATGTGTAAATCCCTGCTATGCCGGTGGGAGCATTGATTTCTCAGTTTCTCTAGCTTTTCTGGTTCGCTAAAATCCTGAAGTTCCTGTTCAGGTTGCCTGCAGCTATACCATGTGCATTTCTGTGATGTCCTTTCTTGTGATGTGATGACCATTGTTGAATTATTCTCCCTTCATTTTGCAGACCTTTGTATTCTCAGGCTTTCTTATTGTTCAGATAAACTCAATTTAACTTTTATTATCTACCTCTGTTTACATATGTAGTCATCGTTTGTGCAACTTTATGATTCAATAATATAGTGAAGACACTACTCAGAAATGGGTAGTCCACTTCTGTGCCAAATATATTTTTAGAGGGCCATCGCTCAGTGGTGCCCCTGCTGCATCTCCTGTTTAGGGCGCTGTCATCTGGGCTTAATCCATATCTCTTACTTGCAGTAGTTCCTAGCGTTTTCTGTCATCCACCTGTATGTTTGGTTGGGTTTTTTTCCTCTCAAGTCTGCTCACCAGCTTCCTTATCGATATACCACATCATACTTCTAGGTTACTGATGTATCAGTGAATAAAACCTGTCTGTGGGGCTAGTGAGAGCTAGGTGAAGTACCTGTTTTCCCTTGAGACTATACTAGGTATCAGTATTTTTTTTCTGAAAACTGTTTTATTGTTACTCTTGCTTGTAGAAATATCTGTATTTTTCAGTTTGTGGCTACCTAATTGCTAGTGGCTGGTAGCAAGCTATGGGAGATGTGATGTGTTGCTCCACTCCAAAGGACAGGCTCAATCATGTGAAAAGGAGCTATCCTTATTTATTTCCTCACTAGTCAACTTCATGTTCTTCTGCCTTATCGCTGCTTACCTGTACTTTTACTAAGAAAGAAGTCTCACTTTTTGGTCTATTACTGTCTTAATTGTGACATAAATGTCATAAGTTTCTTGCTTCATAACCCCCAGCACACAATAAGCCATGTTATACATTAAATATCAACAAAGATGCCACAGCATAAAAACTTAATTATCCTTCCTCATCTTGAATCAACCATACAGTCCCAGTGTATATTGTTGCATGATAATTTAGATAGCCATAAGTGGCTAGAATGAGAAAGACATATCACTGTGGTTTTTTGAGTCACCTGAAGTCTGTCTTTGTTAATAGTGATTATTATTGTTATTTTAGGTGCTAAATAAGGCTTGTGAACCTCCTTCCAAGCAGTTCAGTATCTCAAATTGCTTGAACTCAAAGGATTTCACTCCTAGTCATGGACTGTTTTGCACTTTTGTTTGCTTCAGTCCTGTGTTTGCAAAAGGAGCTGGCTGCCAATTTGCGACCTGTGGAAGTCTTAAAGTCCTGTTTGCACTGTGTGTCAGAGCACTTTGGAAGGCTGAGCTATCTGAAAGTTAAAATTTGTCCTTTTTTCACAAATGGGGTGTCTAAGACATTAAAAGGCATACTGAATAAAACTGTGGTACAGGAAGCCGTGACCAAAAAGTATTGTAAATAATAACTGTGGAGATGGGGAGGAAGAAGCATTTTCAGAGTTATTTTAAGTCAGTGAGGGCACAGTCAGTACACAGTTAGCCAGTGTCCCTGTGTAGTGTGGGCTTGGGAAATCTGGATCACACTATCAGCTGAATATGCAGAGCCTAAAAACACCAATGGAAATTTTCCACAGATGCACATTGATCCTAAAAAAGAAGTTTCTGAACCAGGAGTCTGTTTCAATGAAAGGGCAGAGGACAACCTGGCTGTATTTAGCCTTGTAGCTTCCCTTGATAAAAGAAAGTACTGAGAAGAGAAAATCATGGAAAGATCAGTTTCAGCGTTCAGATTTTTTGGGTCAAGTATATTGCTGTTAATGGCCATTATGATATCAGTCACACGATGTCATTTAAATGGCCATTGCTGAGCTCACCAAGTCCCTTAGACAATAGCCAAAAAGTTAAAAATATTGGCAATGATGTAAAACCACTTTTAGTTTCCTGATGTTTATTTTTTGGAAGAATAGAAACAAAAGGCCTGTTTTCATTCATTCGGCAATGCAGTCTCATTGTACAGGAAGGAACAGCAGTTATGGCGGTGTGTTATAATGATATAACTGCACATGCTGTAAAATGGTTCCTAGCCTGGAAAAACATCAAGGAAAGGTGAAAAATCAAGCTACCCTACCAATATGATATGTCCAAAGGAAGTCTTCAACATCTTCAGAGTCACATTTTGCGTACTTTTATCCCTTGCATCTCTGGTTTTCTGTTTTATTTACATTTTATGAAATGCCTCATATTTTGCTTTCACCTTATCGTAATGTTCTTAAATGCAGTTGCTTCATGGTTAGATGAAAGGCTGGAACAAATTTCTTATTGCTGTTTCTTGTCAGTGACTAGTTTGGAGTCAGCAAAACCTTCCTCATTCCAGCAGCGTTGGCTGATTCAATTTCCATGCATCTTTTTTCCATGTATGAACTGTATCACCAATATGCAGAATGTCAGCTCACTAAAGCAAAGAATATTAACAGTAAGTTTCAATTCTTTTTTGCATTTTGCAGATAAATGACAAAATTGCTGTCGATGCATCTCTTTATAGCCACATCGAATGTGTTTCTCTGAATTACATCTAACCTGAAGGATAGTCTTTTCTGTTAGCAAGCATTAAACAATCAGTGATAGCTTCATCTGCCCACCTTTCCTTGGCCAACTGGAAGTTTATATTAAAGCCATCCTTATTAGCATCTCCACATAAAAAACTACATGAGTATCTCAACAGCACTTTAACTAATTCTTGCTGATCACTGATATTCGTATCAAGTTTGTGAACAAGAGGCAACAAATCCAAATGGAAATTCTGGGCTATGGAAAAACCACTCATATTTGAAGAGAAGGAAACTCCTCTGAACAGAGGCCATGAATTGTCAAAGAGTAGAGAGGGTGCTTAACACTTTATGAAAGCCTAGCAGCAGCCCTCTTCCTGAAAAAAAAAAAGAATTCCAAGTAGTACAATGCAGTTGAGATGCTGTAAACAAAGTTGCAATAGGGAGCTTTCGTGGCATTCTACAGCTCTTTGTAAATCAATTAAAAGGAAAGTAGAAAGCAGTCAATCTATGCCTTTTGAAATATCTTGAAATATTTTTACCACATCCTTTCCTGACTATTCTACAGAAGACTGGATACCAAGGTACCATACTAACAAAACCAAAAAAGCTGCCTACAAGTTTTCTCCAGGGGTATTTCAAAGAGATAATCCTAATATCAGATCCAAAAAGCTCTGCTCTACAATTTTAATTTTTTTGAAATGTAAATTGAGTCATTGAATCATTTAACTTTATCTGATTATTATTAATATTATAATAAGGGATTTAAGAAAATTGAGAATTAAATTTCTTTACACTCCTTTTTCAGAATAGCTTTTGCTCTCTCAGAATAACTGTGTGCTGATTTAAATATCCTTATTTATCAGTAGTAAAAAGGGACTTCCTTGAGCATTATAGACTTCCTTAATTTAACAGTTGTGAAATAATGGAAGCTATTGGATTGTTTTGCAATGAAAAAGTGGCTTATATTTGTATTGCAAGTAGTTCATTTAAAGAGAAAACACCTGTATTACCAGAATTCCTGTTGTTTTGTCTTGTGTCTCTCTAGATTTTTTTTTTATCTCTTCAGTCCTTTTCATTTACTTTAGCAAAAATACATGTCCCAGTGGCTTAGAACATATTTTTTGTTCTTCACGTCCCCCATTTTAGCTTCTGTCCTTTCATTTTATCATTCCATTTTTCTTGTATCCTGCATATTATTTTATACTGAAAAAGAACACATCTTTATATAATGAGTTATATCTTCTTTCACTAGCAACCAATATCACCCTGTGCTCACTCCAGCCTTCACATTTAAAGACAATGAATCTGCTTCACTTTTGTTCTATAAATAGAGATGCTAAATCTTAATTATCCTTTCGAGTTGCTATGTCTGTATCTAGCTATGCATATGAATGTTACTGATCAGCATATATGTACTATTGAATTTATTTTTAATCCCAAATTGCATCCTTCAGGATACAAGACAACGTCTGAAATAATTAACTTGTATTTAGATGGACACTTGTCAAATGCTGAGAGACTTGTCTTATTGATCTTGGTTTGCTTCATTCCAGAATTTCTGAAATATAATACCACATTGGAGCTATGCAAGCTTATATTTTCCTTTTATGCCTGTCCTATTCAGGCTGGATTCCCAAAGATAACATGCAAGTGTCAGGCATGAAATTTTACAATCCTCCTGTATTCCTTTCTTCACGAATTTGTAGCATGCTATGAAAGCTGAGCTACTTAAAAGGATTTTATATTTTAGCCAAGCTTTTGCCTCCTAAGTGTGTAAGCCTTTACAAATATGTCCTTAAATTTTCTGTTGAAAACAGCAAGTTAGGTACATTTTTTCCTCCATAGCAACATTACCACTTCCTTTAAAAAAAAAAAATTCCTTAGAGAGGAATTTTTTAGAACAAAGTCTAGAAGAAATGGTGCTACATCACGATAAATAAATCAATCTAAAGATACCTAAATCAGCCTAATTTTACATTAAAGGTTCTGATTTAACTCTAAACAAGAGCAGCTAGTGTTTCAACAAAAAATCTTCCAGAATGCCTCTGGAGAAACGAGGATACACACTCAAACGATCTACTGAAGTTTTGATTCATATGGCAAAGAGGAATGTTGGGTCAGGCAAATTCACCTGAATGAAGCAAGGTGTTATCCTGGGTAGCAGTGTTATCTGTATGTAGGAGTGCAGTTGATATACCCTATTCAGAAGCGGGGGTTAGATAACCAGTAGCTTATTTTATATCTTTGTAGCCGGTGGAACTTTTGCAAACAGCCACAGTCAAAACATGCCAATTTGACTAGTCAAGAAAATACATCAGCAACATTTCTCTTAAGAATAAAGGGTGGTGTTTGATTTTGACTTTTTTTTCTCCCACATTTCAAGACATTCTTATTATTTCTGAAGTGGGCTAAGTCATACCATGCCATTGCGCTTGTATTGCAGAGTGCAACTCTGTACACTTCTGGGAACAACGTTTGTGTCCTTGATACTGCAAAGGGAAACGTGTTGCACTGAGCATGCAGAAACTTTAGGCTGGTGCTTAAGTTCCATACGCATAATGGGCAGCCTGAGGCCCAGAGGTTTAAAATGTCATGCTTTGGTGAATTTCATTAGTACTCTAGTTTTTACTTTGGCAAATTTAATGATATGTTATGCCTGTTTATATTAGCTATAGATAAGAACTTTCCTGTAGAAATCCTGACCCTCCCTACTTAATCCTCCAGCAACTTCTGACTTTTTCATTATTTCCTTCTCCTGGAAAAGAATTACTTTCCACATCATATTTCTCATTACCTCCAATAAAAAAATTCTTGTTTCAGTCTTCCCTGCAGTAGTTTCCTTGCCAATGAATACTGTACACCCACCTTTGCCTGAACTGGTGCTCCGTTTTTATCCTGCTGGCACCAGCTTCTGCAGAACTTGAGGACAGATGGTATATTTTATCTGGTGTTTTTGTGTGTTCTCAGAAACATTTATGGTACTCTGTCAAGTTAGCAAAATGGTGATTATTAATATTACATCATTTTTGCCTCCTCTCCAGCCAGAAGAATACTGCAAAAGCTGCTGTTCTTGTTTTGGTGTCATTGGAATCAGGGGATTACAGAAAAATCAAAATGATTTTTTGAAAATCATTTAGATTTTCACCTTTTTTATCATTTACTTCATTTCTTGGCTTTTGTTCCCTCTCCAGGCAGATTTCTCATTTTAATCGGATTGCTCTACCCATCCCAATTATGTTTTGTGTTTTGCATTGTGTCTCTTAATGGCACCTCATTCCAGGAAGGGAGAACTGGGAACCAGATTTCTGAAAATGAAAAAGCTGAAAAATAAGCAGCTAATGTATTGGGCCCGGGTGCTTCCTAAGAGCCTCAGGGAAACTGGCTGCTGTGCAGGTCCAGCACAAGTTGAATGCATCATTTTATGTCCCAGGATAAAGTCCCCAGGAAAGCTTAAGTAATTCTTAGACTTTGTATACCTTTTATCCTGTGACAGAGGGGATTATTTTTGCACAGGCCTCTTTCTGCCTTGTGTGGAAGGAGGAAAAACTGCTTACTGCAGTCAGAATGCTATTCTGCAATGACATGGAAAACAAGCCATTTACTTTTTCTGGCATTATTACCTTTTCCTCTGAGGAACTGGCATTTTATAGGCAGCAGCCAACAGGGAACCCATGCTGCCCTCCAGCTTGCTACCATTAACAAAATCAAGGGCAGAGGTGGTTCAGAGCCTCTGGATAGGCAGCTCTTCACTCTTGGAGGCCAGACGAATTGTGAAAGCAAAGTCTAGTTTAGTCTCCACGGAGCGGGAAGGCAAATTGTGTTCTTCCTGCACAGCACACGTTTAGGGATTCTTTTTTCCTTTTTCTGTCAGGCTTTTTCCTTCCATCTATGTGACCTCAAGTGGGCTGCTCCTTTGTCTCGAACCACCATTTGGCTACTTACTGGCTCTCTTTCCTTCTAAGCACTTGCTTTGATCTCCCACAGTAGAGTGCCAGAAAATCTGACAAAGGCAGAGGTTTGCCTTTTCATCTGCTCGCTAGATTGTTAGTCACAAGCAGCAGAGAAACATTGTGCAACCTGTCAATGCAATTTAAAAACCCATACACAAAATTGCCAGCGAGGGTTTGTTCACTGGAGCAGAAGTCCTCCAAGAACCATCTCTCTGGGCCTGTTCTCCTATTTTATGTCAGAGCAAGATGCTTCTAAGGCTTCCTACACAAATGTTGCAGGGTATGAAATTAGCCTGCTGATCTTAGGAGAGCAACTTAAAATAAAGCATTTATTGCCATCTTGATGAAGTTCCACTCCACTTAACTTATCATAAAAATATCAGTTTTCATATTTGACCATCTCTGTAAGGAGAAATTACTTACTGAGGGTCACCTCATGCTCTTGCAGTCGCAGGTCACAGAACACCCCTCTCAGCATCTCCTGCCAAATCGAACGAGGCAGTGAATCAGCCACACCTATATGTTAACATTTTTAACATAACATCTGCCCCTCTTGGTTTTCAGTCTGTGATCAAAATTCCCTCAGTTCTGAGTAAAAGCTGAGTAAGGACCTTGGGGTATAGCCTGTGGGTGCTTGGAGACTGCTGGCATCAGGCGTGGAATGAGTTGCTCTGAGATTAGCTCATTCCCTGGTATTTCCTCCTGTCAGAGCTACAGATGTGCTTCATTTCATTAGGTGTAGCTGTGGGCATACTGCCATCCAGCTCTGCTGCTGACTTTATCCCACTACTGCTGAAGGCCAAATAATCATAATCATTTCAAGTTGATAGCACAGTATATTTCCCCAGGGAATGCTATTCAAATTAAATCAGTCATACCAACAATGATTTTATAATTATATAAAGGGAGCCCTCTACTCCAGTTATTTAAAAAAAAAAATAAAAATTGTGCATTCTATCAAACGGTTATTGCTCTTCCCAAAGTATTTTCTTCCCACAAATCTTGATACTCTTCGCCTTCCTTTATATGAAAAAATAGTTATTCTGATAATTAGCATGCTTAAGTGCAATCAGTGTCAAAATAAAAACAAATGTAAGTTTCAGAATTTATTTATGATGTAGGCACTAGCTGGCAGAAGATGATTTTCTGTTGGTGATGGCAATAAGTCACAGCATCGACTAGCCTAATTTTGAAAGCACTTGTGCGTTTCTGAAAGCCGGAGTAGTTATTCCAGCCACATTCTATGGAAAATGGAATTCTCCTGTGAAAGTACCGTGATTGATATTTATTGGTCAGTCTCAAACTGTCCATCTCCATGTTCAGCAAGGAGTTCTATCTTGAAGACCCTGAGTAATTTCCTGGTGTTATTTAGACACTTGCAGAGGTGCGTGTGCATAAGTGCTTGGCCAAGGCAGACCCCGGGTGATCTGGTGTAGCGAGCTGGGTCACGAGTGAGCACAGCTGATCTCTTTGCAAGCGGGTTATTCCAGCATAATACACCTCCTGCCTTTTTGTATTAATGCTCCCATTTTCTACAGCAGAGCAATAATTTGAGTAGCAAAAAAACCTTAATTCTCTTAGTGCAAGCAAATTGCCGAACACTTATGATTCTCTGAGTTAGCTAAGGAGAGCCAGCTTAGAAGCACGATGAGGCCTCTTTTTTAGGCTAGATCAAACTGATTGCAGAAGAACTAAAATTGCTCCACCTTTTTAGAATAGGATGATTTATATCTCCTTTATGAACAGGAGATAAAATGTTCTTCTTCTTACAATCTCCACAGAAATAAAACAGGCTAAAAATATGTCCCATTGCAGACAAGTTTAAAATAGAGCTCAGAGCAGACAAGTATTCATGAGCAAATGAGTTAATGATTTCTGACTGGTTGGGCATACACCGAAATATTAACATAACCTTTCCTAAGTGTTGTGGTTTTATTCTATTGCTAGGCAATAAGTAGCATCGAGTGACATGAATTGTGAAATCTTTCATTGGATGAGGTTGAATCAGTGTTTGAGTCATGATTTCGGTAGCATGGAGGTGAACTTTGTAAGTATGTTCCTTCATCACTCATTTTCCTGTACTCTCGGCTACTTAAATGTATGATACAGTGACTGATTCATTTAAGGTGTTCGTAAAAGCCTTCCCAAGGCCCTGATAAGTAAGGGAAGGGAACTCTGAATGGTCAAAATTTAGGTCAGAAACTGATTTTCAATCAGATGAGACATCTGAATTTTATGTTTCTGTTAGTTTATCACAAGTGTTCCCTTTCTTCTATCATGTTATGATCAAGGGCTGGTGAAAAGATCAAGTTCAGTAGATTTCTGGTGGGTAGGAAACCATGACATTTTTGTTATAACGGTGGCTGTAGTTTTTGTTATGGTAGTTGTTTTTTGTCTGTCTTTAGAAAATCATTTAAGTCTCAAATGAACACTTTGCTGTAAGAGGGGGATAAAAATGATTTGAAGTTTTTAACATAATAATATCATGTTCTCAGTTTGGCAGTTCCTGAGAAATAAAAGACTGGGTTATATTGTAATCAGTCACTGATTTATAGTATGTTTTGGGGGCCAAAGTTCTGCAACAAAAAGTCCAGAATTAAGTTTGCCTGTCTGTTTCAGCTGATCTAGCAGGAAATGCTTTAGCTCATTTCAGCTTTGCTGGTCAGGAATGTACATCCTTTGCCTTTCATCAAAGGAGAAAAAGGACTTTGCTTTTCCATTATTAATCCCCAAATCTTCTCAAAATGAAATAAAATTGCTCCAACACGGAAAATAAGTGTCTAATTCCCAGCAGTTGATTCTTCAAAGTGCACATCGCTACTCTCATCTATTAGCCTCCTTCCATCATAAACCATACTAATGTAGCATATTGATGTAATTAGTCTTTTAACACCTACAGAGACACATGTAGCACACTGTGCCTCATCAGTGTAATACAGGTTACATGGAGAGTTGTGTCAGAAGACAATGCGCCTGCAGTGTATACGTGATCTTATATTCTACTTTATGTGCTGTATTTTGGCCCTTGAATTTGCATCTGGCCACAGCCTGCTGCTACACATCAGCAGCCCTGCATGGCTGTAGGTGAAGGCAGTTCTTGATTCTCATGGGGACGGTAGTATCATTTTGTTCTGAGTTTTGGATAACATACATCACATTGCGGTCTTGCACCACAATAGGGTGCTGAGGTGCTGCTGACCAGCAAATAATAATGTTGGGAGAGAAGCTGTTGTTCACCTAAGCCCTTTCTGTGGGCTTTTTCCCTTATAGCGTATGGCCGTCCATGCATCAGGGAGCAATGGCCACCCTCATGTGAGGAGTTCTTTTGCCCTAGGCTGTCATTGCGAACATGCCTTGTTATTCACGAAATGCGCTAATTAAGCAGTCACTTAATTATAGTGATTACAGTTTCCTCATGTTAGTGATTTTCCTACAATTCAACTGACTGTGGCATCAGTTTATTGCTTTCTTCTTACAAAACACTTAAAATGCTTTCTTCCAAATTTTGAGTATCAGTCTAGAAATATGGGTCTCATGGTGTTTCCTCTCTCCAGGACAGTGCTTTAATCTAAGCATTGAGGCTAGGAGCCTTCATCATCGTCAAAGAGATATTGTTTCCCTTTTTGACCATGTCTGTCCAACTTTTGATTGACCGAAACTTCAGAGTCACTAGAAATAGTGGCTTCACTCAATTGTGATTCTCTTGCACTCCAGTCTTGCCTCAAAGAAAACCCCTTGCTTCTTTCTCCCCAGGGCATGCTCCCAGAATTTGTTGTGGCTGCCGTTGTCCTTTACTAAACTAATTTATATTCCCTAACATAATTTCTTCCTCTTCATTCTCTTTTCAGCTCCTAGTTGATCCTCCTCTACAGAGTGAAAATCTTTTTTTCCTTTATTTTTACTTATTTTATCTAATTTTTATCATATAAGTGATGGGGGCTAAAGAACTCAAGCAATAGTGCTTCTACTGATTAAATTAGAACTAGAGTATCTACTGCTTAAGGCAACCTTTAACAGCTTGATAATGTGATAAACTAGAAACAGACAGACCAGTAAAGCTTCCTTCTTTGCCTGAATTCTGTTTTCCATATACATTAACTACATCATTAATATCCTCTCTGCTGGCAGCAATGCTTAGAATAAATCCAAATTAAAGAATTCATGAGACAAAGAAATAGTGACAAGCTTGGACTGTAGTATGACCAACATCATATGGATTTATAGGAGTAGGAAATGCAGCTATGAATAAATACCCTTTAAGAAGATAAGTGTACCCTTGCTCTAGTTTTGCCCTCTCCACCTAGGCTTTGGGCACTGTTGCCTGAACTTTAATGCTGCTCTTTTTGATAAACCTTTAGAGTCTAAAGTCTGTTCTTCAAATGATCACTTTTCCATTATTTTAACATGACTTATTAAAAGGTTACTAATGATAATGCAGTTCACAGAAGACTCACAGGTAAGAATGCAGAGGCACACCAATCGCGTTCCCTCCGAGCGGCTAGAGACCAGGGCTCTGGGACATTTATCGTCAGATGATAAGAAGTAGTTATCAAGTGGGAATAACCTTTCAATCATTCTCAAAATATAATTAAGCAATAACCGCAATGTATGCTGGTTGTATGTTGTCACTTGTGGTAGCTGGACTAGTATGTGCTGAAGCAATGGCATTGCCAGAATATATCAGAGACTGCAGAAGATCAATGAAACGATGTGAGGATAGGTAAACAAACAGACTGACTGACTTGCACCTGCACTTGGATGCTGATATATTTTGTTTGGGCTTCTTGGCCCAGGGAAGGGGAGTTCTGGTTTTAGATCAAGTCTCGGAGGGTGTCTCCCTGGCCCCAGTTAATGACGGAATATTTTGACATCAAAATAGTTCTTCCGCTTTGCAGAACTAGGATGCCACACTGGAAGCCTCTTTGTTCCCTGTCCTAAGGACTAAATAAATAAGTAAAATATGCAATTGTCATGCACAAAATTATAGGTGCAAAAGATACATTTTAAAAACATTAGAATATGCAGGAGATATTTGAAATACACTGATAGTGCCAATGAAAACAAAAGCCCAGGAAGAAACCTGGCATTTTGTCAAAATCTAAATTACTAAAATAGCATTCTAATGTTGACCTTTTAATTTCTTAAATAGATGCATGTGAAGTGAGCAGTTAAATTTCAAACTCAGTATTTTGAAATTAAGAATATCAACAGCTCAAAATGAAGCATGTTCACCAAAATTTGTAAAACTTGTTTCAGTATTACTGACTGGTACCTTTGAACTTTTTTTGTTACTTACATTCACTCCATTTTGGACCCCTCGATAGTTAGCATCTTGAAATTCCTAACACAATAAAAATTTCATTGTCCAAAATCCTGCATACTGGTTATTACATCTGGCACCTCCTGTGCTACTAAAACCTGTCTGAATATACAGAGATATTTGTCTTTAGTGTCACATAATTTGGGATCTTCAATACTCAGGTGTTCTGCGTGAATGTTGGTCAGTTTTTGCTAGGCTTTTGGAGGCCATTCTATATAATAGCTGATTTTTATTTTCTATCCAGTATCTACTGCGTGAAGCCCCAGTGGAAATTAACCCTTTGTGATCATCAGCTACGAAACTGACACTTTGGGAAAGAATGAGCCAGGTTTCACTGTGTATTTCGCTTCATTTTTGCCTTAACCAGGTTTTAGTGCTTTTAAAAGAGTATGTCTTCTTTACGGTGGGAACATGAAGAAGATATTTAGTTTTTTCTGGGATTCTTAATGGGACCTGAAGCTGATGGTGTTTGTAGATTTCAAGAGAATTTGAATAGTGAAGGGTTGTTTCAACATCTGTGAGAGCATCTGCAAGATTACACTTTAAATTCTCACATCTGACCTTCAATATAACTTTGAAATGACAATAATGCAGTTTTTCTGTAAGTAGGAACAGTTGGTTCCTTAAATTAAAATGGCTAGTAATTGCAATTTCATTTTTTACTAGAAAGATAATTAATTTTTTCCAAGTAATTTGCAATAATGCCTGTGTGTTCAGGTGTTGCTACTGTCAGAGACCACTAAATATTTGAACAATTTTCTCTTTCATGGGACAGCAACAGCTAAATCCCAAACCACAGATTTTTGTTAGGAACATCTGGGTTCGAGTTATTTGCTGATACACAGGGAATAGACAGTAGACAATAAAGATTTCTCATTCACTTCCACTTGCTGGCTCTGCAACTGGCTGTCTCAACTGCTTTCAACAGTGCTGCTGATGGAGAAAAGCAGTGACCTGCTAAAGCACTAAGACTTGGTCCTACCATCACATCCTCAGACAGCTAGATTTAGGGAAACCCATGGCTTATTCCTGTGAGTAGGAAGGAGAGTAAATTTATGGGTAAATAATTTTGCTTATGAAAATACTACTGCGTAGTTCGGAATATTATCATTTGGTCAAACTCTCATCCTGGCTCTGATGAATCTTTTGAAGGTCTTAGGCTCATGCTGAAGCCTGTTTGGGCTGTTCTTTGTAGCCATTGAAATCTTTGCTAAATTTTGGTGACAAATATGTTGTTATTATCATAGCACTACTCTATTCTTTATTTGAATGGGCAGAGTAACAAATGTAATACTAACAGGGGGAGATACATATATATATATATATGGCTGAATTCAGCACTTTGTGTACTGATCCACTTGTGTTGTACAGATCAGTGACAGACGAATAAGGAGAGCGCTCCCTTGCTCTTTCTTCCTCCCTTGTATTTCCCATATCCTCTAAGCAAAGTAAAACAAGCTTTAAACCTCAAACACTGTTTGTTTAGATGGATACGCTGTATCCATGTTAAAAGAAACTCAGTTAGTGCTGATGCAGCTCTGAACTGTGCTTATGAGCAATAAGCTAATGCAAAAGCTTGAGATTTGTCAGTCTGTTAAAACAATAGTAAGTTGCACTGATGCAGGGATTTGTGCCATAAAGTCAGAAGACACTAATCTTTACATGTAAAACATATCAGTGCAGAAGAGCCAGCCGCATGCTCCATATCTGGTTGGTGCAGCGGTACAGCGCACGTCCCATGCTGTTTCAGTGCTGGACAATGCTTCAGCCATGGAGATACCACCTTATATAAAGATCATAGTACACTTTCAGCATTATTTATCCTAATATTTTAATAATAAAAGTATGTCTTCCATTCTAGTATCTCAAAATATTTGTGAAGTGCTGTAGATAAGTACTGGGAAAATAATTTGCAGGTTTGCCTATATACTGTTTTTATTTTATTTGTTCAGCTTTAGACATCAGTATACAGCTTTATAATAGAAGTGATAAAAATGTATTATGTATTTAATTTCATTATTTGGATGACTCAGTACTGTAAATCCAAATAATATGAATGAGAAGTCAAGTTGCACAGTTACTCTGAAAACAAGGCTGCTTAGGTGACTAAATGTCAATTGGGTTATGTGACATCAGGAGACATTTCACATATTTTGTTCTAGCATGTTGATGTCATGTCATTACCAGCAGTTATGATTCCTTTTTAAATCAGTAAAGCTATAGTATTTTCAAGCATATGCATCCTCATTCCCCCACCCACCCATATTTCACTTTTCCCCCTGTAATCTCAGCATAAACTTTCTGGCTTTTCTTCTTATGTGCTCCCTAAAGGAGCTAGATAAGTCTCAGGTCCAAACAGTTCTTGTTTAGTTCCTCTCTGGAGCCTGGAGCAGATGGTACAAAAGAACACGCGACCCCAAGGAGTTGCATAAAAAGTCTGTGGAGGCCTGGTACACAGAGGAGCTATACTGCCTGCAACGTTTGCATAAATCTTCCTGCAGTTCGATTAAACAGTGTCTTTGGCTGGGAGAAAATACAAGTTTTGGGGTGCTTCTATTTGGTGGTTTCTTGAATTTGAGTTTCAGAATATTCAGTGTAACATCTTAAAAAGATCAGACAAATGTCCTGGTGGGCTCTGCGGAGCTGTCAACCAGGACCAGTCAAGAAATCAAACCTGATGAACCTCTTATCTTCTAGAAATAATGTTGCTCAACTCAAAAAATTTACATAACATCTTTTAGTTCCAGAGAAAATTGATTTGTCTTTCATTGAAGAGAAAAATAAGTCAATTAGTGTTGAATCTATTAAGTTTATTATAATTACAGTACTTACAGGAATATAGAGAAAAGTTCTGCTAAATTGTAAGCACATGTTTTATGTGTTTAAATTAACAAAACCTTGCCACATCTGTCATTACTAATTTTAAACTTGTTCAAAATGACCTACAAAGTCAGCAGTTAAGTTAAAAGTAGACCTCAAGAGTCCTGATTAACTAGACAACACTTAAGATAAATGAGCCACCTAAACACCTTCCTAGTTACCTGTGGTTTGTTTGATTAAGTAGCAGAACTATTCCTTAGAGAAGGGGTTGATTCTGCCATGATCTAAGAATAGTGACCTAAGTTGTAAAGTTTCATGTCAGTTAATACCAGCTGTGTTTGAAAGAATGAGTAAAGAAGGCTAGAGAAAGGCCTAAAGAGGGGAGGTTTTCAAATATAAGGTCTATGGATTGGCCTTGGGAGAAAACTCTTAATGTTCCTCCTAGCAAGACTACAGAAGACAGATGTCTTATCCCTATAATTGTGTAATTCTTTCATGACTCACCAGGTGCTTTTTGTCTCGCATTGTGTGAGAGGTAGGTTAATTGCAGACCTGTGTTAAAAAAGACTCAGATGTGTTACACTTAATTTAATTCATTTTTCTCACTAAGTAGAAAACACAGAGGTAGTGTTGACTAGTATGTACAGTATCTTTAAGGAGTTTTTTCTTATTTCTCTTGAAAAGCAATCAAAGTATTTGGGGAGTTTCTTTAGATACAAAACTGAGATAAGATTACGTGAGAATTCAGGCAATCTTTCACAACCACAAGAAATCAAAACTTTTGGGTTTTTTTTTTCTTTTGTAATGAGAGATGAAATTCTGATATAACCAGAGATTCTGGGACCTTAAAACTATCCTATGTACTTTTTGCCTTATTTTCGCTCTGACACAGGAACAAGTGAAAACAAGATGAGTGGAGAATATCATGTCGAACCTCTGAACCCTCAGTTAAAGGTCTATTTTGAGTGACTTCATTTGTTTTAGGTTGGAGATAATCAGTCAATGCAAATGGATTCATCTGGTCTGCAACCTACTTCCAGTTCTCATTTGCTCCTGCTAGATAGACCTGCCTGTCATGCATCATTTCGGAGTATTTTTGAGATGCAAGAACTCTCGAAAAAAGACTTTACTTTATTTGCCAGCCAAATTATTTCAACCCATGCATGCACAGGTAGAAGAGTACTGGGAATCACTTACGTATTCCGCTCATTTTCTGTTCTCATTTCCAGCAGTGCAATGATAACACAACATTAGCTCTTTGTCCCAACTCTTAAGTTTATCTACCTTTTACCAGAAATAACAATTGCTGTGTCTGTTAAAGATTTCTCAGCTGTAAAACAAAAATCAATATTCATTTGATGTTTGCAACTGGAACCTACACTAGGTAGAAATATAATGATTTTGCTGTTGTCAGCATAAGTCCAGAACTGAGCTGACAAACAGAAATTCAGAGGAATGGCTGAAAAAGCTTGTTAGTATGCCTCTGTTAACCCAAGGAAGAAGTGAGCATTTGAACATTATCAAAAATCTTTTTTTGATCAGAACCTTTGGTTATGCGGCTCTTGATTCAAGCGGATTAAAGAAATAGGATTTATTTGTTAAAGAATTTACTAAATGTAATAGTTGTAAGGAGGGCCTTTAACATGCTGAATAATGCTTTTGAACACTTTTTTTTTCCTGTTTTCTTCGTTAAAGTATTCCAGGTGACTGAAGATAAGAGTCTGTGCTACTCTGCTTTTTGTACTTTTCTCTTTTCGCTTTTCTTCCTAATGATAGAGAACCAGGGACTCCTTTAGATCCTGTCTCTGATGAAGACTTGCTCTTCTTCTGAAAGTAACAGAATTCTAGGCCCTCAAGTTAAAATTTTTCAGGCTTTTTCGTCTTTTAAATACAAATATATTTCTAACTGAGGAGTCCTGTTTTCAAAAATGCTTAATACTCTTTGGAAGAAGGTTTTAGAACATTTGTAGACAGGGTTTGGTCTCTTTTCAGGATGAAAAAATCAACTTCCCTATAGAATGGAAACAGCATTTCTGTGTCTAATGTAAGTACTGAGTTATGGGAAATTAATTCATTGCTAATAAGGAAACATCAAAAAATCATTGGACAGAAGCTGTGATGGGCTGCATGGCAGAGATTGACTGTAAGTCCATTGTTAGCATCCAGACCCGAACTACTGGTTCATTTTGCTACCAAAACTGGATTGCTTGTGCAGTTACTCTTTCTATAACATTCATCTGTTCTTTATGTATTGAAGACTGCATAAAACTGAGGTAGCAAAGATAAAAATACAGTTAAAATAAATATAGAATATTGAAAACAATAGTGACTTGCAAGAATTGAAATCTTTCCTAGTAAAGCTATGCACTTGATCCTGGAAAGATCCTGAGCTAGAACAGCTCTTGGCTATGTGTGAAATGGGAAGCAGTGGCGTAGTCCTTAGAGGCCTACCTGGTAGAGCTCAGACCTCAAGGGGAATGGCATCGTCCTGATTCTCCAAGCTAAACTCATGCTCCAGTGTGCCATGGAACGGCCTGCTCCTGCTGGCTTCCCCAGTGCTTGCGACGTGGAGGAAGGCACCACCTCTTGGGGTGGAGAACAAAGGACAATTGTAAGAGTCCAAGGAAACCTTCTACCAAAATGTCAGTTATGTTTCCCAAATCGTTTGAAAATGTGAAGGCGGTAAAAGCTGTTTATTCATCATTTTAGTGGGCACCACTAGAGTATAGGAAAGGAAGGATTAATTTAGGGACTCTTTAAAATCAGATCCACGTGAATTTAAAATCAGGAAGGTAAGGCAGGGCGCGTGTGTTTGAAAAAGTGAAATCACCTGTGCTGACTGTAGAAACAGTGGCCAAACTGTAAATCACAACCAGATGGCAACTTTGCTGAAGTTTTGTTTCAAACTATAGCTCCAATTTGCAAACTGTAACTCTCATTGCAAAGACAAATTTTTACTTTCTGTCATTTTTAATTCTCCAGTTTAAATTTTGTCCAGATCAATGCTTAAAGTATATTTAGAAAAAATGTTCTTACAGAGGCTTAAAAATGTGAGGGTTCTTCAAGCAAACTTTATGCAAAGTTGTCAGAAACCCACGCTGCTGGTTAAATTGTCAGGTAACTTTATTTCCTGTGAGGAGGAAGTCATATATAGATTGTAGTCGTAAGATGATTCATATATTTCTTGCTCATCTCCCAACTGTTTCCCTCCTACAGAAAATACAAGATGCAGTATCTCCTACAGATATCTGTGCAAGTCAGTCTCACACACATTTTCTTCCTGTAGACAGATAGGTGAATAATCCACATATATACAGATTAAAATAGTTTGACAAGGAGTAACGTTCATAGTATTTTAATTGATCCAGTAAATCTTTTACATTTCTGCTCAGTTAAACCACAGAACTTAGACAACATCCTTGAAATCATTTTATTCTCATGTTCAAAAATGGATAGTGTTGTGCCACATTTTTGAGGTTTAGTATATGCCAATCTCTTAAATGTAAGCAGAATGTCTTTCTCTTTCAAGGGAATGTAACCATTTTAAAAATACCAGAGTCCTGGACTGGTTTGCAGCGATTAGAAATGCTGCTCATATAGCCTGCTTTTTGGCAACGTGCTGGTGTAGTATCTGTTGTGTAAACACTGTGTACTGAGCACAAAGGGTCCAGTTCTGCCAGCTGTTCCGTTCAGACAATACTATTAAGATACTTAAAAATTCTCAGTCAGGATTAAGACTTTGCTACACTATACAGAAGCATTTTCTCATACTAAGAAGTTAATGAGTAGATTTTTTTTTTTTTAATGTATGGAAAAGAAGGGAGAATTCAAAAAAGAGATCTTGGTACTTTTATCATAGAAACACAGGTCTTCAATGCATATATCATTAATAACATGCCCATCAAAATAGGAATGATAACAATTTTGGAAAAACAAGCCCCAAAATAATATTTTAATATTCATTAATGTAATGCCATGACACTGAGGTGCATTTATCGTGTAAATTGGCCTGCGCTGATATTGGGAATCATCTAATATAATGACAAAAAGCTCTTCCAAAGGATAAAGTGATTCAGCTGACAAGCTGGCAATTACTCCCACAGACTTTTCAAGTCTGTCTTTAAATAAAACATTCGTTAAAACATTCTGCTATATGCCTTGTGTCACCGGCAGCAAGATAAACGCTGCGCGATATTCTGTCGGTTACTTTCAATTAAAAATATTTCAAAGCATGTTGATGCAGCTGGAAATGCCTAGGTTTTAGATTTTTGGAACAGTGAGATTTCCTTTTTGGTGATGACTAGCAAAGACTAACAAAATGGTTGCGTTAATTTAATGGCTACAGTTGTTTTATTCATTCATAAGAAATCTCCATTCTATTTATACTTTGTAATAACTATTGATCATTGATCACAACTAGTATTATTACAGAGTCAAATAAAGCCAGACTGGATTGCCTTTACTTGTCCAGTTATTTTCTGCCCTGTGCACTGGTTAGATATTTGCAGCTGAGTAGTAGATCTACAACGTTTTCATTCTTTGGTTGCTGTTTCCAGCACACAGGCTTCAGGATAACAAGGTATCATGGCCAATGAATACTACCAGAATACATTAATCCAGTTAGTTTAGCATAATGTATTAGGCAGCACACAAACTAATAATCTGTCCCTGTGTTAAATATTTTGGCACTGCAGAAGAGAGAGGAGACATTTTTAAAGGTGAAAGCAACTTGCAAAGCCACTTTTGTTGAGAGAAGGCCATGTATTTAACTTGGCTAACTGTTATGGTTAGACATAAGGTTTGCACATGGATTCTTTTACTTTTTGGAGTTGGTGTCTCTGAAGAAGAGACCTAAAGAATATCTTAGGTACCTGAAAGTTTAT
>VYZM01019629.1:84020-166236 GCA_013398915.1 Dromas ardeola | reverse complement strand
CTTCAATTTTATCACCTGGGTTAATAATAGTAATTTTCTCTGCCTTTGAACCTTGCCTTGCTTGAGTCTTAGACTGATATAGCTACAACAGTACTACTGCTAAACCTGTGTTTTCATCCAGGTTGTATGCCAATGTCCGATTGATATGTAAGGTTTGGCAGAGCTTTAATAATAAACACCCCATCATCTGCTAAAACCAAGGGATTGCATGCTGCTAAATCCTTACAATGATCTAAAATCTGGGTGTGAATGTCTTTCTTACCAAGGACGTTCTGCTAGAACTGGAAAGCTGTTATAGTAAGAAAAATGCATCTTAATCACCATGAAAGAAATGGATATGAATTTCTAACCTCTCTAAGGAATGCTGGGCACAGTCCTGTGAGCAACACTTGGAGTTTGTTGTGTATTTTGAATGTTAAGGCACAATGAGTGGAAAGTCATTATTAGGACCCAACAGTCTGTGCCTTTTATTTATTGTCACGTGCCGTTTTTCAACATATATGTCATAAAGGTCCCACTGTATTCAGTTCTCATGTTTGCCTTTGTGTATATAAAGCTACATCAAAATCAAAGTCTTTGCTAGTGCTCTTGCTAATAGCTTTATTTCCTGCTCACCTCAATTACAATGGGGGCATCAGCTGTGGGGGATGGGAGGAGGATCCCAAACCCGTAGTGAGAAGGTCATAATTACTGCTTTCTAGATGCAACTTTCTCGATGGACATCAATGTGAGAGTTCTTTTATTATTGCTTGATTACTCCTTCAACAAGGAACTGGCATATTCAAGACTTGAAACAAAATGAAAGCTGTAGCAAACCCCAGCACATGGAATTGCTGGGGAAGCAGAAGCTAAATAGTTTGAGTTTCCTCTAGCTCAGGAAACCATTTTTTTGTTTTTAGGGGTCCAATCTAAACTGGGAAAGGAGTGGTTTTTACGGAGCTGTGACAGCTTACAAAAGAGCTGAATGATCAGAGAAACAAAGCTAGGGCTGCAGAGAAGTAATTCTGTCTGAAATCGTCTTCTGGATATGTATTTTGGATAAAACCATGTACTAGTACCCAGCAAAGATGAGATCAGATGGTGACATTAGAGACTGTGTCTGTTCTCCCAGTGTTTTACAGAAGTTTTCAGATGTTTAAATTACCTGTTCAGAACTTCTGAATTTCAATTTTCTTCGTGGTTATTAATTTATAATCACTTTAGATCACCAGATCACCTACATGGGGTAATTTAGTATTCTTTGAATTTTTAATGTCTTTTCAAGATTGATATTAATGATGTGTTTATAACTTTATATCTGAATGCCATTAAGCAGTGCAGTAACAAAATAATGTAATATTTCTGCTATGACACGTTCAATAATGCATACAATTGTTTCTCTGAGGAAGAAAGAAACCTTGGGTGTTGAGACACTCTAAGCAACAGGCTGTACTGGCAGAAAGGAACTTGGGACAGCAGGGTTCCTGGAAGGCCCTCAAGAACAACTCCAGAATTTATTTGTTACAAGCTCACTGTAAATTAAGTCAGTAATTGCTTCCGGACAGCATGAGGCTCATCCAAAAAAATAAAATATATTCCCAAGCATACTTCATAGAAGCTCATGAGCAAAAATAATTAACTTGTGAGTTGAAATGGAAAAGTAAACCTACACCTTCAAAGGTGATAGGTATTCAAATTGTCTTAAGAAAACACCTTGTTTATACACATGAAACTGCTCTCCCTTCCCTCCTACTTGCCTTCTTTCTGTCTTTTTTTGCTGCTGACTTTAATGTCCACACATACATTGCAATATGTATGGGGTTCTGTATAGGTAGTAATAAATAATAATATTTCCAACTAACATTCCTAGAAATGACAGCTTCTGAAATACAGTCAGTCATCTGACATATAAATCTTCCTTCTGAATCTTAGCAAATTCTACTTCTCTTCTAGATTTGTCAGCTGCCTTTCAGATTCACGGTCTCTGTCATTTGGTTGCTACATCTTTGAAACAGCATGAGATAATCAAAGTTTCCCTTGTTGGATCCCATTAAAATCTTTTTAAGAAGCCCCAGAGGCCTTTAGAAGGCCGTAGACTGCACATCCACAGAGCTTGATGCTCTTGAGTTTCTCACAATTCTTGCGTGGGTTTCAGATAAGCGACTATGCAGTTCTCTCACCGGGGACTGGTGCTAATCCAGATGAAAATTAGAGGATACTTGCTTAGGAGGTGGCCAAAGTTTAAAGAAAATATCATACAAATAATACTGACCCCTTCAACAATTTTTTCATAGATGGTTGGGGTTTTTTTGGTAAGCTGTTGTGACAGATTTGAGTGTTGGTTCATTTTATACTATTTAATTTAAAGCATATTTTTCTAATAGCCCACCTAGAACACTGTCTTATTTAAAATGCTAAGGAGACTATCGAGAGAAATATAGTTGAAGTAGGTAAATCCAACGTGTGAATGTTTTGTCCATTTTTCCTCCTACAGGAATTCGGGATTGTTCAGTGGTGCTGATGTGGGTTTCTGGGGCTCTGAGACAGGACAACCAACCACACAGCCAACTGGCATTCATGTGAGTATGCTCTTCTCTTGATGCTAAACAAAATATTCTCTTAGGTTTCCAGGCAATCGTTAAGATTAACTAGAATAATCAGGCTAAATTAGCATAGTTTATCAGTCAGATGACTCAGAATATTTTTATGAGATTTAGAGAGTGCACTTGAATGATTTAGATAGTTTTCATTTCCTAGCAGGAACTAGATCTTCATTTATGGTAAGTCAGCAAACTTGCATCTGCTGAAGCTTTTGTTCCACATCCCTAACAAATTCAACAGTTTGTAATTTGCTGGATAGACAGAGGTGCACACAAAAGTGAATGGTGTTCTGTATTCATTAGCAACAGGGCAGATGTGCTCTAATTTAAAGCAACCATTGGAAATGCTTCCATTTAATGTTATTGTTTTGATGAGGGTAAAGGTTTGGAAAATGAGCTCCTTTGGCATTGTGAGAAATGGCTTCCCAGGTCATGCTGTAGGCTGAAGTGTGGGTATCACAAAGATTCTTTCACCTTATCGATCTTAATCAGATACCCTCCTTATTTTTAAAAAATCTATCTATGTGGTAGTGATACAAATAGTGTTGTTCTCCCGTGGTTCCTTATCTTTGGTTCCTTATCTTAAGTCTTTTATCTGAACATGCATTTGATTTTCCTCTCTGAAATGCCCAGTATTTTAGAGTTGAAAGCAAATCCTTCCAACTGAAAGGTTTTAGCCCTGGTAAATCCATAACTGTACAGTAAAATACTTAGGAATGACAGCAAAAAATACGTGAAGCTTTGGACTATTGGTCCTAAAGGCAAAATATGCAAGAGTGTTAAAGATGAAAGGTGGAAGGACAATGCTCAAGAAAACCTTTGTCACCTACTGTGGTGCTTGGTGAATTTTGGAACTATTTTGTATACTTTTATTGCCAAAGGGTCAAGGGATCCATGTCTTGTTGCAGTTCTTTGGATATACTGTTTTGATTCAGAGTTTTATTCATGTGATCTTGAATCATGTGGAAGGAACAAAAGGGCAACCTGTTTACCAGCAAAGGGCTTGTGTAGCAATGGTCATAGGGTGGCACCAGCACGGTAGGGTGGACAGTGTGTGGACAAGTATAACCTCAGACATTTTAAAGAAAATATGAAGCCACATGAATTGAATTTGAAGAGGAAAGAACACCAAGCCTGCAAATAACATATTCATACAGTATGGGCTTATTAAGCCTTTTCTAGGAAAACCTGCTTGTGATAGAATGGGACAAGGGCAGAAAAGCCAGGATGTAGGCTCCTGCAGACCCCTGTAGGCAGTATTCTAAACCATGTGGTAGGAAAGATGGGTATGCTGTATGTGATTCTTACTGTTCTTAATGGACTGAACATGCATTAAATTAAGAAATCAGTGGGCTTGTAGTGCATCAAGCTGAAAGGCTATTTATGTATCCTGCAATAACCAGGTAAGAATGCAGTTACTCATAGATGTATTATAAATACATGCTAATTGCTATCAGCAATCATGTTCTGAAGATCATGCATTTTTTATGCATGGCAAGCTTCTAAAATATCTTTACTACTTATTTCTGCATCATAGAATCCTCATTGAAAAAGCACCAGCAGAAAGGTCTTCCATTTTAGTATTTCCACCAAGTCTTTGAAAACTCCCGCTGCAGGTGCAAGAGGGATGTGACAGACATTGCATTAACATAAAGCTTGGAATACTTATCTGTTTCTGCTTCCCAGGGAAGCAGTCACTCAGCTTCCTGTAAAGGCAAAAAGCATGAAGAGACTGGGATCCATTATCAGCCCTCTTGGGCAGAACTGCAATACTGAGTGCTCTGCTTAATATTGCTTATCGCTAATTTTGTGCGTGATAACTGAAGCATGAACAATATCTGAGTGGGAAGCAAACTAGATCTATAGCTGCATAGTCAAGCCTATCAAAATATATTGCTGAGCTCCCACAGCCAAACAGTTCTGCAGAATATCAGCTGAAACAGAACGTTCCAGCTCACTGGGCCTCCACTCGCCATATGCTTGTGCAGTCTCACCTGTAATAGCAAATAGCTAAGCTCAAGGGTAGGGTGCATTAAAAATTAGGAAGAGATGTTGGAGTGAACTTGCATGATATTGAAAATTGATGAGTTTTGTTACTTGCTATGTCTTACTGAGTTGTTAGGCAATGACAATGAAGTGAGCCTTGCTGAAATCACTCACATGAGTGGGGAGCGTATATTACTCTTAGAAATATATATATGCAAAGTCATGCTGTAGAGATTACCCTGAATAAAATCCACTCTTGTCTGACTCTTATAAAAGTGAAGTAAGAGAAAGAATGATGGTGTTACTATATGGCTTGCCTGTTTAAACAAGAAAGGTTCTCTCTTCTAAGCTTACCCTATGCAGAAGGAATAATCTGTGTATTTCAAGGGTGATCCAACTATAGGCGAACATTGTTTCTGAGAATATAGGATACAAGGTAGGATTTCATGACAGTCCCTGCATCCTACGTGCATCTGTATTAGCTGTAGGTTACAAACCTTACACTGGTGAAGAGTTTGAGGATGCTCTCTGGTTTTAGTGCAGAACCTCAGCATTATCCCGAATCTTGTCTGTTTTTAATGGAAGGAACCACTGAGTAAAAAGTCAAAAGGAAAATATTAATGTCTTGTTTTATAATAATGTGTCCAATACAAGATTTTTTTTTTACGTAGTCACATTTAAATGTGAATTATTTTTCTGGGAATTAATGCACAAATGCTACAATTAAATTATTGTGAGCAAATACATCGAGTTTACATTTCCCTGTTCTTCTAATAGCAAAAAACCCATTTGCACTAAGACCAAGCTTAAAAGAAGTAATTGAAAAAGTTTAGCTACATTGATTTTCTATAAATGTAATATTTTTCGTATTTTTAATGTCAAGAAATCTTCAAAAGGTTTCAAGGCTTTGGACTGCAGTACAGACAAACCCAGCAACACTAAAGGGTTTTAAAATTTCAAGTAGGACTTTTTCTTGGGAGGGGAAAGGTTTTTAGTTTTAATGAAAGCAAAAAAAGCTTAAAGCAAAGAGAATATCACTGTGTGTTTACCTCAGTTTCCTTTTTACTTGGTCCTGTTACTGCAGTTGCATCTGAGTGGATGGCCCCAGGCACCTCATCAAAGCCTTGGTGGGTAAGTGGTGCCACTTTCTAGTTAGGTTACAAATGGGCTACCATTAAAGTGTTAAAAATTAAAAGAATAAAATTACAAGGCAAAGGGATGAAGGAAATTGTCATTCTTTGGTGTCTGCTACAGTCAGTGCACTGTAATGTCTGAACGTCTTGCTGTGAGTTAAACATCATTTTGCTCCTGACAGATAATCTCTACAAGAGATACTTCCCTGCTGGCTGGTGGCTTGGGAAACCAGCTGTGGAGAGAGTCAGGGCAGGATTATCGTGAGCTCCCTGTGAAATCTGTTTAATAAATGTGGTTACATATCGAATGCTGATTTGGATAAACATGATCTGATGCTATTCAGAAATAGTGTTAGATAATGCATTTTCCACCAAAAATGTTTTTCTCTGTTTATTCTAAAAATCAATGTTCCTATGATCAATCTTGATCCTAATGACATATTTTTTTCTCTTTAAATGTGCCCTTCTGGTAACACTGAGTGCAATAACAAGCTGGAGCCAAGTGCAAGTCAGATAAATGGGCAGTTGCTAAGGGAAAATATTAGGAACTGCTATAAAATCATGTGCCATCAACAGCATTTTATTTTGACCATAAACAGCAATAATTATTCTTTCATGAATATTTCAGAAGACCGGGACAGGTTATTGGGATAGGATGTGATAGGAACTTGTTCAATTTAACTGTGCTTTCTTCACAGTAGAAGCTGTGGCAATGCTATTTTCCTTTTAAAGCACAATTTGTCATTTCTGTCCAAATAATTAATTTGAGAAGTATGTATATGCTCTTGTGATACCACTTACAACTTTATCTTTCTAATAAGTTTGTGTATAAAACAGCAGACATGCATGAAAATAAACACATAGGGTAACTTGTCGTGCAAAAAAGCATCCAAAGTAAGTTTCTAACAAAGGTCTGTAGGCCGAGGCACCAGTTTCATGCTTGATGAAAATCTTATGTTGCTTAAACCATCTTGATAACCAAACTGAAATGACAAATTTGTTCACATTAATTAAACATATTACCGAAATGATGCATTATGAATGCTCTCATATCTTTACTGGTTTTAATTTCCGTGTTATAAAAAGGCTTGCAGAACAAGAGGGGTGTTGTGAAAGGGAAAGAATTAGAAAACACTTTGAAGATTTTAAATAAAACATTCCATATAGTTCATTTTTCTTTTAAGCAAAATTACAATACACTTAAGAGAAAACAGAATGTCAATCAAAATAACAAAAAAAATATTACTAGTGACCCTTAAATAACTTCGAAGCAGGTGGGTTAATCAAGTCTGGTTTTTTTTTCAATACACCTACCTGAACTTCAACACACAATAATTAATTTCAGGTTCCAGCACATAAATGCATCAAATATCATCTTTGGATGTGAGCCTTTTCATAACATACTAATTAGTCCTTTGTACACTGTGACTTTGTTAAAATGCAGGGGGTGGTAGAACAATGCTGACATTTAAAAGGTCTGGCCTTACGTTCTCTGATAATCCACTAGAGCCATAAAAACTGCTTTTCTTAATTACCACACAAAAGAAACATGTTTTTCAAGCTGCGTTGCTGTACAAATGTATAAATAAGCCTTAGCTTATTTAACTGGTGTATTTTTCATCTCTGAGTAGTTTGGGGATTTTTCCCCCTGGAAAAGAGTTATTAGAGCCCCTCTGCTGAGGCTGGCGCGCCGTGCTGACAGGTACCCTGTCTGTTGCAGAGGGACTACATGCCACCCAGGGCTAAGCCTTCCCTAAATTCATCCTTTCTCCTGATATCCACTTGCTCTCCAAGTACGCGTAACTGTTTGTGGGTTTCAGTCCAGTCCCTCCAGGATTAGAATCTGCCAGAATTTACAGAGTTTGGAGACTTGGCCAGCTCTCAGTCTCCCGCTTTCTCCAACTCCACCTTGCAAGTGCATGTGAAGTTTTCCACTGACATTTTCACTGAAAAAATGAGCAATTGAACATTTGAAGTGGAGAAGTTTCTATAAAAAGGAAGGAAAGAGAAAGTGTAATTTCCTTCCTTTGAGTACCTCCACTCCTGAATGCTGAAGAATGTATGCTAACTATGGAAACCTGTTCTGAGAGCACTTCAGCAAAACAGTAGGATGTAGGCAACAGCTAAATTTGTTTTCCTATACAGTGTTTCTATAGACAGGGGTTTTATTTTTCATATAATTTCCTGAAGGTGCTGGGACTTGTGTTTCACGATTTCAATGAGTTCCTCTCTACCTGGAGTTAAGGGTGTTTTCTGGAAAGGACAGGACTTCTGTGAGAGTTTGGTTGATAAGGTTTTATCCATACAGGATGTGAAAATTGAACCATGTGAGATCTGATGGTGCAGCTAGAGCTACATAAACTGGGCAAATACAGGACATAGTTAAGCATGTTATTACTACTAAAATAAAGCAAGCTGAAAGAGCAATCCATAAATGATACGAAATCTATGATGGCATTATGTGTACACAACTGTATATTAGGTTTATTGTTGAAGTATAAAGGTTACTTTAATTTTATGAGAGGTCTATAGCTGCTAGATATATAGCCAATGTTGAGAAATCCCTTATAAAATAGGTTTTGCTATGGCCCGAAGATGCAGCTTATCACAGGTAAGTAGAATATTGCATTGATCTCTGCTGTAGGTAATGAGACTGCCTGGGAGCAGCAGTCTTGTCACATGAAACAAATTGCTGATCACGAGTCAAACATACTGGGGAGTTTCATGTTTATTTTGAACTGAACTGTAATAAAAAGGGCAAAACCCTGTGTCAGCAGGTACACAGGCAAGAGAAATCTGCTGGGGGGAGAGGAGGGAGTCTGGAAATAGTGGATGGGGGCTGAATGGACACCATGATCAGGTATTAAGTGAGGACAGGAAATGCCTGCTGCATTGATAACCTACCAAAGGTGCTGGCCTTTGGCTCCTCAGGGCATACCAAGATGGCAGAGGAGGCTTTTTGGCTTCTGCCTCCCATCCTGCCGTGGTGCTGGTGCAGCAAGTGGGACGCTGTGCACAGCACCCTCGTGAGCCTGTCAGCTAAAGAGGGAGGAGTGTGGTGAGCAGGTAGCGCTTCTCTGCCATCCTGGCAAAGGATGCTTGTTGCTAGGAATGCTATTTAAACAGTATCTAGGGACTAAGTGAGTACACTTGTCTTACTGTGTTAGGTGAAGGGCTATTACCAAAAATAATAAAGTATGTTGGCACATTGCAAAATTGTAGCACTTAAAAGATGAGCAGGATTTTTGTTCTAGAGAGCACATCATCAGGTACAAGTGCATGCACGTGGTGTGCCCAAGTGGCTGCTTGGTTATTCAGGAGGAAGGTGGACAAGAGGGAGTTACAGGTAGGAGTCCATGTGCAGCCCTTCTTTTTGCTGAGGGAGGCTGCAGCCCTTGGAGACACCCCGTCCTGCCTGGCAGGATGGTTGGCCCCTCACATTTCCAGCACCTGGGGTGCTGTATGCAGCTGGGGGGTAACCAGGGTGCGGGGGGACAACAGTCGCCCTTTGCCTGGGAGCAGACAGTACTAATTACTAGAAATTAGTTGGGGTGTTCTGCGATTTCTTTTGTGTTTAAACACTGTAGTGCCCCTAATATAATATAATATAATATAATATATCATCAAGACTTGCTTCTTGCTTATTCTTTCTCTGTTCGTTTTTCCTCTCAGTAAGCTCTTCCTCCCCTGGCACTCTCCTCCATGTAATTAAGGTGTAAGGCTTATCCTGTGCATGCTTCTTGTCTGGCTATGTGGTACTCTTACTCTCCATGATTTGTCTTTAAAATATATTAGTACAAATAGATAAATGGTATATATTTAAGACCTTGGTCAACAGCAAAACATAACATTTGATTTTTCCTTTAAAACTTCCAACTCCAGCATGTTCCCTGCCCTGCTGTTGTGGTACTTTCATCTTCCACTGCATGTGATCCAAAATACGGAGACTATTATGCAAACGTTTAATGTTAAAGTGAATGGATGACTTGTGCTTGTTTATATAAGCTTGTTTCACTAAATCCTGTCTATGTATTGTAAGCTTCAGGGTGAACACCCGGGCTCTGCTCCCACTCTGTGTGTGAAGGGTTCGTGTTTGCAATAGCAATGTAAGCCCAAATGACAGGTGTGCTCTGCACCCAGGCCCTGCTGGAACAAGCATTCCGTGATAACCGCCTCTGGTCAGGAAACCATGCCAGTGGAAGAACGTACCAAAAAAGCTTCAGTTTGTTAAATTCCTATGCTTTTTGTTAGGCATGCAAAGATGTTGGGCAAGAGAGAAATTTAGTCTGGCCAAATATGGCCAGTTTTGAGTGAGAGTGCAGCCTTTACGTTACCGATCTGTGCTTTGGAATTAAAACTGGAGGTGTGGAAATACAGCATTGTCAACATGTCAGGCTAACCGACGCCTTTCACCTGGCAATGAATACTGATTACCTTCTCCATAGCAGATAATTCTTCTGTCTAATATTTCATTAAAACACATCTGAAATGAAAGTCTATTTCATCCTAATTTTAAAGGAATTTCTTGGGTAGATCAGTCCAGAAATACATGTTTTCCTTTAAGAAAAAAAAAGCGAGAAAATCATAGAAGAAAATATTTCATTTGAATATTAATGTTTTTCACAAACTAAGGCAAGTCTTAGAAAGGAATTATTTCCTGGATGAAGATGGCGTCTGTAATGCCAGCTTTTTTGAGGGGTCAGGCAACACCTATCAGGTGTTACCGCTTCTGTACGTTTTTTACTTTTATGCTGTGTTACTCTAAACATGCTGTCTTTTTGATGCCACAGTGGACAGTACTAGTAATACAGATTTCCTGATAGTTTAAATGCTAGAGGCCTGAGTTGTTATCCCAGCGGGCTTTGAACAGATCTGTTCAAGTGAGAATTTCCATTTTATTGGAAGCTTGAGCACTTTGAAATATTTGAACTGGAAACATAACCGTTACCCTCTTTCAATCTTTTCATAATTGAAGCAGAGTAGCCGGCTGCCCTGACTCCTAAAGGCCTCCCCATTTTGCCCTCTGGGTCCCCATGCAGGACACCGAGTTACTGCCTCCAAACCTCAAGGCGCCCACCCAGCTGCGTGGCAGCTGGAGGCCTTGAACTGGACGTTGTTATTCAGGTGCGGTCTGTGCGCACGGGCTGTCCCCAGCAGCAGGCCTGTGAAGGCCAGTTTTGCCAAAAGGCATCAAGTGAACTGCCAGGAAATTGGTGGGTTTCTGATGGAAATTCCCAGTGCTTTGGCAGAAGTTTGCTAAAGCTGAACTATTTCTGTAAAACATTTGTTCTTGGTTAACTAGTGAAAATTTTATCTTGTCTCCCTGCAATTTTTTGCACTGTCTTCCTGAAGTTCTGTGTGTTTCTGGTGGAAGAAAGTCTGTTGTTTGTGACAGCTGCCTTTAGACACCTACTTACGTCATCTCATGGATTAAGGCATTTAAAACCATGTTTCATCTTTGGAGAGGGGAGTCTTTTTACCATTGTATGAAATACATTCTTTAATTGTTCCTTTCTGTGGGAACTGTGTCTAAATAAAGAGTCAGGGCTTGAGGCTTTGGTCCTTAATATGACTTAATAAAAACCAGCCAATTGTTTATTGGCTTCCTTCTCAGAGAGGTGATGAAGGTGGCATGTCCCACATTGCTCTCTCTAGTCTGACACCTCATATATTGTCCGTTACCAGAACAAAATGGGAAAGAAAATCCTTTATAGATGCCTCTTTGGGAGCCTTCAGAAATAAGATTTCAACAGTGCTGAGATTTTTATGACAACATAATTGGAGCTCCCACCAGATTTTAAAAACTCAATCTGTTGAAAATGGTGTAAGCTGATTTAGGGTCAAATCCCAGACTTCTTATTTAGGCTTTCCTCTGAATTTCCATTGATCTCAATGGCATAACTCAAGTTCTCTATTTCTAGCAAAGTATCTCTGTGCTTCTTTACTTGCTGTTCCAATGAGCAATCTTTCTTCTCACAACCTGTATTTCAGAGACATATGTTGAAAAGATGTTACTGATGCAGTTAACAGAGCAAATAGGATCTTCTGTGCCTGTGATGCTGACTTTGACATTCACTTGATGCTACAAAGATATGAAGGTTAGCTCCGACTTCGATAATCTTTTGTAATGTAGCCTTGTGTCAACAAAGCCACAGGTGTGACGATAGAGATAAGATGATAATTTTTATTCTATTTTGTGTTCTCTCTCCTTTTCTTACAGTTATGCTTTTAAAAGTTCAAATCTCTAGCAAATAGAACACTGAATCTGTGTTTTCTTTCTATTTTCCTTTCTAAAATGGTGTCATGGGGTTGTTGCTCAGCAAGTCCTGATCAAATTGGATGAATTTACAAACACAAAGATGTGTTTTTCTACCTGCCAGTTTGATCTAACCTCGTGCTTGCATCTGAACGCCAGGCTGTATTTGATGTGATCTAGAGGACCACCTGTAGAGGACCACCATCGCAATAATGGTATGGGGGTCAGTTCAGTTAACTGAATTGCTCGTTTGGGGAGGATTATTAGTGTATACAGCAGATGGAGGAGCAGGTTCTTATTCTCCAATCTTGTTTCTAGGTCAAAAAACACGTGTAGACCCCAGCAGTGTTCCCTGAGTTTATATTATCTCTGAAATACTCCAAAGAGGAAGTAGCATTAAAACTTCCTTTTCAAACATCCTAGTTATCAGATAAGATTCCGAACTCACGTGAGGAATGTATCATTGACTAAGAATTTTCTGTGATTTCTTAAAATCATTTTAGTCTCGGTATTGTGTGGGGAGACACACTTCGCATGTTTATTATTACATTCCAGTAACACTTAGAGGCACCACCTGCCCTCAGGAGTCCCTTTGTGCTAGCAGCTGTACAAACATGGATGAAGCAGTATTCCTACATGGCGGAGCTTATAATCCTTGTAACATAAGGTAACCAAACAGTAGTGGAAATTAAATATGGCCCTTTTAACTCAGGAAGAGAACTGGAGGACAAAACTGGAACTGGTTTAAGGTCATATGGGTGACAGCAGAAGGAAAAGAAATGACCTGTGATTTTCTTTATTGTAGTACAGAGGCCCTGGCGCACAGCAGTCTTCCTGCTAAAAACTATTAGAGAAGTCTTTGCAGCGTCACAGATAATGCAGTGTCATTCTGGCCCTTCACCCAAGAAGGTTTCCAGACTGACAGGTCTAGAACAAGCCACGTCTGACACACAGGCAGCTTCAATGTGAATTTCCTATGCTGCACATCTAGGGAGCTTTTCTAAACTCATGCTGTCTTTTCAGGGCTCCAGGGTGGGTGGCAATCCTGCTGTGTTTCACTGGCGGTTCCCTTCACTGCAAAGGGAAAGGCTCACAGCAGTCTCGACACAGCACTTTTTTCATACCTCACATAACACAGAGCTCACAGACATATTTTTGAAAGAGGCAAGGAAACCATGATCATTACCTTCTAGAAGCTGCTGCAAAGCCATAATTCTGTATACAAGATACTTTTCTTAGCACAAACTGAGTTGTTTCATTACCTGGGAATTCACAACTTTCCAGAACCTGACATTGTAGGGAACAGCGTGTTGAGATGACAAATAGCTCGTAAGCTTTTAACAAGACAAGTAATCTTTTATATCCGAATTGCTGTAGTATCTACTCAGAATGTACCTTTCCAGTAAATTGCTCTTATTGCCCATTTTAAACAGAATTGAATTCAGCTCTCCTTCTCTAGGGGACTTCAGATCTAAACGCTGCAGCTTATTTAAAGCATTGAGCTTTGATCCTGTAAGATGCTGGACCCCCTCAAATTTCAGTGTAAAGTCATTGTGTCCTGGTTTGCCAGACCACGACACATTGTCAACAGGCAGTGCTCAGTGTGTCCCACAACTTGGCGCTTGTCGCACAGCAGTGGTCTCAAACAGCTTTCTGCACTTGCCAACATGAACTTGATCTCTTTGGTTTCCCCCATTCCGACTCTGATGTTCCTGCTTCTCCAGGTGCCCTTTTAACAAAATCCCAACAGAAAGGGTGTAACACAGTGACACTATCATAACATTTGCAAGCCAAGACCTGCTTTTATGGCCTGCTGCTTTCCTCTGCCTCGCTCTCTTTGTGCTCTCCAAGAGGCAGGTGGCATCTCCTTGTCTGTACCCAGGTGGTGTCCGCCTGTGTGGGACCCCATTCTCTGCTGACTCCCAGAAACTACCAAATAAATCATTGTAATACCACATGCCAGGGCACATGCTTCTAGTGGTCAGCTGTAGGCAAGATGAATCTTCAGTTGCTGAGATCTTTTTCTGCAGAGGCAGCAGGCAGGTTAGGAGTGTATTTCTCTATTTATTCTTGAAGAACCATCTTGTTTGTGAGCTGTCAAGTAAAATTTCAAACCCAAGTTTTCTAATTCATTAGTTCTTTAAGTTCTTAAATATTTTAGCTTTTTGTGTACAGCAGACTATGTTGGCAAAGGAGAAAAAGCCAGCTTCAGGATTTTTTGCCTTTTTTGTTTTTTTAATATCTGTCTTTATTGTGGAAGCGTGGGGTGCAGGGAGAATTCTCCAGCTCCATCTAAGTGATACAAGGTCACTTAGACTGACATAAAAATACATTCTCTCTTCCCACTGTGGGAGATGTAATCTATTCATTTTAATGGCCAGTGAGCAAGGGCCGCAAGGGCCGCCTCAGTATTTCTGTCGCTGTTGCGCTGTTCCAGTGCATGCCCCGAGGCATGGGTCACGCTTCCAAGCAATGACAAAAATTTTAACGTTTTGGGCAGGACTAAATGATGAAAGCTTTAATAACTGTAAACCTTAGTAAATGTTTGAAGGAAAATAGTCACCAATTTCTCTCTTTGTGTGAGCAGATGAGAATGACATTGTAAACTACATAACTGGGCTACAGCAATCTTGATGTAATTCCCAACACAGTTGGAAGCTTTTCATGTGATTTTTAGGCCTCTGGCTTCACATGCCCTGTGCCTCTACTCCTACTTTGAAATGGGATAATGATATTCCTTTTCTCTACCCTTTGACCGCTGCAATTACAGGGTTGGAGGGTAGTGGCGCGTTAAGTGTTTCTACAGCACTTAACAGATCCTTGGTGTTGCATAAAATATCAAGCTACTTTAAATCAGTAGTTCACATAGAAAATGAGAGAGCAAGCCATCATGTATTTTCTGAATATCTGGTAGAAAATACATGAAATTCATTTGAAATGGGTTTGGGGTGGTTTTTTTTGAAAAAAAAAGTGTAGTTTCTAAACTTCATTTCTAATGATAAATGAGATTTTTATAGAATGTCATTTCTGTGAAGCAAGCGTTTTTTCTGTATGGGACTTTAAAAAAAAAATCTGTTTATGGTAATAGTTGTTGTGCTTTAATCCATGTCACACCCTCATAAAACACATCATCTGAATTTGCTCTATTAACGGAGTTTTTCTTTTCCATTTACATCGCAATCTTTTTCTTTAAGAAAACACTTTACATCATGTTGTCATGACAACAGAATATGCTCTTATGTTGAAATGCTGACATTTCTCCCAGTGTTCATAATGCACCCTCTGCTCACTCCTCCCTTCTTGGCCAGTTCTGAGGGTCTCTGCACATAAATGTAAATCTACAACAGAGAGATGGATATGGGGGCCAGAAAAGGCTGACTGCTGTATTTTTCTTTTTCTGTTATTGTGAGTCCGTGTAAGTGGGTAATCATTTTAAAGCTTGGGGATACTATTGTACCAACATCTGTAACATAATTCAAAGATGCACAAACACAAGGGCATTTTCTATATCACCAAAACACATCTAAATTGTCTCTCAACCCAATGTCTGTGCTGGAACTCACGTTCAAGCAGTCTTGGGTCTGTTCCAAATTAGGTTAGAAAAAAAAAGAAAAAGAAATAGCCCATGATGAACTTGAAAATACAGAAGACCTAGAACAGGCTGTAAAAATAAGTAAATTCTATTTTGTCTTATTATCCTCTGGAGATGTTCATAAAATTGAATACATGAATATGTGAGTCCTACAGTCCTCAGGGTATTCATATGCAATCCACATATTTTCTCCCTCGTCAATGAGAATAGGTGATGTTGAATTCTAATTGTAACAATTCCTAGAGAATTATTTTATGTCTACAGTAAGTGGAGGCCATAGAAAGTGAAACATGAGGTCACTGTAAACAGTAACACTTACGAAAATATCTATTTCATGCAGCTTCACTGATACACCCAGAAGAATAAGACCTGAAGATGACCTGTTAGTCCAAGATTACAGACCTTGCTTCCCTATAATAATGAAAACAACTGTACAAATTTGCCTCTGCCTTTCTTCACTAAATAACACGGTAACTTTCATTTTGGGTAATCTCTTATCTTTGCTAAAGGTATGTACATAGTTAAACAGAACACTTTAAAGCTTCTTAAACCTGTTTTGGTACTTGCATATTCTTCTGAATATCTGAAAAGATGTTTGTGGGTGGAGTGAATTTCTGGGATGGACATGGGAAACAGGTGGGAGATAAGGGAAAAACCAGAAAGACTCACAGAATACATCTGGCGAGGCTACATATGAAAAAGTGTTGATACTGGAAATATGCCTCATTCTTTCAAGCTCTGAGAATATAGATGAACTTTGTGGACTGGATATAGTTCTGCATGTGAGTTAGGCAGAGCAGATTGTCTCACATCTGCTTCCTGTAGGGTCTTTTATCATCTTCTGAAACATCTGGTACCAGCAACTGTTAGACTATCGGATGATAACATGCTGTGAATACAGTCCACCTTGGCAACTGCGTGTTTTCTGCAGAATATTGTAAGTAGAAGAGCCTGACAGGGACAGCACAAGAATAAAAAAGTAATTATTGTGGCTTGGGGGAGAGGCTGAAGTAGCAAAGTAGAAGAGTAAACAACGGACTGATGCAATTCATGGACCATATGCTCTGATTCAGCAGCTTTTGAAGTGCTTAATTGGTATTGATTACGTTGTTAGTTAAACAAGAATACTTGTTTTTATATGCAGGACACAGACAAGGTTAGAACTTCCTTGCTAAACTTTATAGCCTGCACAAACATTGAAGCATCACTTAAAATCTGTGAGCAGGAGATCTCAGAAAATAATAATAATAGTAATAATAATGCATTTGATCTACTCTGCCATTTAGTCTTCCATAAAAATATAACCATGGGAGAACAAGACTCCAGCTGCATGAAAAAATTCAGAGATTTGAAATTTGTGCCCTAGTGCTGAATGAAATCCTGAGTATCTAATGAAAAGGAGATATCTCAAGCAGCTTCATGGTGAGGGACTTTTGAGGCTGGCATTTGTGGATTCAAAGCTGTTCTTATAATCAAATGCAGCATGTTCAGTACCTCCTCTGTTGTAGATGAGATTTGACCTCTGAGTTTGATTTGTATTAGCTAGTGATTATTCTCTACTTTTCACCAGAGAAAACTTCAGATTAAAATTTTATTAAACAGGATGTAGGTCTCTGAAAACTTTCAATCCCAACTAATTGGCTTTTTTGGATAGGAAAAGCTTAATTAAAAAATCCTCAACCAGCTGCAGTTATAAGCCCTTTTATTTCATTACATATGTGGGTCTTTCTGCCTCCCTGCATAAAACTTTCCACACCAACGCTACATCAGAACGAAGACTTGTGTGTGTGTTTAAAAGTGAAGATAGATTAGCTAAACTAATGAGTGTAGATGAGCTTAATTAAAATTAATAGTGAATTTAGAAATGAGAAAATAATTATGGCAATGAGTAAAACAGCAAGATGAAGAAAGCAACTGTAACAGATTATAAAGCTGCTGTGGGAAGCTGCCAGAAAACCACTTGCCTTTGGCTTGCTACATGGAATAATCAAGGAAACCACCTAGCCTGTCTCTGACGTCAAACATAAGAGAGTTTGGCCACTTAAGAATTGATGTTAGTGACAGTAAATGAAATCCCCGTGTATTACAATCTCCTCTACTTTCTTGTTTAGCCAGAAGGCAATCCGGTACTAGCGTAAGGGCCCCTACCTTGCTGCGACTTCAGTTGACATTTTTGTGTTAGGTCTGAATCTAATCCAAATCTAGTGTCCAGTCATAGTAACCCTGACACAAAGTGTAAACCAGTAAGTTTTCTCCTTGAAATGTTTTCCACAATAAAACTAAAGGAACTGCCAGGAAGTCAGCTTGGGAAATACCCTCAGAGTGTTGCGCCCTGATGGAAAGCTTTGGACTACTGTCTTGGTGTACGCAGATTTCCATTTCAGCTGGGACAACATTCAGACCTCCCGCATATTTTCAGTCTTTAGCTGATAATATACCAACAGTATGTCAATAAAGAGCACTTCTCTAAAAGCAAGTTTTATCTTCCTTTCTATCCAGTTCTGGTCATTAGTGTAGTTACGACAGGTCATTCCTTTGAAGTATAGTGAGTGACAAGCGTTTAGCTGAGGGGCTTGTGTCAAGATTCAAGCTGTTAAAAATCACTGTCAATCACCTTGCAAGGTGAGTCTTGCTCCTTCTGCTTATCTCTCCTTAAAACTGATTTCTTCAGGATCGCAATTCTCTCCCCTAGTTTGTTACACCACATTTTTCCTAAATAAGGACATTTGTGCGTCTGACTGTGTGAAGCATTTAAAAAGCTTCAACTAAGGCATTTTAAGAGAGCAGAGCTATTTTAGATTCCCTCTATTCTGGTTTTTGGTTCAGAGAATCCTCCTTGATAATTTGAGAACAAAATCAAAATTCTTCAGAAGCTGAGGCACGCCAGGCTAACTGGGCTGTGAGGAGCCCTTGTATTCTGCGGCTTGTGCACAGCCTGGGTATCTGTGAATTCACTGGGAACTTTTTATAATCTTCCTTCTCAAAACTCTGGGAAGGTTGGGGTTTTTCCTATCCATTGAAGTTCTTTAACAGGGCTGTAGCATTTCCTGAAAGAAAGAGGAATGAAAAGCTTTTAATTCTCTTACATGCATTCCTGATTTGTTCAGCTGGAGGGGATTTATGTGGGTTGTTTCAGTGTCTCTCCATTTGTGATAGTTAAGAGTAACCTTAATGGTATTTCCAGTGTGCAAACTTGCTCTCGTGCTCACCTTCCCTGTCAGTCAGCTCGTTTATTTTAATTTCCATCTTTTGAACGAAACCAAGGTCTGAATTAAGTGAGCCAGTATATCTAACTAATGCCTTATTGGAATACAGTATGCGGCAGATCCAGATCTTCTTTCTTTGCAGAAAATTATGTAGTAGCACGGTGTGGAGTGTGTCTGCCCCTTCCAGAAACCGTATCTGGGGAGTCAGAACTGGTGATCTGACATTGCACTGAAGCTGAAAATTAAGCTACAAAAAAAAGGGAATTCCTTTTGCATAGGGCTAACTGTAAGTGAAGAACCAGCCCCAGCTCGTTTAAAATGACCGCCTCAGATAACATCTGTCAAACAGATACAGTTCACCAGAGGCATCACAAAAGTCATTAATTTTATGCTATAGACATCTTCTCATTTTAATTTGATACTTAATTTCGTTATCTAATAGTTTAGGTGGGCACTTTATTGTATTTTCGTTAGTGGCTACCTGTAGGTACCTGGCTCAATTTCATCTTGTTTCAAGGGGCATTTGCAAACTTGATAAGATCTTCATACACATCCCCCCCCCCACAAAGCTGGAGCTTATTTCAGTTCTTTTAAGATTTTTACAGTGGTGTAAATTTCCTGATTACAACATTTATTCTTCATTGAAAGATGGGAAGGTTGTTAATCTCCTGCTGGGCTATAGCATTCTTAATCAGGTAATGTGGGAGTCACTCTGTAGATTAAAAAACCCCACATTTTCACATGTGTCAGTACTATGGGCAAGTGAATCGAATGAGATGAGTGAAAAGAAAACCCTCAGTCACTCCAGCCTCATTTAGAGAAGTCTGTATTAAAATTTGAAATCAGAAGCTCAGTTTTCTGTAGCGTTCTGCAGTGGCCAGATATTATCCTCTGTGCTAGCGCAAGACTGGCTGGGCTTCAGGAATGCAGCAGGGAAACCACCCGTGGCTTCTGCCGACCTTCTACAGACAGGTGTACAAGGGCAGGGACACAACAGGTCTTATGTTTCTGCAGTTATCAAAGGCTTATGAAAAACTGGTCTAATGCGATGGAGAACATTACTTGTGCATCAGTGTTTAACAGCATATGAATCAACATCCAAACCAAACTCAAGTTCCAAAACCTCTGAAGTTTGCCCATCATAATTTTAAGTTGAGTTCCCCACTACTTGGAAATAAAAGGTAATACTGACTAACAGAAAATTGCTGAAATTTAAATTGCTTGTACACCCACAGGAATGCAGTGGGTTTGGAGTTTGACTGATGCACAAAAGGAAGGAATTCATAGCACTTTTTCATAAACATTTTAAATGCCTAAGTTAACGCATGGTTTGTGATAAGGAATGAATTTAATATTTTGTGACCCAGGCAGGACATGATAGGAAATTTTGCTTTTTGCTAGGAGGCACATATATCTAAGGGAGAGCATAAATAAGGACCTGGAGCGCAGATTAAAAGAACCTCAAGAAAGAAACCTGGCATCTGAATCATGTCAGGGTTTTACAAAAAATGATACATTTTGTTGATCACAACACATTTGTAAAACTTGTTCTGAGCCTAAAAGAAAATGGAGGCCAATGCAGAAAGCACAAAAATATTTGTTACTAGTCTGGGCTAATGAACAATTTGAAGATGCTCATTTTCCTTTCCATTCGCTTTGCTGCTGATTGATCTTTTTTGTTAATTACAAGCAAAATTTTAAAATACCAGAATTATTCTGATTTCAGTTCATTGCATGCATTTTAAAAAGCTGAAATACTGTTTGGGTTTTGTGTTTGTGCACGTGCTTTTTAAACAAAATTTATTTAACTGAAAAGGGAATTTCATCTTTCCAGAAATTAAAATACGATGAGATTAGAAATCTTGCACCCATGCCCCCCCCTTCTCCTTCAAGTCCTATTTGAGCCTTTGTGTAAACATAAACTTTCTTTGAAATAACAGATGTGTGTGATGCATGGTGAGCAAAACAGGAAAATTACATGATTGCTATTTAATCAAAGCATAAGGGTGTGAAGCTGCCTTCCCATTGTTAGCAAGTGCTGCTGTGTGTCTTGTAAAATTGAGGACAGTTGCAACAACTGGTAGAGCTTTTGTGTATCAGATTCAGCAGTATCATTACATGAAATGGGATTCTATATGCCATCTATTGAAAATAAATATTTATGACCAAGATTAGACAAGAACCCAAATTATCTGTACTAGATCACAATCATAAGTGAATTTGGTGCCGGAACTCTTTTGCCTTTGAAGCTAATGCTGCGTGATGGTTAATGTGCTTCTCCCTATTGTTCACTGGGGAACAGACTTCCAACAAGTGTGTGGTTTTGCTGCTGAGTTTCTTCTTATAAACCAAATCTTAACTTCTGCTTATGCAGCAACTTTCATAGACGCATAATGAGTGAAAATTCAGTCATTTCTTCCTAATGCTGTGGCTTTCTAGTTCTGAAGGCCCTGCCCGTTTTATGGGTCTTGCTTTGGTATACTCAGATGTATGGGCTGTCCTGCGTTCACAGCCTCTGTCTCTGTGCATTTTGGTCTTCCCCATGTAGCTTCTGTTTGCAATGCAGTTCTCTGAAAGTTATGGATCAGGTTGGAGTTACCATACTGTCCCCCCATGCAGCTTCTACTTTCTTACTTTTTGTCATTTCTTTTTCAATTGGTTTCAGTCATCAAAATAGAACTTCATGGGTATGGTATAGAAGTATAGAAATCAGTGGTATTGTCCTGAAAATATTCACGTCATTATTAAGAACGCCTGGTGAGCTAGATGAGTGTAGCTGAACTGTTTTTCTGCTTATTTTTAGGAACGACTTTTTTTAAAAGCACATGGGGTCCCTTTCCATGAATGTCCCTTGTGCAGAACAGGAATCTGTTTTTCTCACCTGTACTTTCCTGTGCTATGTCTACTAATAAGATTTAATGCTGTCCTGTACAACTTTCTCCTAAAAAATATGGCTAGATCATGGATGTTTTCAGCTGATTGACTAGCTGGCAAAACAAGTTGTTGGTAATGTGCTCCATCTGCTTTATGTTCTCCAGGATCCAGTAGCAGTTGGTAGCGAGACTACCAAGGCGGCAGTCCAGATTTGCATTGTGTCTAGTGTGTAGGCATTAAAGGAAAGAAACGGAGGAAGGAGTGTTAGATTTCCTCTCAGTCTCTGTACAAGCAAGTAGGGCACCTTAAAAGAACATTAGAAAGAATTTCACTTGTGGGTGACTGAAAATATATCAGAGACGTTTTTCTAGATGATTGTTCAAATAGTCCTTTATTGTATATCTCCAGTATTTAAAACTAAATAAATCTCGTGTAGTTTAGCTCTTTAAAAAAATTATGTGAACAGTGAATGCAACTGTGTTTCACTCATTCCTACAGCGATGTGTCTGTCTTTTACAGAGACACTAATGCATTGAAGTTACCTGAACTATGCTGGATGTGAGCCTGGCTTCAGGCCAGACGGTATAGGTGGGAATTGTAACTTGAACAAACTAATCTAGAAAAATCACCAAATTTAGGAATAAGTTAGGTTTAGTTTCAGATCTTGTTTGTCTTCTGCAATTCATTAACTCCATCCTTTCTCTGTTTTGCAAACACAGTGTATGCTTTTCTTTAATTTTTAATTTGGTGGTCACGAACAATAGTTGCAAGTCCTGGAGACCAGAATCTTGATACACACAGGCATTGCGTTAGCGGCAACAGCAGCAAAATAAACTTCCTTAAGTCCCAACTTTGTTGTTGTGAAAGCAGCAAGAAAGTGCTGCCTCCCCACTCAGGTTTTCAGGCCTTCTGCTGGGCCTACAAATTGAGGGTATTTGCATGGTGGAGAGATTTCCTAGCTAGATACTAACTCTGAAAATGAACTGAAACTGTGAAATCATTTTACATAAACTGTTATTAGGATGATCTTTGAATTGCCCCTAGCTTGGGCAAAATTTGAACTGATATCTCCTCCAAATGCAAAAGGCTCCATGTCTTATTGCCACTTCTCTGAGTCACCCAGGTATTAAAATACTAAAAATCCAACTGTTTCCATAGTGACTGTTCTTATTTAATATTTTCCTTCTCCTGTCCTCTATCTGCCTTTAGAGTTGCTATTGCTCTATCATTTATTTTCTTCCAGCAATTGCGCTATATGACTGATGGTTAAAACAGCAAACTCTAGAGACCGATTCTCCCTCAGTATATGCCCATGGCTGCTTTAATGTTAATAGAAATCACATTTGTGGAGAAGCTTCATCAGTTTGTAATTTACTCCCTTCATGCTAGAAATCAGAATCTAGTTTATTAGCATTATAAACATACCCTTCTGCTAACCTTAGCCCTGTCCAGTCCTCAGAGTTGCTTGCCTCAAGGCCTCACACTTTTCCTGGGGCTTGATTTTGTTATTACAAAAAACGGTCCTAAGACAACATAAAATTAAACCCATACTTTCTGTGGCTGTTTGTACAGCTGCTACCCTGAGAGCGCTCAGCTTGTGCACGGGCGACTTTGCTGACCTGGGGTCTGGAGAAAAAGCTCCTGGTTTAGCAAATCATAATAACATCCTGCAGAAGATTCACCCCTGCTTAGTAGGGTGCATTCAGGAAAGCACCACCGGTTTCACACAATTAATCATGCAGCTAATTTCCATAGCCTATTTTTGATAATGGGTTCAGTACACAATTCAAAGTACTTCCATTAGAATAGATAAAAATCTTGACATTAAACTACTTTAAATTGTTAAAAAGAGCAGCTCCCTTTGTTTGGAATAAAAGTCTCTTTAAAAGGAGACTTAGAACAAGACACAGGAAAAATGTGAGGCTTAAGAGAACAACAGGGGAGATCTTTTCCTCACTGCATGACTGAGCCTGAGCCGTCAGTCGTCCTTGGGAAGTAGCACCTTTCAGACTGGACCCAAATGCTCGCTCAGAACTTTCCTCCTGTTTAGTACTGAAAAGAATTGATTTGCTCAAATTAGGGAACCTGGAGAAGAAGTTAATCATCAAACTAAAACCAAACAAATGAGAAAAACCCAAACTCTCTGAAATTAAGGTACAGTCCCTGGGGTTTTGGTAAAAATAGTTTACTATTTTTAGGCTGTCCAGGACTTGAATTCAGCTTGAATTCTGTAGGAGGAATGTGCTGCCTTTGAGGTAGAGCTCAGCCACAGTGAAAGAAAAGGCAAAAATCTACTCATTTAAGCCCAGCAGAGACACGGGTTATCACAGAAAACAGGTCTGTCACATTGATCCCTTGGTCAAATCTGACTTTAGATGATTGGTTGAAACCGAAGCTTCTCCTACCAACACTATTTATGTCCTACCCCTAGTAGTATGTCCATAGTACTCTTTGGCAGTGACCTTAATAGAGAGAAGGAAGAATGGATGAGAATCTCAGTTCAGGTATGATTTTCTAAGCATAAATAACCCTAGCAAATAAAGGTTTTGACTAAGACACACTATCCATAGCGCAGCAGTACCAGAAGTTCCTGTTTGTGCCTCATGGCCTTTTCTTGACAGATACATGTGTACTGCCCTTTGTGAATATACACTTCTCCCTCTCAATCTGTTCTATCAGCCCTCTCTATCCTACGTACCCACTTGTATGAGGCGTGAATTGATATATTTTTAACTTTGCATCTGTGTGGGTGCATGTGACTGGCAGGTTGCCAGCGTCTGCTGTTTCTGAACTCTTGTCTTCAATCATTTTGGAAGTAAGCCTTGTAGGGAGACGCTAAGCAGGGATGAAACAGGATTTCAGCCTACCTGCTATGTGTGGCGGTAACTAATCACTTAAAAGGAAAACGTATAGATAAGGTTCAGTGCAGAATGGAATAGAGAGGAAAAATTCAATTTGTTCTTTTAAATCTCAATTGTGAAACCCTTCAAATAGATGTTTATGTATTCAAAAGCTAAAAACTACAGCCAGATTTTCTACATGGTCAGATGATATCCTGACACCCCTCTTCTCTGGCTGCCTTTTTATCTTCTAGAAATTCCATGGAAACAAAGCAGCCAACCTGTCTGTATCAAATGCCAGCTCTACTAAGAGAGTGAGTTATGTTTAAGTCACATTGTACTTTTTTGGTGTGGCTATTTAGCCCAGGCAGGGCAAATTATTACTTAATCCCCTAAATTTGCTTCCTACCTAGTAAGGTGTTCTCTGCCCCTTTGTGAAGCAGGAGTCGGGCGTCTGGCGTGGGCATCAGCGTTATTTATAGAATATAGTGTGAGAACAGTCAATTCACAAGTCATTGAAAGATGTATCCTCTTCTCAGGCGAGTTTGTTATCTAATGGAGATACAATATGAAACAAACAGAAAATCCAGTGAAAGATATTATGGTATGGTATCTACCACACAGGTAGAAAGGAAAGTGTTCTCCTGTTGTTGAAAATATACTCTAACACGAAGAGGATACTCAACACAAATCTCTGCCTGGCAAACGGTCTTCCCACACCAATACTTTATCACAGTAGTTGGAAACACCACTTCCAGTAGACTCGCTGTAGGATCTGTGGCCTAGTTTGGAGAATACTAGAGCTTCCTCTGCTTATATAGGTTTTAATGGCCACTGTTAATGTAGTTGCCTTAGAGTATAGTGAAAATAAATGGTGAAAGATAGCTCAGACATTACTGAGGCTATAACTCAGATTCACTTGGTTGTCTTCAGTGACATCTCTCTGTCCCCATTCCTGCATCTGGAATAACAGTAATACCTTGTTGTTTCATACAACACAAATCTAAAGCATTTAAGAGACAATAATGAGGTATTTCACCTGTTCAACCATGCAAAAAGTCCAGTAGACAGAGAATGGTCACTTTTGTCTTAGTTGAAATAACATCCCAGAGGTGTTGGAAGGGTTAATAGTTTCTGTACAACATTCTGAAGCTGTAATATGCTAATTTGGCGTACCTGTATATAATTTCTTTGTATTATTTCACTTCAGATGCTTAACTGTGTCCTATTTTTGTCTCGAACCTGTTTTGAATTATTCTATATGGAAAGAAATTTTACAGCTCTTTTGTCTTTTTTTCTGTGCTAAGCTTTCTATGCTGAGAATATTTTTATGCCGTGCTCTAATGCTTTCCTTTATCTTCAGGGCATTAGTTGTATTTGTCATAAAACCAAAGAGCATCTGATAGAAGTAAAGTTTCTCTTGCTTTTAAACTATGGAAAAGTGTGTTGAATGTAATGTTTGGTTTTGGAAATCTCATCTCTTCAGTATGTGTTGCCTTCTGCAATCAAGTCTCAGATGTGTTACGCTGTATTTAAAAATTAAGGCCACTGTTTATCAGGATATAGCTTTGCTTACTTTTAATATTGGAGACATTTTGGTATATATCTCTTAGTCAGATGTTTTTTGCTGTTTAGCTCAGTTCTGCTTCTCTGTGTGATACAAGTAACGGAATATTATCAACCTGTGGAGGCTTTCGGGTGCTTCTCTAAAATAGCAAAACCAATCTTAATTAGACTGGGAAAACAGTAGGGACTTTACTTTGCTAATTTACTGTAATAGAATGCCAATATAGATGGCGAAAGCTGTTCCTCATGCTAAACTCCACGTGTGGCCAATAGACTGGCCCAGTAAGTCAGCTGAAATAATTTCATTGAATTTAGGTTAGGCTCAATGTTATTTGTCTGTCTCGGGACTGCAAGATTTAGTGTAATGGTGGGGTTTTGTGCTGAATCATCAGTAGGTAGTGTCCAATTTATTACAATGGGAGTGTGAAGTTTTGAGCACAGATTATTTGTCCTCTCCCGCCACTGCCTGTCTTAGCATTGATAAGGAGCCAGTGCCTTATTATAGTTCTTCTAAACATGCTCTAAAGACGGGAAAGTTTAAGGAAGGCAGAGAGGCTGGTAGGTAAGGCAGGTAAGAAGACGGGCTTTGTAATAACCTTGAAGCTGAAACTGAAGCAAGATGAATGCAGAATTTTACACTCTATATAGTATATCCAAGTATATTATTTCATGCATATGACCTTTTAATTTAGGTATGTAGAAGAATTATGCAACAGAAAAAACGTGTCTCAGGGAAGTCTGAGGTGAGGAAGTGACCTGTGCATCCACCACATGCACTCTGACAGAACAGTTCTTGTACGTCACAGGCCACCCTGCTGCCTTAGAGGCTTTTCCCCACTGCATGCTCTGTCCCGTTCTACATCTTGGTGTTCTCACACAAAACTTCATTTGCTGTGAGGGCTGCTGGCTGTGAAAACTGTAATGTTGCACAGCTGACTTTATGGGGAAAAATTAAACAAACGGTGACCTGAGACAAGTTCCATTAAACTCATGGAGCTTGAAAGACAAATAAAATAGATTAGTACAGTACAAAACAACATGACAAAAACTTGAACATTGTTTCGGTTCATTGAGGTTTTATGTATTACTTGTTGAATTGGTTACTGGGACGACAGAATGTAGATTGAAAAACATAGAGAAAATAAAGGGTCAAAGAGAGAGGCACTCAGCTTTGTCCTTGCAAACTAGCAAGCAGATAGTCCTACTGCCATCTGTCACTTTTCGCTTCAGAAGCCCACACTAACATAAATGTTTGAGGCAAGTCTTTCTTACCTCTGAAGAATTGCATTTCCCTTAAAAGGATGCTACATTCGTTGCAGAAACATGGATAGCAAATGATCACGTTGAGCTTACCAGTGAGTTGTTTCCTTCATTGACAGAGTCTAGTTTCAGGAAATATTTAACAAAGAACAGATAAATCCAAGACAGATCATAGGAATTAATTACCTAGTATTTTTTCTACTTAGCCTAATTTAGACTAGTTTGGAAGACCTTCTTTAATCATCTGATATCATAACACAGAAATGTGTTTAGCCTTACAAAAAAAAAATCTCTCAGAGATGAATCATTGAAATAATTGATCTATTTAAGTTCTGCTTGAGACACATTTCAAGGGCATAAGTTATTTGTACATGTCATTAAAAAGACTTGGCGCATTGCTGAAATTAATTATTTGGGTAATATTAAAGTAGGATGAGATTTTTGGCCTCTAACTCAATTGTATATGGGTTTTCTTAATGTGTTGTTTAATTCTGTGAGGAGTTTGCAGCTATATCTGTTATCTGATAGCTTGAAACTGAATCCTGAAACCCTGGCTCTGAATGTACCTGAATCTGGGGAGTTTATTTGGAACTGATTCTTTTGTGTATTGAGTGGATAAAAAGAAAATTGAAAGTGCATACAAAAGTACAAACCTTATGGCTTACAAAGGTTACGGCTTTCAAGTTAAAACACTTGTTTTACATAGCTACATAGGGGTTGCCATACTCAGGGCAACGAGTAATTTTCAACCATAAATCATTCTGAAAGTGGTCAGCAACATATCATGTCTTGGAAGATACAACAAAAACATCTACCACATTTCACAAGTAAATCTCAGGGCACCTTGTTGCAGAGATCAGTATTTTACCTCTAATTAGACAGGGGAAAAACACGGGACAGGGAGTTAAAAGTAACATTTGGGCATCACCACCAGCCAAGAAGCTGCACTGGACAGAGAATCCAGATCTTTGGAGACATGTCAGTGCTGGTAGGACACTCCACAAAGCTTTCTAGCACGTACTTGCTGAATGATTTGCTGTAGAAGCTTCTTCCAGGCCTGAAGCAGTTTGTGGCAGCAATCAGAGAGACAGTCCACTACTGATTTAACTTATACCTGCTCAGGCACATTTCTAACTTGCTTCGGAGCCTGGCATCTCTAAAACAGGGAGCTGCATGTTACCACTGTGTCTCCCTCAGTGTGTAAGTTCACCTTAGATGGAGAAGAGAACTGGGCCACGTTTGTCTAATCTTTTTGTGAATACTAAGTGCTTGGTCTCAGTGACTTATTGCGGTACTGACTTGACAGGCTAATTATAAGTGATGTGGAAAAAAAAGTATTTATTAGCTTTAAACCTTATTGCACTTCAACTTCACTTGCTTGTTCCCTTATTCTTGTTTTAGTAAAAGGTGGAAAGGAGCCCCACATTTATCTTACTATTTTCTTCTGTCATGTCCATTCTCCCTGAATTAAGTCCTGCACATTTTTATATTTCTTCTCTCTTACACAACAAAATATATTGAATTCTTGTGAGGGGAAGAAAAGACCTTGCTCTCATTAGACAGATGGCATTTGAAAGGGCCAAGACTATGTTTCAATGTTGTCAATCTGCAACTGCAGAAATGCTCAAGTTCTCTGTCTTTCCATGATTATACCTCTGAGGCAAAGGCTGAGTAGGAAGCAGTTATGTCTGTAGAGAAAACAAATGACACTTTGTCCTATCATTCAGAGCCTGTGAAATCTCTTTAGCCCAAACTGAGAACAGGATGCTATCCTGAGAGCAAGAAACCTAGTCAGACAACCATTTAAAAATGCTTATAAACCAGCCACGCGTCTGCCCTTTCTTAGTCACAGTATTCAAATTATGTTTCCCCTTGCTAAAACGGTAGAGTTGCTATCCCTTCTAATTGCTTCACTGCAGAGATTACTGAACTGTGGCTGTGCAAAGCAGTGACTAGGGACCAAGATCAACCTTGTATCCATAAGGTGAACCAACCCGGGCTGCTCTGGGGAATGGGGGGAGAAGGTGGGCTTTTATCACCGACTGTGAGTGATTTGCCTGAAGAGCAGTGCTCAGGAATGCAGGTAACAGCTGCAGGGCTGGTGCTCTGAGCCAGGTGTCAGATAGGCCTGACCTACTCTTTCCAGAGGACTTAATGGTCTTCATCTCCTTTGGCACTGTCGTTTCCAACATTTTCTTCAGTGCAGCAGGAGGACCTAGAACTCTTTGCACATTCTAATGCACCCACGCTATTGAAAGAGTCCGAATATTCTGCGTCTTTCTCTGCCATCAGTATCTGTCGGCATTTCTTCGACCACCAATGATGCCTCTAGCTTTGTTCATTCAGCCCTTGCCACTTAGTCCCTCTCAGCAATGGTTAGTACTATTATTTTCTCAAATGCATTCTGAATTCCACTTGCAACGAGTGTTTACAGTTATGATATATTACATCCCCTTATTTCTCTATTCAGAAAGGAACACTAAGTCAGCTGGTGAAAGGCAGTGCTTCATGTTTCATGCTGCTGTGGCAGAAACTGTATTTGTTACAATTCATTGAAGTACCAAAGAGCTGTCTTGGATTCTCCTGAGGCAGATAAACTGCTAGAGAATCAGTTGTAGCATTCACAGGTGCAGCAGATGCATTATTCTAATTAACAGTGTCTCCTTAAAAAGTAATATATTCATCAGGACTAATAGAACTCATTGAGTGCTATATGAAATTTTCTGTGCCATCCTTCATGAAAATGCTCCGGTGTGGAATATTTAGGCTTAATAAAATTGCATCCTCTGACATTAATAAATAAATTTCTTAGATCATATCATATCTCAGATCAATATTTTTTTGCCACAGAATTTCATAAACCCAGCATGTACAAAGTAACATATAGATGCATTTGAATAACCCAGCTGTAGTCTCTCTCTCACAGGCAAACATTGCTGTTCTTTGACCTCTGCCATGAGGCCAAACCTGGGAGAAATTTTGCAAAAAGGAGGACAAGAGAGAGGAGGATGGAAGGGGGCATTATTCAGAGTGCAAGGAAAAAGCGGGACAGGCACCTGTCGACTGAATCTGCCAGGTTGATGTGATTGCTGTTAGCTGTGATGTAGGATTGCACATTGCTTTGTCTTTCCAGGTACCGCAGAACTGCAGACTAATCTTCCAGAAACTTGGAAGTTTCCTTTCATTTGAATTAGCCCTTAATCAGGAACAATGAGCTTCTGAAGAATAAAATAGTTTAGAAAATGCATTTTCCATTTATTCTTAGCCTTGACTCCCAATTCTTAATAGTTGTTTGCCTTGTATCAGAAAATGTTTCATCTTCATTCTGAAAAATACCAAATTTGACTATACTGTTATGATTTTATAAATTGTAATTATTTCATTGGTAATTTGTGCTGTATTTAGAAATCTTGGTAAGGAGGGAAATTTAAAAAAAAAAAAAGGGTGCTGCTTCTGGGACATGATAGTTTTGTCTCTATCTGTTGTGTCAAGAGTGAATTATTCCTCAAAGTCTTAATTCACAGCTCTTTGTATTTTGTGAAATAACAAATTCCTGAATCTACTTGTACTTCCTACATTTCTCTGATGTCTCTTGTCTCTGCAGACTCTTGTTCTTCTGCTGCAGGTATAGAAAACCTTCCTTCCCAGTCTGAGAACAAACTAACAGCAATAAATACAGTGCAGATCCCATAGGTTCTTTTCTGTTAGGATGAACAGGAAAATATGGGCACAAGCCCGTTTCCCCTTTTTACTTGTAGGTCACCTTTGGGGAAAAAAAAAAATATATATATTGGGTGCACGAATGACAGGCTTGTCTAACATAAGACTCAGCAGCTGTCAAGACTAGCCTGAAGGCCTGGAGGATATGGCCTGACATATGGGTTTCCCGAAGCTCTAGCCGTACCTATTTTGCTGTAGCAGCAACAATAAATAAAACGCTGATGGGAAGACTAAGCACTAATGACTTGAGTTCTGAACTTCTCTCCTTTATGGCCAAAATTTTACTTTCAATTTCCAGTAAACAGTCATCATTCAATGAACCCTCATAATGTTTTTCAGCTAAAGCAAGCTTTTATTGTGTTTGAATGTAACATGGGAAAAAGCTGGAACATAAAAGGTCCCATCCATGCATGTGTGGCAAGACGCCTGAGCAAGGAGATTGGCGAGGTTTTAAAAGCAGTGTTAACAGCACGCAGCTCCATGGGGTTTGACTCCAGTACACATGATGAGTGTCCACCTCCCGAATCAGTGGAGATCGGGGTTTGTGGGGATCTCAGGGTGCCTCTCTTGAACACGTGCAGCGTGGAGGTTGAAATCCTGACTCCTACTCTAAGCTGGAGGGAAAAAAAGATATCCATTTCAACATGGCAACATTTCATTCAAATGTCTTATTAATTTAATAGCTGGTGTTTCTTACTGAGGACCCTTGATATGTGACTCAATGATGCCAACAGCAATGGTGTGTGGAGAGGGGACAGGAAAAATGTTTTCTCTGGAGCTCCAAAGGAAAGGGAATTTTACAAGTTCCAAAAGTAAAATGCTACTCACTCTCGCCTTCCCTTCTTGCAGCTTCTCTGAGTAGTTTGAGGTTCTGGGGCTGGACATTTATTTATTTATTCTTAGAGCAGTAATAAACACTGTGGAAGGGCTAAGGAAAACAAAAGCAAAGTGATGCATTTTATTTTGCATGAATGAAATGGCTCTGGTTGTCCAGAAAAACTGTCTTTTTCTTTTCCTAGGAAAAAAACCAAACCCCAACATTGTTTGCATATTCCAGGTTACCCTGAAGCCCACCCTTTCTTGAAGAGGCAGAGGTGAAACTCCACTGAGCTTATCATGGTCTCCCAAAAGTTCAATTTAGCTCCTACCCTCCTTTTTTTTTTTTTATGCTCTTCTCTAAATTTCCCCTCTGGTCTGCTCCTGTGTTGCTCTCGTGCTGCTTCCTTCCCGTTTTCCTTTTGAAGTAAATTTAGAGGGACAATGAAGACATCAGTAAGGACAAATGCAGAGTGAGGACACTGACTTAACTCATTTTAACACACAGGCTCAGATCTCCATCATACTGAGTGATTTCTGAAGGACTGCAAAATCTGACACTACGTGTGCCCAGATAGCTCAATTTTAATGTGATATAAAAGAAAAATATGCTTAGTGTTCAAGTAGAAATTCACACTTGGCTTGCAAAAAAAAAAAAAAAATCCTAATCAGAAATCCATCTTGATAGCTCAATTTCATTTCATCCAGCTCAAGAGAAGCAATTGTGTCCTTTCCTTGTTTACAATGCGGTAGAAGGAAACCAATCACCCACAATGATGTGAGCTGCAATTAACAGATCAATAGCAACTTCCCCTTAATAAAAGCCACAGTCCTGTGCTGGGCTGATATTTTATTCCTTTATTGCAATCAGCACAATGGATCTTTCTTTAATCGCTGCAGGTATGTCTTGCTGGGTACATACTTATGTAGCAGTAATAGGTGTTGAGTCAGACCTTTGAAAGAGGCAGACGGACTTCTCGCAGCCGAGCTCACAGCACACCCTCTCCTCTGTACAACAGTCCATGTCTTTCTGCACCACTGTGTAATTACTTACCATGTTCCACTTCAGTGCCGTATGTATATTCCTAATGATTTACTGTATGAATAAATAAGTAGAACAAATCTCCAATGGAACGAAATGCAAAATGTACACTTTAATCAGTACAATATTTAGATATCTACTTGGTGTATGTTTATGAGAAAGTTATTTATTTCTAATGACTGAGAGGTGCTCTAGTGGAACTAATTGTGATAGATTATTTTCTTGGCTCTAACAATTCATATGATGAACTTAGCCTACATTTTTTCATTGTAAATTGTCCAAAGCACTTGGACTTCTCTGAATATACGTATTGTTTGTAATTGTTTGCCAAATTCCTGTTCCTGGTTTTTAGATCATTTGTAAGCTGTAGTTTACAGCTAGTACGTGCTCGTGAATATGAGAGATGTGTAATTTTATTTGGATTAGTCACATGGGTTTTTAACTGAATGAGCAGGACTCCTGATGTGATCTTCAGCCTTTATGAATTCATATTTTACTTCCTATGGCTACTTATTGATTAACGTGAGTTTCATCGCTGCTTCCTTTTCCTGCCAATATAATAACTAATATATTTATTTATGGAAAGTGAGCATAAAGTGGACATGAATACACAAACCTTATTCTTGGCTTGGGGTTTTTCTAGTGGAAAAAAAACTAAACAACGATCAGGGTAATTAAAAATAAATGGTAGGCAAATACTTATGCTTCAAGAATCACTCGCACTGAAACATGCACACCGTAGATATGTGTCTCTCTCTAAATAAGAGGGCGCTGCCCCTGGTGGTCTAACATTCAGAATTCTTATTGACTTCAACTGTCTGGAAAATGGCTGAAGGTTAAGTGTATAGATAAAAGGTCACCAGTAGCCACAAAGTAAGTCATAACTATTACGATTTTTCATTTAACAACTTGAGAAGCATTAAAGTAATGAATTCTCTATTATCCTTTCCTAGTAAATGCATTCTCGGCATGATAAGAGCATCAAGCAATAGTGAAATGTATGAATATAACCCAGATAAGAAAAATAGCTGACACCTGGGCACTGGAAAATGAAAAACTAACTTTTCCTGTAACGTAATTAATTCTTGAAACAGTTAAGGTTTAATTGAATGGGAAAGCATCACAAGATAACTTTATGCTTGTCATTGGGTCATTTTTACCTTTGTATGAGAGGTGCCATGCTTGATAGAAACCAATTAGAACCGAATTTAATTTTGCAAATTATTCATTTAATCTTTAGTTCTCATTTATCAGTCTAGAAAATAAGGTAATTGAACTACATAGTGAACGTGAATCAAGTGAAATAAGTTGTAAGAACATCTGAAATTTAACAACTTCACATCTTCTGTGCCATCAGGAAGTATCTCCAAAGACATTGACAATCATCGTTATTTGGCATGCATGCATTTCAAAATCCTGTTTATTCAGAAATTAATTGAAGCACAAACTTAGGTTTTTGTGCTGATTTTCAGACAAGTATGCCAGTATGGTGGTGTGGCCATGATGGTCTGGAGTATAAGAGAAGTAATTACAGAAGTCGAGCTGAATGTCAGTGGGTACCTATTAGGAGTTTAGAATATTGTCAAGGCACAATGATGTAGTGTTGCATGATACTGATGCAGTAATACTGAAGTTAACATTAGTGGAAGTTTGGGACAGTGTTTTTCGGGAGATTTCAAGGATCTCTTGAGGCTAGGCAAAGAGGAATGGCAATGCTGCATAACTCTTAGATGGGCCCTTGCATTAGTTCAAAAGATTCAGCAGAGGGGAAGATACAAATAGTTAATGAACTGTGTATAAATAGTAGTAGCCATTTTCCAGAACTGGTGAACTTCCCCCGTCTTTTGTAGTGTTTTTCTTCATGTGTATTTTCTTTACTTCATCTTCTGCTTTGTAGGTTCTGTTTCTGTCATTGTGTTGCTCCTGAAGGTAAATGAATATTCGGTACCCCTGGGCTAGAGGTTGAAAGCAGGTGAACGCTGCCTCCTCTTGAGCATACATTGGCCACAGAACTCAACAGAATTGCATGGATAGTGGGTTAAGGAAAAGCATTTTCAGTATTTGCCTAATAATTAAACTGGATGACACTGTTAAAACTAGGTGTTAATGCTCAGGAATGCTGAGCTGAGTTATTCCTGGCTGCGGTTCCCTCTGCTCTTCACTCTGAAAACTCCATCCAATTTTGTCAGTGAGAAACATGAGCCCTTCTCCCTGCCTTTCGAATGGTTACCAAAGCAGTGCTGTCCCCCCAGTCTGCCCAGTTGCTCCTTTCTAGTTCGTGCCTAAGTGTTCGCATGTTAATCCCGATGGATAAGTAAGGCTGAAGCCAGCCCAGACAGGCAGGAGATTTTAATGGTCCATAGACTTCAGGCATGTCATATTCCCTCTGATTTCCCTATTGCATTGGTGTGATAGGTTGATATATTGCAGTCAGTTTTCTTCTCTGTACTCAGTGGAGCCCTCCAGTCTGGGTATTACCATCTCTAAACAGGAGCTGAGCTCCCACACGAATAGGGCATTTTGTCCTGCACGGCATGGTAGGTAAGCACAAGACTGGAGTTGGTGTTTTTATTTATGATGCTGTGTTTTTCCACTCAGGAATACCCTCTAAGAAATACCTTGCTATTTCTAGGAAGTCCCAACCAGTGTTAAGTTATAGCTCTATTTAGACGGCAATGGTGCCTGGTAGTTACTGAAAGCAGAGTTTATGCACTTCTTAACATATGGTGACACCACCAATATATTACCAGGGTGGGGTGATAATATTATCAATAGCCAAACTTCCCTTCGAGCCAGGCAACAATAAGAGCTATGAGCTTCGTTGATCTTGTATGTCAGGCTGCGTACACCTTTTAAAATGCAAAGCTAGAACAGTTTTGGCATTCTGAAAAGCTGTGTTGGTTACAGCAAAGTAGCCCAAGTCCTCCAGCTTCTCTGAATTTTGAAATGAAACATGTGCTGCTTTTGCATTTTATTATACATGTATTTATTTCTCATAGTGCTTTTTTTAATTTTGGGTTTGTATGGTCGAGTATCAGTATGCGCTTTCTGATAACTCAAATGTTTTCTGTAGTACAAATCATGGAGTCACATCAACAAAGAAAACTCATCTTTCCTCTTAATTGTGTTCAGCTCGTGTAATTTTATCCTGGAAGGGCAAAAATAGGTTTGAGAGGTTCACATATAACGTTCATAAGATCTTAATGAACGTGTGAAGTGATTCCATCACAAATGTGTACTTATAAGTTCTGCACAAGGTCAGTCTTTGTCAGTATTGATTGGGAACAGAATTAAAATGCCAGAAGTTGTCCAGTTTATCATCAAGCTGCTGAAACCATCTCCTCTCTGATATTTCAACAAAGGAGCCTCAGGCAATAACAGTAATTATTCAGAAAAGCAAATCTCAACTACTTTTAAAGGCAAAATTCTCTATCCTAGCCAAATGATTGTTAGCAAGGGATTACAGCATTAGAGAAGATACTCTGCCCTTCCTTGTGCGTGAATCAATCTTGTTTACATCTGGCCAGGCAGCAAAGACAAAAATTCAGTCAACAAATTCTAGAGATCAGGCTTCGATGCAGAGGAGATGATGTCAATAAACATGAAATAATGTAAGAGTGTTCAATAATACCTAATTTTTAGCTGAGAACTGAATATGAAGCATCTTGCGAGATAAATCAATACACTCCAATAAGACCAAAGCATATTCTATGATAACCTTCAAGTTATTGGTCTTTTCAATTAAAACAAAAAATTCCCTCACCTGGAATAATCTATAACCTGGCAAAAGAGGTTTTTTTCTTTCAAACTCAAAGGCATAGGTTTGAAAGCGCATAAGCAAATGAGAGAGTTAAATATGGGACTCTCACTTCTTTCAGTTAACTGAAGAAAGTCGTCTTACATGTGATTGGAGTAACCGAGATAAAAATGAATAAGTCAATAAATATAGAATGTCAGGGCAAGGAAAGAATGTGTCACCCATAGCCCACTCCTTCTAGGAAGCCAGGCAAAGAGGAATGAACTAGCTCGGAGCTGAGTAGTTCTGGAGGGCCAGGTTCAATGGCAAGGAACTGTTAGCAACTCTTAATCCTGTTCAGTTTTTAAAAGGTCTACCTGCTTGTCTTCAAGGAAGGGCTTAGGACAAAGATCTTGCTGGAACTGAAATACTAAAGCTGTACTGAGGAACAGGCTATACAGATTTAAGACCATTGGCCTGTCCTCGACTGAGGCTGGATTTCCCTATTTGTCTGCAGACAGATGTCTGAGGTGACTCTTGCAGGCTTGTGTAGACCATATTCTGCCTAAAACAAGGTCTAGGCTCTCTGGCCACAGTGCACTGCACAGGGAAGTTGTGCACTGCAGCACGCGAGTCCTCTATGCCAAGGACAGCCTGCTGTATAGTTTCCCCTTTCTAATGAGGCCAGATCTTCTACCTGATAGCACTCTACATCACTCAAGTGACTAGTTCATTTAGGTCTAAATGGCCCTTCTGCCTGAAGAGAAGTGTTGGCTGCTGTCTTCATCTGTCATGGCCATCTGCTCTACTCTTTTTTTCTTCTCAGCATGACTAAAGTAACTTACATATGAGAACAGATTGCGGGACACACATTAACCTCTTTAGAGACCATAAACGATCCCCAAGGAGTATAGAGTTTACTCTTTAACTCCAATTTCTCTTTCCTTTCAAGCACACATGCTATCTTATGCCACTATTCCCACATCTGAGGGTTTCAGGCATCTCAAAATAACTGTTTCTAATTTCCTCCTTGGGGCATGTTCCACCTTTAGTTTTTACAGGCTTCCTAAACATTAAGGGCAACATATGTCCCAGAGTCAATACTTTCTTTTTTTCTCGTGTTTTTTCTCCCACAGTGGAAAATCATCTTGAACCAAATGTGTGTCATTAAAAAATAATAATGTGCTGTGACTTTTTGAGCTCTGCTACTGCACTCACTGACTGAACTTAGACATACACAAGATAGGCATCTCGTGTACCTACAACATGCAGCCTTCCTTTAAAAACACGGTTGATCAGAGTTTTAGTTGAATAGGATTTTAATCTTGCTATCAGTGATTCCTAAAAGGAGGTTTTGTATATAAAGAAACAAGTGGAAATGTTTTTCTATTTAGTGGTATTTAGAAAATACAACGTATATTTCCATGTATGTCTAGACTGTAAGACAGTCATGCCAAAAGGATGTTACTTTTCAACAGTCCCCTCTTCTTTGATGAGTTTATAATACTAGCAACACTTACCTTTGAAATGTTTCAATTATTAGATAAAAGCTACAAATTAATGGCCACACATTTCAAGTGCTTGAACCGTATCTTTCTGTATCACCTAGATTACAAAGAATTTACGTCCAATTACTAAAAAAATTCTACCCTGATCATTTGACAGTTTTGGTTTCCACTAACACAATACAGTTGATCAAACCTTACAGGACTTTTGAATTTGGGAATATATTTCTGTAACCAAGCAACACTGAAAACCACACAAAGATGACTGGGGTGCTGATAGGAAGGTGGTACTTCACTAGACCTCAGATCATCAGAATCACCTCATTTCCTATTAAGACCTAAGTCTTCCCCCAGATTTTCTGACAACACCAAAATACACCCAAACACGCACCTCCTTAGAGAAAAATGGTAACTTTGTGTTTAGTCATGTTAACTTTGCTAAATTGTACAAAATAGTGTAAAGTATAATAATTTAACCAGAACTGGAACAAACTGTGATACCAACAGAGATACATTCTGAAGAAAAAAACCCAAGGGAGCGTGAGAGAAAACAGGGTAATTCCTTTGGATCTTGCCCAGAAGGTCCCATGCAGCTATAAAGACTTCCTTGTGTGTACCTTCTTTGACTTTTCTTGGGGAAAGACAAACAAACAAACTTGGTTTATATTCGGATTTGGAGATGGATCTGCAAGAAACAATATAGTTAGGAAATACTGTTTCCTAATCTGGTCATTCACTGAGTAACCAAACTGAAAGACAAAATATTTTCAGTACTGCTTTATGGTCTGACTCCCAACCCTTTCTCCCATTAAACGGTGCTTACCTACATGAATAAATCTATGGAATCCTTAACAGCCAGCCCCAGAGAAATTCCCTGTGCTGCCCAGAGTAAGTGAATAGTGCTGAATAAGACCCACAGTTAACATTTTACTATCGTGTTCATTTTACTATCTAAAGTCCTACTTTTGCATCACAGGGAAAGTTTAATATTCTTCAAGAATGTGACGAATATTTTGTCAGATGCCCACAAATCAACATCATACAGAAGCAAACAGGGCCTTCTGTTTGCCTATGAAGCAGCTTCCAGACTGAGTGCAGGTTAACAGCCCTATTCAAAGCTGACAAGTTGTATCAACGTGTACCTATTTTAATTGAGGATTTATATATTCTGCAGATTTTGTGCAATTTGTTCAGGAATTTAATGCCTTCTGCTACTGATAAAAACTAGGAATAATTTTTCTTCCTTGAAAAGTAGTCTTATAAGAAATTAATAAAATAGGAGCAGCAAAGGTGAATGACAGAAAGATGCTTACATGAGCTTAGGGAGCAAATAGTTCTGTTTGCAGAATCACGACTAGCATGAATTCATCCCTGCCTGAGTGTGCTGTTTTATTTTGATTATAGCCCTCAACCTCTTTGTGTTGTGGCATCCCCAGTTGAACAATGAGGATAATAATTCCCACTCTCACTTGCTGTAACTCAGTGTAACTTTGCTGGTCTACCCAGACCACAGCTAGAAGAGTACCCACAGCCCTAGAGCACAGGAGCGCAAGTCCCCAGACTGGTTTGGTGAGCGTTCAGGGTGAGTTTGGACCAGCGAGTATTAAGTTTGGTTCGTAAAGAATTTAGAAATCTTGTGATGAAATAGCTGACTGCTTCCCTCCTCCCAGGGGCTCAGAGGCTTTGCAGCCATTACGGGCAGCACCAGCAACTGCAGTTTCACAGATTAAGCCTCTACCTGGGGATATTTGTCGTCTTTTCTTGCCCCTTCATGTGAGATTCCCCCACGTGACTTGTGGGCGCTCTTTTCATTACTCCACCAGTGGCTGTACAGCTCATTTTGTTCCTGGCTGGAATATCTTAAATATTGTTTAAATATTAATGCAGAAACAAAAGATTCTGCATGATATAGTTGAAAAAGCACAGGGGAACAAAAACACAGATCAGTAAAAAGGTCGGGGTCTACCTGCCTCTCTCCTGGCTTCAGTACTGCGGCCCAAAGTACAAGGGTACTGATTCCTGGTAGCCATAAGGAAGAACGAAATGATCAGAGATGTCAGGTAATAAAAGCTTCTTTTCACTGAATTCAGCAAATGCAAGAAGAGGCAGCCTGGCCTTGGGCCAAGCTAGCCCGGCAGCTAACGCTGTGCTGAATTGTGAATCTTCTTCAGGAGTGTGAGAAGAAACTTTCTGCCTCCCAGACACAGTCTCATCACTGGCCTCCTCTATTGCACAGCAAACAGGAGTTACTGGGATCTTTTTTGTGCGACCCAAGCATCAGAGAATGGAGGAAATTTAAAATGTCTGAGGTTGAGGTGAAGGTACCACTCAGGTTAGTAGCCTTGCATCAAAGTGAAGAGAATTTCAGTCAAAAATGTGTTAAAACTTTTATTCTAGGCATGGGATAATATGTCCCTGTGAAGATCTCATCTTGGTTTCTGCTATTTGCACATCAGTTTAATCCTAAACCCTAAAGCATGAGATTTTTACATTTCTTGCAAGGTTTGCTTCTATTAACTATTCTAATGCCAGATATTCTGGTGCCCCCCATGTTGTGATTCAGCCCTGGATTCTGGTAAATTCGTGAAAATAAATTTACCTTCATCCCTGCTCCATCTGCCAGTCCTAGCCCTTCTCTTAGCAGTGTCCAAGACTGGAGAGTTTGCACTGAAAGCCGTGCTGACCTGTTGGCATCTCTCACAGAATGGATTCCACCTATAACTGCAGTTTCTACATTAACGGTTATTCATGTTTTTTAGAATGCTGTATTACAACCTTGTAAATAATGTAAGAGGTTTGGATGAAAATACTTTTTCCATCAGCTGTACCTGATTAAATTAACACATTTCTTTATATGCTTTTAAATACTACTTCTATTCCAGTAATTTACAAATCAATACTCTGGCATGCAATTTTGTCTCACAACATAGGGCAACACTTAATTAATGCCTCATAATCATTTGAAAATTTTGTTAACACAGTAACATAATGTGTGTCGTGGATGTTTTGTTGCTCTAATTCCGGTCTGATGAAAAGGAAGCCATAATAAACATATTTTATAATTAATATACAAATGTAAAGAGATGAAGCTTGGAACCTGTCTTCTAGATATAGCTTTTGCAGAAACAATAAATGATAGTTATGTAAGTTTTCTAGGCCATCAAAATACGGTGGTCCCTAAGGATGTACTAGAGTATGTATGTACAAGGTCAGGATTAAAATGTCCTTACTGAGCCTCTCTTTAGCTCTGTTACGTGCAGCTGTGTCTTGAAAACACTTTGGGCCAGACACTGTATTTTTCCATTTGTTTTTGGAGAGGCTGTAGGAGCACTGCAAGCTAAATGATAACTACTCCAGACGATTCTCCTGCTTTTAGAGGAATCTCATGGGATTTTACTGCTATCTCATGACAATGATGTTGCCCTATTTATTTACTGATTTTGGGCGATCTGCCTTTTGGAAATGGCTGACAGACCACCTAAGCCAAACTTTAAACAGCTACATTACGTAAACTGCATTATAGGAACTCCTAAACTAGTGTGTTCTCCATACGCATATAGTGCAGCAGAGTTGACAAAAACCAGTCCAGTATGTGTTGGCTTCAGTGTCGTGCAACTTAGAGATCATATCATGCACAGGCACCAAGTCATTTTTTATGCAGGATCAAGTCCATTTTTATGGTAGTTACTGAGGAAACCCTGGAAATAAGCAGAACGAGTCTAAAAGGACATGTATACTTATATTGCCTTGGAGAAAATGTCTGTTTCCTTTTCACTTTAGTATTCAGTTTCATTGCCATAGATGATGCAACACCACCAGACTACCCGTGGTCTTAATGCTGCAGCCCGTACTCCTCCTCTATAGGTGTGCAGCTTTTCTGGAAATTCATCAACCTGTAGCATGAGGAAAATAATTTGTAGGTGCAGAAGGTGTGTATCCTGCAATGGCATGGGAGGTGCACATCTGGGTTTGGCTGCAGTGAGACTGGGTGTATCTGCACATTGGCCGGACGTGCCCTAGAGCGCCTTTGCCCACGCCCTCTGGGTCTTCTTTCAGCTGCGTTGATGGTTTTGAAGAGTCCTGATGCTGCTCTGCCAGACCCTATACAGCCAGACTTCCCACAACTGTCTGTTAGAAAAACTGGTTAACAAGTAATTCAGCGTGGACTACCAAATATCTCAAAGTTTGTAAAACAAGATTTAAATCTGCTGAATTAGGTGACACCACAGCCTACTGAGATCCACCAGTAAGCCACCTTGGTTTAGATAAATCTGGGGGAAAGATTAAGTAGTGGTTCCATTAAGCCATATACATATTCATGTAAGGTTTGTTATTTGTATACTCATTATTTTTTCTGTCATAAGTATTTAAAAAGCAACACCTTTTGTATGCAAATTTCTGCTTAATAATACTTGCCAGCCTTCAAATTAATGAATTGCAAGCATAATTTTGCTCATGACTTTGAATCACAGAATGAATTAAGATTCAGTCACAAAGATGCCATTTATCTTCAGTTTTGCAGTAGATGATTCTTAGTGCCCTGTGCGTCAGCATGTAAATATTCGGGCTGGCGATACACTGGCTTGTACAAACAAATTAGTGAAAACTTAACCTACAGATAGCGCTTATTTTGTTGTGTTCTTATATGCTTTCAGTAACTGCCAAGCGTACTGAGTAGTTTCAACAGATGAGTGTGTACATATATATATACTGCATTGGCAGAGTATCGTGTTAACACTATGGACAATATGTAAAATTCCTCCTCCTCATGGATACACCAGGGTTATATAAAGCTTTGTGTGGCTTAGCTGTACCTACAAATATCATCCAAATCATAGCAAAATCTAAACCTTACACGTTCTGATATAATAAGCAAAATATGAAAGCTCATGACAAAATTCTCAGTAACTGTGGAAGGCTTTTTCTCAAATGTTGCTTTCTTTCATAGTCCCCTCTAGCCTAGCTGGGCAAGGCATTTCCATAGAATTACGTAGAACCTGTTTCTTACTGTCTAATTGTCAGTTAATGCATCCATCAAATAACCTTGGGGTTTGATGCTAATATAATTGAAGTCAGAGGCGTAAGGGAGAGAGTGAGCAAGGAATCCTTGACGCTGTAAGAGCAGTGCATTTGTGCATGCCAGTCAGGTGGAGCAGCTCAGTGTTTTGGTTGAATGAGTGATCCCTCAACCGGGAGAAGTGACGTTTAAAAAATGTAATGAAGTAGGTGCGTATTACCGAAAGTTACATGTTCCTAAATGAAACAATGCTAGTATCGAGAGCAGTTCATTTCATACTTGAGGACAGGTTTCAGGCAGGCCATTATTTCAGTTTCATCAGCTTTAGTTACTGCTTGGTTGGTAAAGAGGAAAAAAAATTAATCAAGCTGCACTACAATTAATCTGTGATATGATATGGCATGAGCAGTTATTACTCATAGTGAAAAGCAATTTACCAATTCATCCAAAAATAGCATAGGAAAAACCTTATCTGTAAAAATGATCATCTTAGGCATTATTTCCATTTATGCATTAGCTCATTACAGCTACTTCTTATTAATTCTGGGAACTGTTAAGAATTTCCCTAATGTGAATATCTCAGTAGGATTTTCCACCATTTGTGTTTCCAGTCGGTATAATGGCATTTCTGAGGAAATGGTTCTTGCTTGTGTCGCATTGCATTTTCTTGCTTTTTCAGTTTTAAACATCTGCTTCACAAACCTTTTTGAAATAATTCAGATCCTCATGCTTTTGGTGTGGTTTTTTTTTCCTGAAACATTTGTATTTTCAGGAAAGGTGCTCCAATCGGAACCACAGAGACAAAGATTTCAGAATGCTTTTTGCTTAACCTGCAGGAGATTTAAGAATTTGGTCCCATCCTCACTTCTCAGAGCTACCTGCTATGTGTAGGCAGTACCTTGTGATATTTTTCTACAAACAAGGGCTTTTATTGCACTACTGTGGTGTTCTTGTCTTCCTGCCACAGTAATAAGCTCCAGTAATCTTTCCTCACCATCGCTACTTAAATAGTCAATAGCAGCACCACTGCGTGTCCCTGGTATCACACTAATGCCAACTGTTTGAGGTTGATACCAAACCTGCACTTAAGGGCGTGGCTGTGAGTAACTTATTTCCTATTATAGCTGTGAGTCTGAAGAAACATAGTAGTAGAGCGTTTATCAGAAAACCACTTTGCTTTTGCCTATTTGCTGTTGTGCTTGGCACATAACCATCGTGAGCATGGTCTCATTTCTATCCAGTTAGACTGTATTTGGTGTCAGCTAAACTGTTTTGCTGTTCAGTCTTGTTCCAGAGCAGTCTGTAGAGCACGTGAGGTATGGCAAGATGGCAGTCAGCTCCTGTGTGTCTCTTGACGCAGGCAGGATCTACGCACACCTTGTCGCTCTAGTTGTTTGCCTTTTTCTCATTCATGCTGAGGTCAGAAAGATCTACTTAAGGTTAATGAGCCAATTGTTGTTGTAAAAGACACCAGTCACAATGACTGTTTTCCTGTTTCTTATTATGTACATAAATTGATACTGGAGATGGAGAAGTATTGTAGTGTTGCAGTATCGTTCTGTATACAAGCAGACAAAAATTGCCTGCTGGAGATAATTACCCACTCATGTACAATTCAGAAAAACAAATGGCTCTTTCATTAAGTTTGTGATACAATACACACATTTTCTTGCACTTGTCTCGTAAGCATAGCACATAGAAGATGTATTTTTAAGTTTTGAATCAAATTTAGAGTAAATTATAGTAACGTGAATTCTGTTAAGTTCCCCAGGACTCACTGATCTGTTCACTTAGTCGTACACAGGTGAAAACTTGAGTCTCTTAATGTAGCATACACGCTGAGGCACAGAAAGAAAACAGAAGTTGTGGTAGGAAATTACCCTTTTAGATGATGTAGTTGTATGCCGAAATACTGGTTTTCTTTAGACTTTTTTCTTGCCTATAACTAGTAAATCTGCAATGATTTTTTTACTTAAGTTTCCAAATTGCAACTTTATTGTTGCCTAGACTACAGAGGTGAAAGCTTTTCTGAAAACGTTCTCTATTTTGGTTGGTAAGTCTCCCATCCACAGCTGAGGAGAGCATTTTCAGCAGAGGCACCATCCTAACATCTTTATTTCCATGTTTAACCCCTACTGAGACACTTTCAGTTGCCTACAGAGTCTACAGTAGACTAAGTTGTGGTGTGTTTTTTTTCTTCTGGACTGTTTCCTTTAGCAGACAACAGAACTATCCTGGGGTCATCTTTGGACTGTCTTTTGTGTGATTCTGAACATCACGTTGATTAAGTGATTTTCTTCACTGATGCAACAGCAGTGCTACTTCTCTTTGTGTACTTTTATTTATTTCGGTTTTGCTTCATGAGTTACACCATCTGTGGTACCAGTTCTCCATCTCTTAGCTATAACATGCATCAGTGAACGGACTTAAGCTGGCCTGTTGTTGAAGAAGCTGATTGACGATGACCTCCCTCAGCAAGCAGCAACAAATAATAATAAAAGTGACCTTACGGGGTGATTTGAGTTAGTGCAAGCAACTACCTAGCAGCAGCAAACACGCAGGGAAGGGAGCATAATATATAAGCAAGTTGAAATGGAGAAGATGGTAGTGGTGGTGCTACTGTGCCTGCCACCTGCAGCTCACCTTCTTTTGAACTTAAACTACTCATTGCAGGGAGAAAGAAACCCCATTGAAGCAGAGAGAATGAAAAAGATCATCTGCTTAGATAAGTTAACCTTTGTTTATCATTTCTCTGTTCTCACATTTGGGTTTTGACCCAAAATTTTTTTTCAGTTCACTTCTCCCTCATTCCCGATTAATCCAAATCCATATTGCACTCAGTTTCCAGTTTGTTGAAGATATGTTCTTACCATGTTTGGGGAAAAAATTTTGTATGGTAGAATTTTATTCCATAAGGATGATTCTGGGAACTGTCCGTGCATATTCAAAATTGTTACTTTTTGGCACACATTCTGAGCTCCTTCATTCATTCTCCAACAATTTTTACCTTTTTATGATCACCTGATGAAGTTTTCACTAGCACAGATACAGCTCTGCCATTTTGCAATATCCTCAAACCTTTAGTCATCTGCTTTGCTGTCTGCAATAATAGTTTGCTAAGTACAAAGCAGTTTTCACTTGCTTATAGTAAAATAAATCACATGTGATAAAAATAAGGAAACTGACACTAATGAGGGGGATTTTTACAGCATTGAGAAAGCTGGAATTGCCACTTGTGATTGATATGCGTAGAGTTTCACACCACACAGTTCTGCTTTCTTCAATCACCATATCAATTATTATACTAAAATGTTAATGATACAGTCAGCGAGTCATATACGGTTGCTGATTTATCAAGTTAGCAGAGAAAATGCAGGTAATTCAAAAAGAAGATAATTTTGGAAAGTTAGTTTGCCACTGCCTGTTAAGAAAAAACAATGAAACCACACAGAGATGTGGAAATAGGTTAATTTTGTAATAGCTACAGATGTTCCTTGCAATTCATATCATGAGAATTTTGTTCGAACTTTGTTAGTATCACAGCTATGAGATTGCTATGAGGCTGTTATAAGAATTATTCTATTTTCTTTTCTCTTTTAATCTTTGTAGCAGTTATGAGTCATCAAAGAATTTCAGTCTTCAGGATATTGCCAGTTTCACGATCACGTCAAAATGCATAACAAAAAGAGAAACTGTGCAAGTTGAATCTGTTTTTGTGAACATTTTAAAGAGAATAAATTATCTACTTATGATAAATTGTGTTTCTAGGGCTATTCCTGATGCAGCATTTTCTAATCATAGCTATAAGGTATATTGTCACAGAATTCCAAACAGAAGATGTGTGAAATATCATTAGGAGTTTATAATGTGTATAATAAGTCATATCATCCATTAAATGTATGCTTGTTAAAGTATCATGATGGATAAATTACCACCTTATTCATGGTAACTGAAATCGCACATACAGCGCCAATAATAATATTGGTTCTCTTTCTGGCCTGTAAGGGGCAAAATTACTCAAATAATCAGCAGTAAACGCTTCTGTTGGGCACAGAGGACCTGGTGATGTGTGAAGAGTCCATATAAATCCCAGGTGATCTACCCTGGAGGCATCAAACTACCCACTGGAAAAAACTAGGCCAGTTTTATTCCAGATTGCCAAATTAATTCCTGATCTAGCTTGACTGAAGTGTGTGTGGTTACACGTCAATAAAGTTGGCCCCAACAGGACAAATCACATCTGCTCACTAATACAGTCATGCAGTTGGCAAGACAAGGTGTCCATTTCCCTACCAGAGCAATGATGATTTATTTTTATTCTTGCTAAATTCCGTTGACCTCAAAGTGCTGACGTTCAATATGTGTACTTGTATTTGTCTCTTAGAGGATGGGCTAATGGAAAACATTCCTATGATAAATATGTTCAGTCCAATTTGCCATTATTAGATGATGTGGTGACTGTCAACTTTGCAAAGGAAGCGTAGAATGATGCCCACTCAGAGCAGCATGTGAACTCATTTTCCACAGGCTTAGGTGGTAACTCAAGATGCAAGGAGTTAGGATCAGTATGCTCCTAGGGATGCGTATCTTAGTTGTTTCTATTGTTTTTCGTGTTTTATATTTTGCATAGCACAGAATCTGTTATTTAACCACAGAAATAGTAAGAACACTCTACCAAGTTCAAAAGATCAAGCAAATTTTTCGGTTCTATAATGAACTAATTTTGTTCTTAATTTTAATCTTTAATTTAAAAGGACAACAGGTTTCTTAGAGGTGTTTTAGCATTAACTTTCTTTTCTTTTAAATGTGCACTAAATGAGGTTTAGTCATTCTCATTTGAGAATCCTCGTTCTCTGAATTTGGGCATCATGAAAAATCACTTTTCTTGGGTGGCTTCTGCAAGCTACAGAAGCAAGAGTAAGAAATGGTGTGGAGGCTGGCTTAGGAAGCACAGCAGCATCTGCATCTGACCTTCTCTAACATTAACTTTTCTTGAGGCTTGTGATCAGGTGCAAATCTGAATCTTTCCTTTGATATATATGCTTCAGTGTGGATTCAATCGGGAAATACTGAGTTCATTTCCTAGCAAGAGCTAGCTAGCATTTCCTAGTAAGAGCACTCAGCATTTCCCACAGCAGTGTTCTTCATTCTTGAGTCCAGGAAATTTAGGCCAAGGAATTTTAGGAAATTTTAGGAGAACCCTAACAATTCATTCTGCATCATCGACAAATACTGCTTGCACTATTCTGTAGATGAAGATCCCTGATTTTGCCAGGGAAAGTTGTATTAATGTCAATATTTTTAAGAGGCTAGTTCAGTCCACATCGAATGCTATCTTCGTCCCAGTCATTATAGTGCGTGCTGTTTTGTCACCGGTAGCTTTCCTATACCATTTTTCTATTGCCAGCTGGTGACACTTGCCTGCTAAGTATAATGACATACTGAGGTCTTACGGTGCAGTAGTAAATTTTCTATACTGTTTTATTAAATTCCTTTCTATTATAGATACTAACTACTATCTGTGACCTCCATGTTTAGAAGGTAAAAGCCCATTAGGAATTGCAGACCAGTAATTCAACGGATTTTCTCAGAATTGCATTTACCCTGCTCATCAGTTCCATCACATAAACACTTTCACACACCTCCCTGAGTGGTTATGGCATAAGTTAAAGGCAAAAATCCACATTCCATCACTGCTAATAAGACCTGCCATCATTTTCTGGTAGTACCCAAAGACTCAGCTGCAGAGCTTGATGTAGGCAGGCTTAGTACAGATGCACAAGAAGACACAGACCTTACTTCATCATGCAGATTTTACTACTGTTTCTCATACTGAAAAATCAGGAAATTACTCGTAGAGGAGAGTATTTCACAGCACAAATGAAACTGTAAGAGGATCCTCTCTTCTGTCCTTTAGAATTTCAAAAAAGGACATGCCAAGTGATATTGTATCATACTATCAGGGCTGATTATTTCAGGGTAGTGTAAGCTAATGCACGAAGAGAACTGCAGCTTTCTTAGTTTAAGTGTTAATGGATAACTTTATTTAATTTCCTTGATGATAGAAAGAAATCCAGTCTCATAAAAAATATAAGGCAAAATTTACTACCCATATTAACATGAATTTAAGGCCATTGCTAACAGCTACTGTGGAGTATATAAAGAAAAGAGAAGATGTTTTATTCAGTGCTGGCACAGCTTATCAACAGCATGTGTCTGCACTAGCAAGGGGAGCCTGCTGTACTCCATCAAAGGCTGGGACAGTCTATAAAAACATTCAAGGAACTGGGAGAAGCAGCGGACTCTGTTCCAGCTAAGAGAGACAGCAGCTGTGTGCCAGGATGTCATACTTCCTGCTATAACAAGTAACAATAGCGAGCATAAATTAAGGAGGTGAAATGGGAAGTGATGGAGAAAGAGTAACTGAACAATTTGGGAGACAGTAATTTACAAATTGTTTAACTGTTTGGCATACCCCGGTGCCAGCAGGGCTGGATCCAGCCTTGAATATCTCTTTCTGAAGATTGCCATTGCCCTCCTGTAGGTTTGGGTGAGGAGAAGGTGACAGACAAATAGTACTGGGAAGCTGAGCCTGTATAAAAATGGACACAGAAAAGATATGTCGTGCAGGACACTGCTAGGTTCAAGAACTGTTAGTGTTTCTGGATAACTCTCTCTTCACTTGAGCCATGGACTGAGACCAAAGATTCATTTCACATAGGTCAGCTGAGAGCCAGCAGATAGAGGTGACCTTCAGGTACTCTCAGTTCGGTTTGTCCCTGTGGGCTGGAACTGAACAGCCTCGCATCATGCTGCCAGTTCTCTGACTCACACAGCTCTCTGTTGGCCTTTTTTTGTTTTCAAGACCTTGTGCTTTGATTCTGGAAAATCTCTGCAGTGGCGTCTGGAAAAAAAAATCAGTTTCATGCCCACTTTATGTTTTTAGATATATGTATTCAGTAAAGTTCTAAAGGGGAGCAATTCTTCCCTAAAGTATCTGTACCTTCCAGCCAGCAATGAGGCCTGCAAGAAACAACTGAATCTTGAACAGTAGGCAGTGATGCTGAAAAAGAAACATAGTCACAGGATGTCACCACACAGATTTACAGGTCTCCCAAAAGATTCGCCCTCCCAGGGTACTCCAGAGCTTCTATTTAAAGTTACCCTGCCTAATGTGATTATGCCCACCTAGAAGAAAACAGGGCAAACAGCAGCTGCCCTCAGTGGAGAGAAATCCCTTCCTTCCTGAACTTGCCAAGAATGACATATATAAAATAAATATTTCTCTCATTGTATGGAGGAACAAGAAGGCCTGTCACTCAAGACCCAGCTAGGGGTACTCATGCGAACTGCCATGGCCTCCTGCAAAATGCCATAGAGCTTAGAGTCTCATTCCTGAAGGATCTGTGTGCCCAAGTGTCAGCATTTCTTTCCAGAATCAGTTCTGTTTTGCCAGGTGACATTTAAGCTCCTTTAATTTCCTTCCCTTGTCTTCACAGCATTTTTATGGCTGCCTACAGATACATTCATCCATGCATCACCTTTTCAGTACAGCAGTCTATCAGCCTCATAGAGAATATTTTGATGTATTTGGCTTCCCACAGTTATACAAAATTCCCTAGCAAATCCCCTGCTCTTTTAGAAGAAGGTATAATTGCACTATATCTCTTTTTTACTTTTCCAAAGCTGAGTGGGATTTACAATAATACAAGTAGAGCATCAAAGGAAATAAAACCTATTTGTCAGTTTTTAGCTAGCAAAAGAGAAGCACCAGCCCACCTTATCCATGTGGGTGTTCTTGGTCTGTTCCAACAAGGTGTATGCCTTAAAATAAGAGTGGGACAATAAAACTTGGGAATCATTCAGCTGAAATCACCAGCCTGCATACACTTGGCAGATTAAAACTCCGGAAAATTTCAGGCTGACATTTAGAATGGAGTGAATTGTGTAAACCGCATTTAACAGTAACTTTTCCATAGCCCTCATCTCTTCATCTTCCTAGCACAACGCCAACGGACAATTCGCTTGGCAGTCTGCAGTATGTCTGGCTGAGATGGTCCCAGTCTAAATCAGTAATGTACGCTGCATATATACTATGGTGATTCAGTGGGCTGCATTAAGACACCTGATAGAAACTTTGCAGAGGTGAGGCTGTTTAACCTTTTAAACCCATATCTGGAAGGTATTTTGTAGTATCCTGTGCCCACTACTGGAAAACCACCTCAGGTGCCTGAGTGACCGACCACTGTGGTAACCCCTAGCTTAACATAATGGTCTGCACTGAAAACTGCCCAGTTACACTGTGCTTAGTATAAAGTTTGGATAAGGCTGAGGAAGCAAGTATTCAGTCATTACGAGAACTACAAATTGTCTCTTCAGGTTTTCAGAGTAGATGTGTCAGAGAAGTTGTTGGTTTTGGCATGGGGTTGCAAAGCAGCCATAAATGCTAAGAACTCGTTTTCCATGATTCCGCAGTACTTTGTGGAGTAGCAGCAATTTGCCCAGCGCTAACTAGATTTTGTTTCTTTCTCTGTTTTATGTTTATGTCTAGACTATTGTTTCAGTGACATGTGCCACTTGGAAAGTGGTAATATAAGGTTCCTTCTCTCATCTTGGCAATAGGTTTCAATCCCCATCTTGAACTGTAGGTTCCGTGGTTGAAAGGTGCTCGCTTAATTTTCTAACACAAGGGTGCTTGTTTTGGGGGGTTGTGTTGATATTTTGTACTGTGGGTTTGACTAAGGCACTTATTTTGCAAAATTGTATAGTTCACTGTAAAATGTCTTCATATACCATAGAAACCATGGAAATAAAGCTGGAAGGGACCTCAGAGGACTATTTATTCCAACCTCCTATTCAAAGCGGGGTTAATTTCAAAGTTAGATCAGGTTACTTAGGGCTTTGTCTATTCAAGTTTTGAAAATCTTTAAGGATGGAGATACATATAATATGATATTATGGTCTTCCTTCCTATTCCTGTAAAGATAGAAAATCAAGGAATATACTCATTTAGGCAAAACAAGCTGCAAGAACTGCTGATTCTTGCATACAGTTGGAGAAGGGTATGGAAACACATTTCACCTGTGAAACAGGAATTTTCATGCAGTTGTTACAGATTTTATTTTTTTTAACAGATGGAAACTTTGTGTCCCATTTCTACCTCTTAAAGAAGCCAACCACCATTTATTTTCACGGTTTGTACAGAAGCATACCACCTTATAACAAGTGACTATATTAATCCCTACTCCAGACCAGCTAAGAATTGTTCACTTACTATTATTTTACCCGAACTCTAACTCAGTTCTTTGGCTCCTGCATTTGCTGTATTGGGAACTCACACCCTAGGTTTCTAGGCCGCTTAGATTTTCAGACGGAGAGAGCTTTAAGGAGGCTAATTTATTATGTGTTTGTACAACACCTAGCCAAGAGGGCAGTGCCTTCCTTACAGATTGTAAACATGACCAAAGAACAAATGTTAAATAATAAAAAGAATCCATTAAACTCTGAAAAGCAACTACATAAAAAGTATTATTTCTTCAACTGTCCTGCTCACCTCTTTGTGTATTCAAGTGATTTTCAAGTGCATGGAGAAAGGTCTCTCTGGGAGATGTTTGTCTAACACTCCCAGTTGGCTACCTAAGGAAGGAAGGAATTGCTGTCTGGAGAGTCTGTTCGCTCTTCCTTGACCAGATATGTAGAAAGATGCTTAACTTGGAAACAAGAAATGCTGGTTGAGGTATATGGCAATGAGAATGGGAGCAAATGTGAGGATCAGTTTACAAAGAATAGCCTTACCATTATGTGGAGAATATTAGTATTTAATTACTTGCTTGTTTTGCAATGTCCTACAGTCACTCTGAAGTTGGAAGTAGCCTAGAACTAGCCCAACTGCTTTATACAGCATTAGTTTTCACATAAGGATTCTGTGCCGTGCAAATGTTTTCATTTCTGTGGTGGGCAGAACTGAGAGATAGGGTGGGAGGTGAATACCACCTGGCATTTCATAGCACAGTTGTCACGGGAATGGCAAAACTTACTCAAAGGATGCTGTGGAATTAGCATCCTCCTCCCAGCCACAAACAGAATTTCCAAGAGCTGAGAGCAGCTCATAGCCTGAGCGTGAATGAATGTACTGCTGTGACATTTGGGCTGGTTGTATTCTCTCTCACCTTACTCATGCAACGGCAGGGGACTTGGGCTATGTCTAAAAGTTGGGATGCTGGGCAGTGAAGAGCCCTGGCAGCTGGGTGCACCACCAAATGCCCCTGCTATGGAGTCTAAACACAGCCTTACTCACTGAAGCAGGATTTAGTGATTTGTGTAAGGTTAGCAGGTAGGCTTGCTCTCTTATTAGATACTCACCATGTGCACCTAAAAGGGCAACCCACCTTCCAGGCTTCATAGCCGTGTTAGTTTGCCTTTAGAAAAAGGAGGCTTTTAGTCATCCAACAGAATTGTTCATGTGTCATATTTAAAGACACACTTCAGTGGATTTCAATGTTTAACCATACATCACGTGTAACTTCTGTTCACCTCGTGAACAATATTGACTTGATTCCACTAAATGGAATAAAGTGATATCTCAACTAGTAATTGTAATGAGCTGGAGTTTATTTTTAGGAGCTTCAAGTACTTAGTGTAGGAGAGCTCTGTTGTTCTAGCAACTGCATGTGTACCTGTCCTCAACAGTAAATCATTGTATTCAGACTTCTTCAACTGTCAATAATTCATTTTATTTCCAGCTACCATGATATGCATAAAATAGTACTTAGCTACTTTTGGAAGTATAACTTCATTCACTCTTTGTTCTTAGTAGGCAGACGTTTAGTGAATATCTGTAACTACAGGCATTTTTGCAGCTCAGAGAAAATGTCAGATAAATAAGGGCATAGCTCATACTCCACTAAGCCTTTGGAAAGACTCCTGTTGACATCAGTAGGAATTCTACAAGGCTTTAATCCTTTTTTACTCCCTTTTTCATTGTACTGTTATCTGCAATCTCCTCTATTAAATCCAGTTCACCTAGTACATGATAATGATAACAAATCCCCAAATAAGGGTGAGAAGAATCTATTAATGGATAGAAACTAGTTGATGACAGAAGCCCATTATAGTTTCATAGGATTATGGTGGCACAAAAATTAGTAGATACTTCTCAGAAAGGATAATTTTGCATGGAGATTTTCTTCCAATTCAAGCCAGAATACTGGATTCCTTAAAGACAGGAGAAACATTAGGAAACCTCCTGGGCTTTATCTCTTTTGGGGACTTTATCAGGAACAAGTTAAGTGAATTTGTTTCCTGGAAAGCTTACTGGGTTTGGTGGTTTTTTTTTTCCTCTTTTATGCTTTCTTTAAAATTACACAGGGAAATACTCAGAGGATCTCTGGAACCTTTGTTCACATGAGATATAAGAAAGCATCATACTAGATATGAGCTGGAATGCGTGCCTGAAAAATATATAATATTCACTTAAAAGCATAGTTCAATTTTAAGACATTTTCAGATAGATAAGAGCTGCCTCTTTCCTAGAAGACTGTGCATAACAAAAGTAGAAAACCTTCAAAATGTCTTAACATTAGAAATGTGAATCTGGTACTTTTCTCTGGTTATCTCCATCTTCTCTTATTTTATTTTTTTCTCTCTAGCCATTTGCAGCCCCACTGAGATCTCTGCCTTCCAAAGCTTGGTAAATTCACACCTGATACAAAAGCATGTAGGCTGAGCACCAAAGCTGCAGTGGTGGTCTTTGCTATGCTTTTTCTGGCAACAAAGCCACATTAAATAATTCTTATGCTGTCCTGTCCCCTGTTCCATGCTGCTGCTTGCTTTTCCACCTCCTCTAGGTCAGTGTCCCGTCAGATGTGATGATTCATCTGTTTGCAGGGCCTTGCCTGTAGGACTTAAAAATGAGTATTAAAGAAGAAATGTTGCAGGATTTGGGTTTTTTTTCATAGTCTGGATCAGGGATCTAATTTATACCTTGTTCCCTGAAAGCTAAAATAGTCCTGCTTAGACCTTAACCCCACTAATAGTTGCATCAGCCCAGCAAAGGGGAGCAGTGAAGGACAGTGGTGAGCAGCAGAGGCCGAACACTTCCAACACTGGCCTTTGCTACCAGCGAAATCCCAATGGTGTGATACCACAACTAAGAGCATGGGTCCAAAGACAATTAACAGCTGAGTAAATTAGGTGCAACCTTTCAGTCTATGAGTTGTCCCACAGGACCACTGAAGGGTATGTCCCATGCTACAGTACATACAAGTGGGTTTACCCCATTTCATTAGGAGTGATGTCATCCTGCAGGGCTTAGTGCTTAGTCCTAGGTAAGGGCAGAGGTACCGTACCATGGGGTAACTTGCATGCTGTAAATCAGAAGTTATGCTGTCCTGTTAATCTGCCATATTCTAAATTCTGTTTAAATCAGTGTAAAACCTGATATGGATCCAGCCATTCCTTCTTCAACTTAAATTATTTTTGTTTTTTAAATTAAGTTTTTCTGTGTCCTATTTAAAATCCTCCTCACGCTTTCTCCAGCTCTCCATACAGTAAAGACTTATCTGCTACACACGCTCTCCAGTGATTGAAAATGCTGTGCTTTTCACTCCCAGTGCAGCCAAGTCAAGCTGATAACCACGCTTCCCCTTCTCCTGCGTGTCAGTTTGCAGTGTGCTGAACTTACATTTTCATTAACCTGACTTTAACAAAACTGTTCACAATCCTCCAGGGACAACCGCTCCCCAGTGTAAGTGCTCAGAGCTCCTCTGAAGTCAGACAACTTATGACAATTTCTACCAGATGAGCTCCGGCCTGAGAACACTGGGCTGTGTCTGACACCTTAATTCCTCACGAAGCTAGATTTATTCTATACTCCTGTCCTTTCAGTGGGCAGTGTCCTTTCTGCATGAGGAGGATTGCAATGTTTCACCAAATATTAGTGGATAAGTGTTTCTCAGCAGAAGTTTCTGCAGCTATTTCTGCAGAAAGTTCTTTGAAAGTGGCTTTCATTGGGATGGGAAAGGGAAAGACAACCTCATTGTTTTGAAATGTAATTTTCTTGCTGAATTATTTATTGCCCCTTCTGCTTCTGTTGCCTCAGGTGTTCTTTCAGGTGAAATGCCCTTAAAGCTGATCACATCAATGCCACTCTGTCTCTTCGCTCTCACTTTTCTGTTGTACTATGTTTCCTTTTTTCTTGCATCTGCTAAGAGAGCTATGGCATATCAATTGCAGAGCCTAGAGCTTCACAAAGATAGCAGGCTAGACAGCTTTGAGTTTCAGGAATGTGTCAAAGGTCTTTTCCTTCATTTTTGTCCTTTCACAGCACAGAATACTCGCAAGGATGCTGTGGTCGTTTTTCCTTTTAGTTACATTACACGATTCTGATTATCACATAAATTTATAATCTCATTACACCCCCCACCCCTATCTCTTTCAATTTGGTGAATGTCATGGTGTTTGACCCATGACTTATCAGCCTGCTTGCATATTTAAATTAAAAGTCGAGCTCAGAAACCACCACTATACTTTATACTAAATATTTAACTCATGCCCTTGGTAGGAAGACAAAACCTTAACCATAGATTTTAAAATGGCCTTCAGAATCAGAAGACATTATCTACAAAAAAGGTTTATTCTCAGTTCAGCCATCTATAATTACTGTACAATATCAAGCAACTGTCTATCCTATTTATGTTGCCAAGATGAATTTATAACCATGGTTTTATTCTCTTTATTTTTATATTGAGAACTAGCATAATCCACATTCTTTGCAAAAATAATCACCCTCAGCCATTTAATGGTATTAGCTTTTCATTTTCACTGAGGCTTCAAAATATCTCTCCATATTAAAATTTATTAACAATTCTCAAATAAAAGCATTTTTAGGTATAATTATCTGTTGTTCTTACTTTGTAAATGTAGTAGCAAGAGCAGTACTACTTGATTACCATCAGTAGCATTAACACTGGATTTATATACTGAAAAAGAAGCGGATAAAGTTCCTGATAACAAGTATCTTTAGCAGGGTCCTATTGAACAGTGAGGGTTATAGTGCTCAGCTCAGCCAGTAACAAGAAACTATTCTCTGCCTGCTGGCTCAGACTCCACAAATAAGCATATACTCCTCATATGAATAATTCCATTGTCATCAGTGAGATAATACATATAAATAAAATTCACACATAGCTCTATGTATTCAGGCTCTTACTATATAAAATCACCTAAATGCATCTGCAAAAATGATAGGAAGTTCTAGTTTCTGGTCATAGATTAACTCTGTCGCTTTTTCCAAAACCTCCGTTTCCAATCTTACCATTTTCTTTTGATTGGTTTGACCTTTGATCCATTTCCCTATGTCTTTAATTTCTGAGGCTCAGCATTGCCCCTCTCCGTCCCCGAGTAGCAGCAAACTGGAAGTTAACTCTTTGACATCATCTTCATTTTTTGGTGCTGTGAAAAGACACAAAAGCTGCCTGGACTCCCCTGACCTGCCTTTCCCAGAAAAATCCTTTCTCGAGTACTGAGAATCTTGGTGAGCAGGTATCTCAGAGATTTTGTCATTTGTAAACAACCTTGCTGAGAGTGGATGGGGTCATGGTGCGGTGTTTCAGAATTAGGGATGTTTTTTCACTCTGGGTGTGTAGAAAGACACTCCCTGATAGCTTCAAAAAGAAATTCCAGCAACTGTAGTATTTCTAATAAGTTGGGGTTTAAAATTTTTCCTTCAGTGTTATCAGCTGCTTTTGGGGGGACATTAAAATCCAAACCATATCCATAGCTTATCGGTGCAACAGGATCAGAGGAGCTGGTGGCAGAAGCTTATTGACTATTGGTTTCAGCATTCTCCATGTGAAATCCAACCAAGCCGCTGTAATATATTCCTTTCTGAATACCAGTAGTCTCACTGCATTATCTGCTTGTGCCAGCTGGCTCTGTGGGACAGGATTTCAGACAACATAAAATGTATAACATACACAAAGAAACTAAATCGTGCTGAGATCTGCATAGATCTCCTTGTAGGACAATGCTTAAAGACTTGGGGTTTCTTTCTTTGGGTTTTTTTTCTTTTGGTGATTGAAAGTACGGGATCAAAATACAAACAAACAATTGAAAAATCCAGTTTTAGAACCAGAACTAATTTTTGTTTCAATGCCTGGACTTGAAAAAGCATTATTTTTAAAATAACACAAATACATTCTTTCTGCTCCTTTGCTGACATTTATGGGAAGCTTTTCAGCACAGAGAAGCTAATTTTAGACAGAAAAAAGTGAAAGTGGATATGCAAAATTCAGGCTAAAAATCTTGAGAAATTGTTGACAGTGAGGTTGTTTATTCTCCTCAGTTACAACAGTCTCAGTACTGGAGACGACTAATAGTAGCAGAATTTTACCATGTTTTTATTAAGTTACAGTCCTTTTAACAGTGCTGGCATGATAGTTTAAGTTAAGGAAACATATGAAATATAATGAAGAACTAAAGGTGAAATTCTTTGCTGGTATGTACAATACTGAGATTTGTGAGGGGGACAGAGGGTATTTAGCAGCTCGTTTTCTTTGGTTAATTTTAGGTTTTCACTCTTTTCAAGCATTAGGAGAGCAGATGGTATTGATATTTTGCCCACTTTTATCATTGCTAACCGTTCAGTTTGGAATGTATTTATGTAGCCTCATTGTCATGGAAATGCACAGACAGGAAACTTTAAATCAGCTCAGCCACATATGTGCTTTTGTAAATCTCTGTTTTCCTTATTTAGCTATGAAATGAGCCTGGTTTTTTTCATGAACTTACATATTTTTAATATTCGATGTTTTATGAAAACCTGGGGAGCAAGTGTTGGCTATATAAAATTAACTGTGGAGTACAAAATTAAACTTACTAATATAGGGGCATAGAGGCTTCAGTACTGCATTTATTCACATTAGCAAAGGCAATGGAGTGGTCTCAGAAACTTCTGTTAGATCATAAAACATTTGCAAAGGTGTTTTTGGCTCAGAACCATAAAGTATTTATGTAGGGTCAGTGTCTCCCTTCACTAAACTGATCAAAGTGAGATCAGTAGTGACCTTTCCTCTGATCCAAAGCCCTTATCATATTGTAGAAAATTCCTAGAGATGTAAAACGAAGGAGACAAGGTGTATGAGGGAGACAAAGAAGGCAAACAATAGTAGAACATAAATTCACAGAACGTGTTACTCGGTGTGCCCGGTGCAGCTGTGTCTGGTGAGGACCGGCTTTTGCTGCACATGGTGCACGCGGCAGCTTGTGCGCAGCCTCCTCCTCCGCATGAACCAAGTAGGTCCCTTGACAAGGAAATTCCCACGTGCTCAAGTGGCCAGAGAGTGACTCAGGTCCTGCACCTCCATGCAGTAGAGTAGAACTGTAGTCCTGGCCCGATCCAGTCCAAGCCTTGCCAACTCCCAGAGCACCCGGGATCTCATCAGGTGAATGAAAGCAGAGTGAATGTATAGGAACGAGTCTCCTGCTCAGGCCAGTGTGGAAGTAGCCCCACAGAGGAAAGCAGAGACACTGTGAAGGCCAACGTTTTCCTCAAATTTTCTGCTCTGTGCATTCTTAGTGCTCTTTCTTTTAAAAAGAAACAAAAAAACAAACAAACAAAAAATGTTGCTCTGAAGACAGAACGACTTCATTCAGGACAATTATTCTGAACTTGTTTGGGATATGAGGGAGTCTGGTTTAATTTTCAACTTTTCTGGTTTTGAATCTCTGTTATTAGTTCTCTCTCCTGAATGATGTTTGTGAATCATCGAACTAAAAAATGCAGAGGAAAAAAATAATCCGTAATAAATAGTTTAGACAGCAGCGAGGAACTGGAAGTTACTAACACTGGGAGAGACCTGCTGGAGAAGGCAAGCAGCAAATTAGGTTTGCGTTTGTAATTGATATGGCAGCATGAAAGACAAATGCAATTTGGGCCAGGATATGGAAAGACATCATGTGACAGAGCAGGATGAAATGTAATATTGTATTTAATTCTGGGTACCAAATAACCAGAAAGGTCAGTTAGGAGTTAATTAGGATGCAGTGTATTGGTTCTTAGAACCATGTTCCCCTAGGGATTCTGCAAACTCTAATGCACCAAACACATTTTCTGCTTCTTCAATTTTCTAGTCATCCCACAGATTTTGCTTCATTAGTGTCTTCTTCACAACTGAAATGTCCAGCATGATTCCGTCTTTGGACTTCTTACTGCATTTCAGTATCTTCCTGCAAAAGCAGATGGATGGTGACCACCTCACTATCCTTTTAGGAGATTAGACCTCTATTTGTTATCTGGGGACAAAAGATGCATATTCCCAAGTCCTCTAAAGTTTTTCAGTCTTTGTCATAAGCTTTTCTTGTGCTATTTGGATCGATGTTTGAATTACAGCAGTAAAGGTAAAAGAGGTGCAAAAGCTTAAAAATGGTGCTGCTGATTTTGTACAGTCTCTCTGTTACCACAATGCCAAAACAAACCATAGTCTGAATAGCCCTAAACTTCAATTTTCGTTGGAATTTAGTTAAAATACTTGGAAAAGCCTGCCTATGTTAACTGACAAACCTTTGTACTTCTATACCAGACAGTAACTGTCACCTTGAAATTAGCAAGGAGATAGATAATTTGAAGATACAGATTGAGTGATTTATGGGCTTCCCCTTTTCATTTCAGTGCTGTTACAATCCCACGTGAGATCCCTGCTGTAACCTAGATGAACGTTACAAAGGTGTTTGACAAAGCAGAGTATGGGCTCTGTAATTATATTTCGCCAATACATCTTAAAAAAAGTGTTATTTTGATGAAACTTTAAACCAACCCTATTGGCTGTGAAATTACAAAGAAGCCACTCAGGGCTCATCTATAAGTAAGCTGAATAATACAAAGTTCTCTTTGTTCTTTTATTTATTGTCTTATAGTAAAATCTCTAGAACAAATATCGGTTTATCTAATGAAATATGGTAATCTGGGGTAGCGCATGAGGTGTTAGAATACAGATGAAATGCGTGTATGTACCTATGACTCACAGCCCAAGCTTGCTTCAGTTTATTACCAAATGTACTGTAATGTTCTAGCCTGATTATATACAAATACAGATTTTTAAAATTTCTGTACACCCAGTTTGGCCATCTAATTTTGCTCGATTCATTTTTTAAATGTATGCTCTTCTTATTGCAGCCAGAAATACTACTTTACTTTGTACTCAACGTTTCGGTTCTCTCTTCTATTTCTGTGTATCTACTTTGTAAATTAAAAAAAAAAATGTTTATTTAAAAAAGTACTGCACTTAAAATTTTCTTTTGGACTCTTGGGATAGAGCTTAAACAGGAGCTAACAAAATTATTGGAAATCACTTGGGCATGAATTCATGCTCACACTAGTTAGTCCTCTTAAGATCCTCTCAAGTCTTAGCTGAAATTTCAGGCATATTACTGAGTCTGTAGGTTTAGACAAATTATCTCTCCTTTTCAGAAATCTCCAATTACTGTGAGTGAGCACCAGCATTGTAACATTGCGTAACCTCAGTGCTTTTTTACTGGCCTTTCTTAAAAGCTGAATACCTAAGGAAATAGAACATTTCCGCAAAATGATCAAATATCCTCCTCAACTATAAAAAGTACTTTTGAAAAAGTACTTCTGAAAAATGGTTTTGATCCAATACTTCACTTTAGTATCGTTATAACTTCCTAGTATTTACTAGTTTAACAAGGTGAGATTGAAAAGAGGTCAACAGCTGAACCTAGATCAGCTTTGTGAGAATGGAAATTTCTGCTCTTTTTTCCTTCAATTAGAGGACAGATTCCCAGCTCTGTGGAGTTTAATTCTTTCATTATTGCTGTTTAAGTGTGATTACGTGCTTTACATACCTGTGAAGTCATCTTATTTCTAGTTTTAAAAGTTCTTTTATACCAAGCCATCAATTGAGAAATCTCTCCTCTGTCCTGTGTTCTCTTCCTCTTTTCCAAACCTAACTACTTTCAGGTATAATTGGAAGACCTCTCCACCTTTCTGTTCCTCTGGAAGAAATTTAGAGTAGGAATAAATCTGTCAAAACTCCCATCAGATGAAATAATAATTTTGCTCATTTACTCTGTGGTACCTGTGCTCAGAATATATAGAGCGGAGAGTATGTTGCATAATATCTCCTCCTCTGAAGACAGGCCCTTGTAATTATATTAGCAATACTATTCCGTTACAGTTGATCTCATGCATACAAATAAAAAGTAATGTAAGTAAATTTTGCGTTAAATTTATTTTAAAAAAAGGCATTTGAATACAACCCTCTAAATGAGTTTTTCTCAAATATAAATGTATAGGTCTCATGCCTGTATCGAGCCTTAGTCTTCTGAGACTGCATTATCTGATGATCAGTTGACACTTGGAAAATACTGCAGGTGTTCTTTTTTTGAAATGGTTTTACAGTCATTGTTGGATTAAAATTGCAGAGCTTCCACAAAAAGGTACTTTTGAAAGATTTTTCAAGAGAAAGCAAGTATGTATGTGACAAAGTGAAAGACTTTGTGTGATCCCCGAGTTTTCCTTCCTTCTTCCTATGCACAGTAAGCGGGGAGTAGGATGGCTCTCTGTAGAGCCTGGAGTAGAGAGCAGCGAACAGGGCTCGTGAGAAGGATCACAGATGTCTTTTCCTCAAGAGGAGAGAGGGTGCCAGGCATCAGCTGGTGTGTACGTTGAGACCATCTGAGATGTGATCAGGGCCCTGGTTTGATCCCCACATCCCTGACACGAGGATGAAGAGGGAAGGTCAGTCACTATCAGCCTAAGGAAGCCTGTGACACCAAAGGAACCAGGGGAACAAAGTGTTTCCTCCTCCCTTTTTCATAGGTGGTCCAGCATAGAGGACGAACACCTCCCTGTGCCTCATGAAATTCATCAGATTTGAGGATAAACTCACTAAACATGCAGATTTTCAAACAGCTGGAGAAACACCCTGAAGAGGGAAAGAATTTTCAGCTTTCACTGTAGCACAGCTAACGCTGTCTTGTCATATGTGTAAGTCATATGTCTAACTGCTGGTGCATCTGGGAAGTAATTTCCTTTCTACAGATTAACAAAAATGGGAACACCCCCATCCGACTAGCATATTTGTCATGGGTGGGGATCAAACAAAGGCTGCCTAAAGAGCTGGCAAATTTGACCAGACAAGTGCAGAGATTGAGATCCATTTTGGTTGCCTAAAAGTGCAAAAGTGGTTACCTGACTGCTGATGAACTTCCATTGCTTCTGCTCAGGTGCCTTTTTCAAAGTCATTGCAAAGTGAGCAGATCAGGTGGTGTTTGCTCTGCATCCCAGGAGCCTGGTGATCCAGGTGCAGGGCTTTGGGGCTGGATGCAGCAGCACAGCTCTTCCCCTGGCCCAAGGCTCCAGCAGGGATGCTGGCAAGGCTGGGCGTGCAAGGGGGACTCACCAGCTGGTGCAATGCTCTGTTTATTAATATGGCAAAAGGTGAAGTGAAGCATGTAGTTCACTGCTTTCCACACCTTTGCAAATACAGTTGGGCCAGTGCACAGTAAGAGTACAGAGGAAAATTAGATAGTAACAACTAGTTATTCTCTTTTTCTAATGAAAACAGGAGGATATATTGTCCTTCTGTTGACTATGCAAACACTGTATATTTGTTTTAGGTAGAAAACATATTTCCAAACTAGAGAAGATCTCTTTCACTTACCATGTCGCCATTGTGTTTTTAAAATTAGGTATTTCTTTAACTGCGCTATATATCGAATTGTTGGCTAACACAGCTGATCACTTCCCAAACAAATGTTGGTATGTTAAATGATTCCCAATCATTTAACATCGTCTCTGTTTACACCATAAAGATTTTGCATAAAATTCACAGGAGGAGTTATTGTCCTGTTTTTTTTCCCTGATAAATAACATCAGGAATATGAACAGCAAGGAAGCCTCAAAGTGCATTTGCATTAGAGAGAAAGAGTATCAGCGAACTTTCATTTTCGACTGCTGAGCACCTATGATAAACCCACCTATGTCCCAGACATAAGGTTTTACACAACTGTGGGTATCCCACATTAATTGACACTTTGTAAAGATGCTTTTTTCCTGTTGTAAACAAAGCATTGGAAATGACCATTACTGGTGTATGATATGTAGTAATTATCAAACCATAACTCAGTTTTCTTTAAAAATGAGTTTTGCTGAGCTCAGAATTTGCCCTAAGTGCATGCAGTGAGGAGAACTAGTGATGAACCGGGACACAGTTTTACTCAGCTTGCTGATTTAAGGACAAGCCAGGGCTCAAAATCAATGAAATCAATAGGAGCCCTTCCTTTGACTGCAATATTCTCATATTGGGTTTGCATGGCAAGGTTTTGGTAGCAGGGGGGCTGCACGAGTGACTTCTGTGAGAAGCTGCCAGAAGCTTCCCCCATCTGCAATAGAGCCAATGCCAGCCAGCTCCAAGACGGAACTGCTGCTTGACAAGGCTGAGCCCATCAGCGACAGTGGTAGCACCTCTGGGATAATGTATTTAAGAACGGGGGGAAAATCTGTGTGGTAGCAGCCAGAAGAGTGGAGTGAGAATATGCAAGAGGAACAACTCTGCAGACACCAAGGTCAGTGAAGGAGTGGCAGGAGGTGCTCCAGGTGCCGGAGCAGAGATTCCCGTGCAGCCAGTGGCAAAGACCATGGTGAGGCAGGCTGTCCCCCTGCAGCCCGTGGAGGTCCATGATGGAGCAGGTAGCCACCTGCAGCCCAGGGAAGTTAACAGCAGAGCAGCTATCTACCTATAGCCTGCGGAGGACTCCAGGCTGGAGCAGGCGGATGCCCAAAGGAGGCTGTGACCCCATGGAGAGCCCATGCTGGAGCAGGCTTCTGGCAGGACCTGTGACCCCATGGAGAAAGAAGCCCAGGCTGGAGCAGGTTTGCTGGCAGGACTTGTGACCCCGTGGGGGACCCATGCTGGAGTGGTCTGTTCCTGAAGGACTGCACCCCATGGGAGTGATCCCACGCTGGAGCAGGGGAAGTGTGAGGAGCCCTCCTGCTGAGCAGGAAGGAGTGGCAGAGACAACATGTGATGAACTGACCACAGCCCCCATTCCCCGTCCCCCTGCGCAGCTGTGGGGAGGAGGTAGAGAATTGGGAGTGAAGCTGAGCCTGGGAAGAAGGGAGAGGGGGGGGGAAGGTGTTTTAAGATGTGGTTTTAGTTCTCATTACCCTACTCTGACCTCTAATTGGTAGTAAATTAAATTAATTTCCCCAAGTCAAGTCTGTTTTACCCATGACGATAATTGGTGAGTGATCTCCCCACCCTTATCTCGACCCGCGAGCCTTTCATTATATTTTCTCTCTCTCTGTCCAGCTGAGGAGGGGAGTGATAGAGCAGCTTGGTGTGCACCTGGCATCCAGCCAGGGTCAACTCACCACAATCCTTCACTGTGGAACTTCACTGATGTTTGAAATATGACTGTATTATTGAGATGTATTTATTTTTATTTGCTGTGCACATTTACTAGACATGCAATCTCCTCATTAGCCTAAATAAGCTCATAATGCCCCTCTGAAAGAAAGAAAGGTAGAAGAAAAAAAGGAAGATCAAAGGCCAGGAAACTTGCAGCTGCACTGTTAAATGGGGTAAGCAATAAAGTACACCATGATATGTAAAGAGTTAGGGTAACAAAGTCATTGAACTTCTACCATTATAACGGAAATATTTTATTTGCAATTAGACAGAAGACCTACTTATTTTGCTATAATTCCTAATAGGTTAGTAATGAACCAAAACAAATCACAGCTATACCAAACAGGCAATGTTCAATGGTATCACTGAAGAAAACAAACAGTAGTGTAAGTGCATTATTGCCCTTAGTAGTCTAAGTGCATTACTTACAATAGTTCTCCTGTAGCGATCAAACTTTTATTTACTAGAGCAAGCAAAGAAATAAAGCAACTTGGTAGATCCAGCATGGCCAGAGAGGTCCCCCCAGTACACAAACTGGAATGCAAAATACACCTATTCTAATGCTAATGCCAGTGATTTCAACAATGTAAGGCATAAAGCATTTTCAGTAAGATCCATCTCCTTCCACCAGATCTTTATCTTCCCATTCACATATATCCAGCTCAATAAAGCACGGGCTGTGAATCCCTAATTATAGGTACATATAAGCACTATTTTGAAGATGGTGCATTGTATTGATTTCCCTTCCTAGTTACCTCACTGTTTAATAATAATAATAAAAAGAAACACACAATAATTAAATCTGCCATGATATTAAAACCACTTCACACTCTGTTCTATTAGTCCCAGAATTTCTGTTCTTTTCTTTAGAATGACCCCAGTTCATTATGTGGGAGCCAGGGCAGGAGGGAGCTTTTGTTAAACTTTTTGTTTGAAACTATTCATTTTGATTTAAGAGCCTGCTTTGTAACAGAAAATTCATTGGGGTTGTTCTGTGTTCTGGAGCAGGTACGGGAGTCTAAAAAAAAAGTGTCTTTTTGCAATACCGCTATTTCCTGTACTAACTCTGTATGTACAAATGAAGTCAAATATAGTCAGTGAAAGACGAAAATTAACTGAAAGTATCTGTAAGGTTAGTCAAACAGAACCTGGAAATTAATCTGCTCAGCTGAACATCCCAAAGCCCAACCTGAGACAACAAAGCTGTTGCATATATCAATGTGCTTGTAAATATGCTGAAGAACATTTTCTGCAGAGACTGCAGTTGGATGGATCGACACTTTACAAATGTCATTGCTGGTGGAAGGTGTCCCTCATCTTCACCTCATTGTCCTCTTTTAGTGCTCTGAAATTCAGAAGCAATATGATGATAGGAAGGCAAAAAGTGCTCTGAACTTGATTCAGCAGCACTTGCTTCTTTGAGCGGTAAATAGAAGATAATCCCTCCGTTTGTACAAGTGCACAAAAGAGATGTAAGCACTGCAGCCAAAACAGATGTAAACTGCACCCCTCCCCAGAGACACCTGAGCACTGATATGCCATCTAGTTAATAAGGTCATAGACTACAAGGCCAAGAGAAACCTCTGTGCTATTACTATCTAGCTGTGTTAAACATCTATGAACTTATTCTTGTCTGAACTGGAGTTCTAAGAAAAACATCTACTTTTGATTTTCAAATTACCATTAATAGAATTCTTCACAACCTTGATTAAATTGTAGCAAGATCTAATAACTCCTCCTTTTAAAACTGTGAATCCTATTTTTAGCCTGTATGTATCTGGCATCCGTATTTAACCACTGACCCTTTGTTAAGGCTTTGTTTGCAGACTGAAGATACCATTATCAGAGTTATGTTCTCCGTATTGGTCCTTATATACAATTGTCCTCTTTCCCCTTCATCTTCTCATTGGTAAACTGAACAGACTAAGTTCCTGGTGCCTATGCATTCTCCAGTCTTCTAAGCATTCCTGTGTCTCTCCATACAATCTAGCAAAAGCCATTTGAATTACAGGTCTCACCAGTATCAAACAGAGAAATAATGTTTCCTCCTAATCAGTACTGCCTTATTTATATATTCAAATGTCTCATTAATCCATTTGTCCTCAGCATCACACTGTGATGGTTCTCTACCAGGATCAGCCAACTTTTTTACAGTCAGTGCTTCCATGCTGGTCTTTTATCTTGTAAATATGGCTTGACTGTACACGCAGGACTTGACTTCTGATTGTGTTATATTTTTTGTGTACCTTTGGATGTCCCAGGATGTGACCCAGCACACTCAGTTTTACACTATGTATCAGCAAATTATTTCCACTTCACTTTTAATCACCATTACAGTATGTTCATTTTTTATTAGGTCTTAACTGTCCAAAGATGTGGCCTTAGTCCCTGAAGATACTCACTGAAGACACTTGCTATGGAGTCATAGTTTTCAGAGCTAACAATCAAGGGACAAGCCTTGTAACATAATCGATTTAAAGTGTGCAATATTTACTTGATATTTTCTTAATCAAGAAGCAGGATTGTATGTATTGTAGAGATGCTGTGGCCCAAAGAATGGTCTTTCTGCTCAGTTTCTCACAAGTTTTCTTCCTTGTTTTCTAAAGCAAGCATAGGAAAGTATTTGTATCCTGTGCTGTACCCTCTGACTGGTAGTTCCAGGTGTGTGGGAAGAAAAACGTCTCTGAATATAATTACTTGCTTTCTGCTAGCATGAAATTATAAGAAAACAGAGGAAGGTGTATTTGTAAGGTTCGTCCCTGGTCATTAGTACCTACTCAGTCCTGGATCTCAAATACTTGGCCTAAAGGAATAACCTCACTACTTGCTCTGTTACTGTCACTCTTGATTAGCTATCACAGGTAGGGAGAAGAAAAACCATGAGGAAACTGCCCTGATATTCACAGAAAGTTTCATTATCTATATTAAATATATCATGTTAAATCTATCTTAAAAAGCTAGCGGTTTGTCAGCTTCTCTCAGACATACAGTATCTGTCAGCCGGTCCTCTTGTTTCAGGAAGAACCTCAAACCACCTGTGCTCTATGGAAGAGTCCTTCAGCACCTCTAATTGCCAAAGTCTGAAATCAGCAACTGATCAGCCAAGGCTCAGGGCTGAATTCACATTTTTAACTGTACTTAAAACCTTTTTAGTGTGTAATATTAAGTGATCTATGCTTTGTGATGTTTGGGTTTTTTTCATTTCAAGAAACAATTTAGGATGTGTAGTGATCACCCGTTTCAGTGTACAGCTCATTGGTCCACGGTGTAACATAGACTGAAAAAAAGATTTTGTCTTTATTTTAGTTACTAGAGTTTATCACATTGACTGTAATCCATAATAGCTCTCTTGATACATCATCTGTTCTTCCCTTTAATGTTAACTTGCTTCCAAGCTATTCTCCTGTAAAGGTTGCTTGCTGGCAACTCCTTTTCATCAAGACTTTTAAACTTGTGGCTGAAAGTCATTCCTATGCAAATAGCTGATTTCAAGGATTCGGGCCTTTGCTAATTTTTCATTAGCACTGTGCAAACGTCATAACACCATTCTGCATAATCTGATGAGAATCTCATTGGCTATAGGCCAAAAAAATAAGAATTAAAACTTTTCTGGTGTATTTATCAATTTTAAATGTTTTCTGACCACAAATGTTCTTGTCTGTTGACATTTCATGAGGTCAGTTGCTGGAATAGAAGGTCAGCTGGGACAAGAACATAGTGTGGAAACAGGGAGTCAATGCAGGATATAGAAGGTGAGGTTTCCGCATTGCACTGCTCCTTTGCAGAGTCCTGTTAAGACTCTTCTGCAGCTTGGTTGGCTTTACAAGCCCCACTTGGCACAAAATAGTTAACCTTTGTGTTCAGCAGAGATCTATATATCGGGGGGTGGGAGCGGGCTTTTTTATGGCAGCAGGTGATTTAGGGATTATTAAGGCAACAGTGGCAGAGACTCTTAAATCATAGCAGAGCTTTGTGTTAAATTACATAGCGCCGGGTTCTGTGCTTCCTGGTAGTTTTTCTTAATTGTGCTTGTTAAAACGTACTTTAGAGTTACATGTCTCGCACAGTGATTTATGGGTATAGATCTTGCTTCTGCTCATAAATAAGAAACCTTGCATCCTCCCTACAGCTGCCTGGCTCACTGCATACCTGTGAAGGTATGCCGTCCCAGGGAGTCATTTAGCTCATTCCCTGAAGGCCATTACCAGATGTTCTCTCAGTCTGTCTGCTTTAGGGGTTTTGTCTGACCTGTTGCCCTAGTATTATTACTCTGATGATACACTGAATTGAATCTACATGAGGAAGTCCCTAGCACTTTCCTTCTGGTCAGTCTTTTAGGTCTTCTGCCTCAGGCCAAACCCTAACTGCAGTCAACGAAGTCTGTACCAAATTGGATTTGAACCTTGTCTTCTGCCAGGTTTTTGCATGCTCCCGTGGCTCCATTCGAAGTTCACCTTCTCCTTGGAGTTATCAAAAGAACTCAAACTAGAAACCTGCCTTCATAAATTTGGCTTTTTAAGCCTCATAAATATCAATCTTAGAGACTTTTCTCCAGCTCAGATGAAAACCAAACACTATTCTCATTTGCTCTGGCAATCTAAGAACAGTGTAGAAGAGGAGCTATTTCATATTTCTGACCAAAAATTCTATCCATATTTCTAGTTCAGAATTCAGTTTCAAGGTTTTGTTTACCTGTAGACATTATTCCTTTAGTATGTTACTGCAATTAAAGTCTCCAGTGTTTTCTTTTTTCCCCTGCGTGGAATGAATCTTGCTTGCCCTGTGATTTTTCTTAAATACTCAGAACTCCAACAGAAGTTTGATACCAATATTTTACCAAAGATATGTGCTCGCTAGGACATTTGGTGGAACCACTATACACGATTTTAATTAAATATTCTACAGATGCAAGTTTTATAAGTAACACTTGCCTAGTAAATGTTATATTTTTACCAGTACAGGAGGAGAATTACATGTCTGGTTGTCCCTCCTAAGCCTCTGTTTCTCAGATGTTGAACAAACTAAGCAAAGAAGCTGCTGCTACCTGTTACTCTGGTTTGTTTGTTCGTTTGTTTTAGAAGAACATTTCTTGTCTCTGAGGTGTTTACATGCTATAGGATTTTACTGCTCCTCACCATGTGTGCACATATTCGTAGCAGACCACTTTGAAGTGCTGTTGCTCCCAATTTAGATTTGGAGAGCTAAGGCACAGGAAGAAAAAAGACAACTTTAAGTTGCAGACGAACGCAGAGACACTGGAGCAAGCACCAAGGAAATTGCCAGATCTGCACAGTGCAGTACCGCAGCACGGGCTCAGGTGCAACCAGAAGGACTGAAATGCTGCATGTTTCAGAGGCAGCTGGTTCAGCAGTAGCTCTAGGATTTCTGCAGGACGTTGCATCACCAAATATAGGCACGCTGAATATGATTCCTCTAAGGTTACACAGAAACAAATCCATGTCTCCTGTGATAACATTAATAACGAGACCATCCTTCCTCCTGTTATTCATCTCCTGGATGTGCAGATCTCTCTGCAGAAAGGGAGGACCAAGAATTTCAGACTAAATGTTCTGAAAGCTTCGCAAGCTCATAGCAGGCAGGGAGATAGCCAATGCTATGCAATATATCAGAGACAAGTGGAAGAAAAGATACCAGTTGCCCAACACTGCTGTAACCGTTAGACTATACTGTTTCAAAAATATATGATTATTATTGGTTTTGTGTCCATTTATAGTTTTTAAACAAGCTTTCCTTAGCTGCAGTATATGTAAATTATTGACTCTTATTTTCAAAGATCCATATTCGTCAGTTCTAGTAAATGCCTTGAAATATTTCACTTAAATGAAAACTTGCATATAAATATTCAATGAGTTCTGCTGACCAGAATAGATGTGCTCATTTATCCTTCAGCCAGACATTTTGGAGAGTCAGGAACAGTTATGCTTACTTGGGGTTTGGTCCAGAAAGTACATATCTCTCTCAGTATCAAGCTTTCCCGTGGCTCTGAGACCCAGCATCCACTCAGCCCGTCTAATGTTGATGTGAAATATTATATATGAATCCTGTTATATAAAATCATTCTTTTTTCATCCCATTCACTCTGCTGAAGAGATTACTCCCTCCTTTCAAGTCCTTCTTGTGTTTCTGAACTTGGTTTCATGTCTCCCTTCCAGAGTATCTGTTTTTTTTTTCTCTTTGCTCAGAGGCTGTGTTTTCTAGGCTTGTTTTAGCATCTCTTCTGTGACAGGACTGGCCAAGGTCTGTAGGGAAACTACTGCCAAGAATCCAGGTCCCAGAATTCCTAATTTCCAACTCAGTGTAGATCAGCTGGGACACTAAACACACCGTTTATACCACATCATGGTAATAATACATCATGGTAATAATACTTAATAATGCCACTATTGAATGAGATATATTATCAATGAACATTGAAATTTGCTAGCATCATGAACATGGAAGTACAAAATATTATTTGATAAAGGTTTCAGCACAGATGTAGCTAACAAAAACTGGAGATTTAGGAAGCTCGTTTACTTTGTTTTTATGGAGAGAGACCTGTGAATCCAAAAAAGAACTGTTAATAGCATGTACAATGCCAGAAAAAGATAGACTAAAAAGGGGCCAAGTCAGTTTTACCTCTGACCAAATGTGAAAAACAGCAGTGGATGGTAGATCTTTACAGAATACAACATAAAATGAAATAAACCAAGTTACAGTCATTTCTGTATTCAGCTCCTATAGCTGCAATCATGGGCTAGCTCCAACATTTTTTCCTGGGTATCTCCATAAATACTGTTATCCTAGATAAAATTTGTTTTAATCAGGATTAGTTCCATTACTAACGTGATTTCTGACCTCTGTATTCTATCTCACTTCATACAGCACAGCGCTTTCAAGCATATCAATGCCTACGCTGGGAAAATTGCCCCCAGGACGATCAGGTTTTGCAAGTAGTTTTCCTGAGTATGAACTATAACAGAGCAAATATCTCCCATGTTGTTGGAATGACCTTACATATTTGTGATCCATTTGGCTTTTACAAGAGCTCACTAAATTCAGTATTTGCACAGTTATCCTGAAATTGCTTAACTGTAATGAGCAATGAATATCAATTAAGTGATTACTAATGAAAACCTAACTTAGCCTAAGCACAATTAATTTCTGTTGAAATCTGACCCCTCAAAATGTAAGTAAATTGACTTGGATCTGTTTTAATGGAAAGATTTTTTTAAAATTTAAATATTTTAACAAGCCATGTCAATTTTATAAAATAGGGTGTCCAATTGCAAAGCTTCCTCTTTCATTTGCAGATGCATACATCTTGGAAAGTTAAGACACCATATGTAATGAGAAATTTCTGCAAAGTGATTTAAAAGCATAGAGAACTATTTGTCCTCAAAGGCCCCATCTTAAAAGATGTGAACGCACTGATCATAATATTCCAGGTATACTCTGTAAGTCAAAAGGCCTGATCCTTCAAGTTTCTAAAGAATTATGTCATCTGATCTCCTTACCAGGACCCGTTTAAAGGACGGGAGCACTTTCCCTAGGGGACTACAAAGACCACTTCCAAGAGCCAAGGCCAAGAACAGACGACCATGAGATTCAGTGGCTGTGGAACTGAGGTATTAGTACTAGCAGTCCCTCTCAAGCTCTTCCTGTTGCTTAGCCTGATCTGTCTGCATGGTCCTCTAGAGTTCAAAAGATGTGAAATATGTGACACAGAATAGGTTTGTTCCTTTATCTCAACTGCCAGTGAATGAACTGTATTTCAGTAGGGCTGTTGTACCAAAATATCTGAGAAGACCTGGGGCTGTTTCTTAGATCAGAACTGAATATTAAAATGTGCTTGCCACACCAAGCTCAGCAAAAAAGTTTGTCCTGGAAAGTTTCAATTCCTAACAAGCCACTATGAGACAAGCAAAGGAAATGAGGCATTACGTGAGTTACCAACCACTTCTTGTTTCTTATATTTGGTAATGCACCAGTTCCAGAGTTTCAGATGAATATGGAAGAGCTGATTCAAATCCCTTGAAAGGGGCTTGGCCCCACAGCCTGGGTGAATATCCTAATCTCCCAGGTCTGAAGTCTCTCTTGTTTAACTCTTCCAGGTTTACGAGTAGTGGATAGAGCTCCTCCTCCAGAGGGGAGGCTGAGGATGCTGCTCCAGCCCAGCAAACAACACGGTTTAGGACAGATTAGGACAGTAGCCAGGTAGCAATGTCCTCTGGGCTCCCATATCCCTAATGCCTTGTGCTAACCACTGGGCCACTGATGGACTACTAGCTAGTTGTAAATCTACCATTTACATCTTCTTTCAACTTCAGGCGATTTGTTGCAAGCAAATTAAGTCTGTGAGTTTTCAGCAGCAGTGGCCAGCAATTCAGGAATGAACAGCAATTCAGTGGTACCTGTTTCAGCGTGTTCATTCATTTTATGCTTGAATTTAACTGATCACTTCGCTTTGAAAGGAACTCTGAAAATCAATGTAATAAATAAATATCAGTATTAAGCTCTATACTTGTTTGTTATGAAATCCATTGTTTTAAGTGAAAATTTCAATACTCACACATACTACAAAGCAGGATCATTGTAAATTTTAACCCAACATTCACATACTGCAGGGTACATCCATAAAATCTGTAGAGGTTATTAGATGATTTTACTTGTAGGTTTCTTTATTATTGATTTAAAAGCTGTTAGCCAGAAGGCTTGCTGACATCAAGCTTTTTTTGTTGTTTGTTTTTTTTTTTTTTACAGTGAGGAAAGCAAGTCAGGACTCTAAGTCTTCAGACACTGGTAATATGCATAATTTTATGTGCAGCCTTTTAATAATACAGCAAAAGGATATGCAAATATGCCAATTTAATTTACAGAATTGAAATCTGCTTCAATAATTCTTGTGAGATAAGAAGAGATAAACTATATGTATTCATTTGCATCAAAAGCCCATTGACAGTCAGGTTTTAAGAATAGCTCTGGTACCTTCTTTGCTCCAAAGTACTACAAGTTGGAATTTTTATTTTCTAATAGAAAAACAACATGCAAGGGAAAATGGGCTATTGTATACTGGATATTTCCCATACTAGGCAGTCTGCACTGGTGTCTAGCTAGATGTCTATCGTGCATTCTCTTCAAGAGCCTAGAGAAAATACTTTCACCACCACTCATTATCTATGGAGTCCTTCTCCCACATTTATCAGCCAGTTTGGAAATAACAGTCAACGGTATATACTGGGGATTATAACCTATATATTTAAAATAAGCAATTCAACTGAGTTTTCCTCATGAAACTGGTCCCAAGAAACAACTAAGGTGCAGTTAATACTGAGGTGGGCTGCCACAGTATGGTAAGATGGCCCTTCAAAAATCTTTGACTTCTTCAAGATGATCCCCTCAAAAGTACAAACTTGTGAAGCGGAGATAGTATATAAATTTTAAGAAACTGCAACAACAATGTCTGGCACAAAATGGCCTACAAACAACTACCTGATACCCAAGTTACCGTTCGTATTCAAAAGGCTTTTAGCAGTAAAAAGACTAGAATATCAGTCTTTTTCTTAGCATCTTGAGGTTGTTCTGGGACACTAAGGGGTTTTTTTGCTGTAGGAAAATGATTCAGTTTATACATTACAGAGGAAAATTTGAAGTGCTTAACTTTTCTGGTCTAGAGATTAACCAGCGAATGTATAAGAGACTTTTAGCCAACTTCCTTGAATTGATCTAGTTATTCTCCAAAGCGTAAGCGTACTGTTATTCTCATGAGTAACGATGCCAGCTTTGCAAGCTAGTTGAAACGGTGCTTGTATCACTAGTCTGTTCAACATGGTCCTGGGATGTTAGCACAGCAGTAACTCAGAGGGACAAGCGACAGCTACCAAGTCTTCAGTGCCATTCCTGTGGGTGATGACTGTGAGCCCAGGGTCTCCACTCAGTTGAAGATCAAAGGACAGGCAGTGCTTGCTTAGCTCGTCAGCTCTGATACAACCAAAGGAAATGTGTGTGTGTTATCTAAGACAGACAAATCTCTCTGGGCAATAAGAAGTTTTGATTTAGTCTTGCGCATTTTTCTTATTACAAGCAAAGGCGAGTGTTCTTCATTAACTCTGATCTGTTATTTTTGAAAGCAAAATTTTTTTCTGCTGTTATAAAACTGCTAGAAACTGCCTGTACATATTTATGCTAGAGGATTAACAGTGGCCAGGTCACCTGTCATTGCTGAGGTTTTGTTCCACATTGCTTTAGTTTCTTTAGATGTTACAATGATACAATTTGCTTAAAATAGGTAGCCAGTCATAGAATCCCTAATGTTGTTGGTATTTATCATCCAAGCACACAGCTGGGCATTCACTGTGTGCTACAAATTGCTCTGGCTGTGCTCTTTGTCAGGGAAGGATCCTGAAAGTGATATTTGCTAGGTATTTCCCTGTTGAAGTAAGACAAACTGGGGGCTGGGGAAACACACGCAAAAAAAGCAGTAGAATTCAATGCCTTTGTAGGTACTGTTATTTTCATTCTTAAAAAAAGGCATACCAAGGACAAGAGTGACTGGAAAATTTAAGGGGAAGCCACGAAGTTTAGCAGATTCTGGCTAGGTTTACTGCTGAAGCCGCATAAAATATTTAAAAGTACTGTAAGAGGCCTAAAGTACCTCGAATAGTGCTGTTTAAATCTGAGTTTATGGAGAATTAACACCTGGCAAAACTGTCTAAAAAAGGGAAGGTTAATAACTTCTGGGTCTTGACAAATGGCAAATAGAAATGTAAGATTTTTCCTTGACCTGGTTCTGATTGAAACTTTTAATTCCCATCCCATTAAAGCTAGGCAGTAGAACAACAGGAGCATTGAGAACAAAGATCTAAGTAAAAACTGACATTGAGTCACTTGGGCTTGATCCTGTAGTTAATATAAAATGAGGAATACGTTCAAATTAATGCCTCAGCTTTTAGTATTCAGCTTGAGACAAAAGCGAGCATATAAGATAGTATTTGCTGAAGCTCCTCACTGGCTGAGATTTCCAGCAAATTATTTGATTAATTAACATCCTTTCTTATAGCAAGGATCTTGACTTTGAAGCCTTCAAAACTCAAGTATGCTCTGAATAGTGAGAGAACTCTGACACGTTGCTGTGGCAGTTAAAATTACTGTTGTTTTTTGTGTGCCATCACTACGAGTTTCCACTTCCTTAGAAAAATAGAGGGAGCATCTGCCATGGCCTTGGCCTTGCCAGTGCCTAACCAAGTGTCTGAGATTAACCTTAACACAAATGGAAATGGACCAAGTTCACCAGATCTGAACTGGAGCCATTGAAACTTGTGCATCACCAGCTAACTACTATGAGGGAAAATACCTATCTGTCAGGAAAATACCACAAGTGGACGGCTGGGAAAAATACTTTCTTGAACTGATTCAAAAAAATGATCCAGAGCTCATGTCATTGCCTGTTTTTAATACTTAATATTTTTCCCGGGGTTACCTAAACCTAAATGTTTGATTTTCATATTAGCATCTCTGTCTGTAGAAAGCAGCAATCTTCCCCATACTCCATCAAAAAGGCTTCTGAGAAAACTCGTTGCTGGATCAGCATGTGGTTTTACTTTTCACTCTTCTACCTCCCTATATTGGCAATACACACAAGATCCTTCAACTGATTTTACAGAGGGATAGTATTCACATAAATATACCTGCTACTCTCTATATATAAAAGTCCTATTATATGCACATTTTAAAGGAATATTGCCTGCAGGTGTTACCCAAGAATTGAAAATAGACCAATTTGGGCTATATTTAAGCAATAATGACTGATGGAGAGGCTGTTTCTTTTCAGCTAAGTGTGCCATGACTTAGCTTATCTGGTAATTAACTGCTGGGAAAGTCCTCCCTGTCAGTCATCACTGCTTAAATAAGTATTAGATGGGGGGAGGGGAGAAGTTTAATTAGTCACTAGGAAATGTCAGACAGCTGCTGTTTTGCTGTTACGGAACATGGAAGTATTAAGAAACACCACCAACAGTTACCTTCCAAGGTATTGTAATTATATGTTGGCCTGCGCGTTGTCTTAGATAAGTCTCATTTATATATAGCATTTAGAGATCAGCATAATAACTGATAAGAAAATAGGATAATACAAAATTTGTAATTTTCAATACAGTCACTGTTGCACTTTGTTGCTTTCAGTATGTTTTCAAGTGAAAAAAACCACATTTGCTAGGGACAGGCATGCGTCAACTTTCACAGACTGGGAAGAACTAAAGTCATCAGCCACAGATACAGGCAGTAAAGAGCCTGTTCTGAGCAAGGAGCAGGATTTTCTCATTTGGTATTTCTGTCTGGTATTTTGCTTCATCGCAAAGTATAAGAAGTATAATAAGTAAATAAGAAATATAGGAGTAATTATAAATGACTTACAAAATAAATATAAATTTCATAGTCATATAAATATCTATCTTTCTTAAATGTATTTAAATATTTTTTAAAAATAAAATTATATAGATGAATATCACTTGTATAAATATGCCAAAACACAATCAACAAATACATACAACCTACCACATAAAGAAAAAAAGGACAATATGTCTTATATTTCCACATAGGCAAAGAAAGCTCAGTTCATGGTTGCCTGGTGGTCCTTTAGCTCCAGCTTGCACAGAAACAGTTGCATGGACTCACTTTCTCGTCTACAGCAAATGCTCTCATACTGTGCTATTAAGATGAAACTTGACTCCTCCAGCCCTAAGCTGCTCTGTTGAGGTACTCCTAAGGCACAATATGCCAAATACACATGTAGCCCTGCCCCTCAATTCACAGTCCTACTGTGAAACCAATGTGAGCCATTGGCAACTGATCCCAAGTTACAGCAGCCTTAAAAACTCTTCTGTGCTCAGTCAAGTGTCCCTTCACCTGAGATTAAAAGGGACATTGGCTCCATCTGTGGCTCTGTGTACATTTGTCTGTCTCAGGAAGGGATAAAACTGAACCCCATCTTTCCGTAAAACAGCACATACAGAAGTTCACTGCTCTATCAAGGGGGGCTCTTACTTTCTGCCTGGCACATATTAGAGAATCGCATGCAGGTTCTAATGCTTTCACATTAGGAACCAATAGTCGTGCAAAGGCTTTTTTCCATCTTACCAAGAGGGTCATTCGTGCCACTTTTCCCCTTTCTAGCAGCAATATTCAGTACCAAGAACCTTCAAAGCAATAGATTTTGGGATGAACAATCCACTAGTACAGTTTACCATGGAAGTTATGAATATTACTAGCTTTACATGCCGGTGCACATATGGACTGAAATCCTAACCTCATTGAAATGGTGGGAGCTTTGCCAGTCACTACACTGTGATCAAGATTTCGTGCGCTGTAGCTTAAAATGTAAAATATCACCATATGTGACAGATACAGAACCCCGCCTATCTGCTGTCCCTTTGGCAGGTGTTCCGTACAACAATGTCAAGATCATTTCTACATGATTTGTTTTCTTCAAGTCATGTAATTTCAATGGAGTTATGTGTATTGATGATACTCAGATGAGAGCAGCTGCTTCTCGATATATTACCAAATATATCTAGTTTAAATCCTAAGATTTCAGAACAAGACATCTAATAAGGCTTATCAGAGAATAGAATAGTATAACAGCCTGCCCTGGGGCAAGTAAGAACTAATGAAGCCACAGGATTGGTATTTTAGCTCAGACACAAAGCAGACTTCATGATTTGATGCAGACATATTCCCCACCACAACAGGGTTGACGAGCTTGGATATTATACAGCATTTGTACATAGCATATTACACAGCTCCCTCCTGAGAACATCAACCAGGTTGTGTGCAGACTGTGTAACACCCACGGACGAGATTGTTCCCTGGTTGGAAGAACCACCCTAGCAAGGAAACAGGAACAGGACAATATTTAGTAGAAAGACAGCCCATGTCAGGTAAAGGAGAAGATGGGATCAGTGAGTCAGAACTTTGTCTTCTAACACTACAGACTGATGCTAAGTCAAATAGAATGAAAGAGTACAATTTTTAAGATGCACATGAATTAGAAGGCATAATTCTTTTTTTGGTAACCACACATTGTAATTTAGGGTTAACAAAAAGAGAGAGGAAGGAGCATTTTCATTGAGAAAGTTCATATATTAGTCAGTATTTAGTTGCAAGTGTGTGGGTTTTTTAAGAACTTTAAATCTTTTCTGGTTTACATATATTAATGTTACAGTTTATTACAGAAATATTTCAATCTAATTTTAGGACTACTGTCTTGGATTTAGGATTCAGGCAGGCAAGCTACCAGCTCTGTCCTCTCACCTACTCTCTCTGTGATTTTGGGCAAGTCCATTTTTCAGTCTCAGCTTTTCACCCGTAAAATAGGAATATCAGCGATCATATCTTTGCTTGTCTCAGCTATTCATATCTATAACATAAGCACAGCCTTCTGACTTTTTTAAAACCTGTTATATGTTATAAACAGTAAGATATGAGCCTTGGTACCTTCTTTCAGGGAAGTATTTTCTTTCTGGATGTGCTGTAGATCCATTTTCCTTGATCATATGATCATACTGCTGTTATATAAATGTTAAATAATTATGTCAGTGTGCAAATGAGGCTTTAAGAAAGATGTCCAAAAAAGGAAAATTGTTTACTGAGGTAAAGTTAAAGATGAAACAAATAAAAATAAGCCTTATGTTTCAGCAATGCAGAAAAATTGGTGTCTGAAATAAACTTAGGTATATGTCTAGAAGTTATGCATTTCTCTGGTGTCTGGTTTACCTGTTTATCACCTTGCCTTGAAAACTTCTAGTTATTTTCAATCTTGTTAGGTTCTAATTTGAACTATTTAGGACTTAAATTGAAGTTAAAATAGATGTTCCTCCATGCCACAATCGTATAGTCTTGGTTTTTCTCGTTAAAAAACTCTTCATTTTTCTACTTTGTTAGTACATTATGGATGGTTGCTCCGGATTGTCCAAAAGAAGTAAAGAAAAGCGTATGCTGCAGTTATTTCTATAGTTCTCATTTTAGAGCTCTTTACAAAAAGGAAATTGGAATTTAAATGGCTGGTTCAAAGCAGAATGGTTAAATGAAAAGATCTGTGTTCAGTTTCAATTATCCTTAAGAAATAATCGCATCATTTATCATTTTATCATTACTATAAGCATTGTTAAAGTAAGAGGTACCAGAGAAAGTACCACTGTAATTTTTTTGGTTACTTTTTTATTGGCTTTTTTACAAAAGCTTTTCAGGTACTAAGAGTATTTCTGGTTGGTTTTGTTTTGTGTTTTTTTTGTCATTTACAGAAGCCCTTCAGAGACTAAGAGTACTTTTGGTTGGTTTTTTAATCAGGCAAATGCTTAGAACTCAGTTTAGGAAGGAGATGATTTGTTCTAAAGCTGAGCAAGACCAAAGTCCTGCTGTTGGTCACTGGAAAGCGCTCCAATGGATCTGCAGCCTGCGTGGGTGGAAGGCGCAGAGCCACACCAGGCAGTTCAGCTGGGAGCTCAGGAGTGTATTTGGTTAGCTGCTAGTGCTGCTGTCTCACACTCCAGCTTCTGTTGGTGACATTCTCTATTATCTCCACTTCTGCACCTGATGGCCCATAACTTGAAAGCGCTGCTTCCTTTGTGGGTTCAACAAGGGAGTAAATTAGAGAGGCAGCCATCAGCCCAACACTAGTCCACAGGGCAGCACCTCTAACAGCAGAAGACTATATGTGTATATTTTGCCAGTTATTTTTTCTGAAGCAGCTTCAAATTGCCTGAGAATGTCACAATAAGCAAATGAAAGACAAATGAACTCAATTAAAGATAAAGGGGGAAGGAGGAGCTGGATTTTCAAAACCGCTTATATGATTTAGAGCCGTAACTCCTGTCATAACTCCCAATTCACTGGGAATTGACTGTCTAAATCTTTCAAGCTTTTTTGAAACTACCACCCAATAATTTTTCCCTGGGCAGATATCACTAGCTCCTGCTTCTCCCCAATGAGATAAGTGTATCATAAATAACATTCAGCAAAATAACTCCATAATACACACTTTTTATACACTTTCACAAGGGTAAAATACTGTCTGTATAAAAAGTTAAAATGGTTTAGTTCTGCCACGGATTAATACATATTTAAACTGTAAAATATTGATTCCTTGCCAAATCTCATCTGGGGTAGCGCTTTCTAAGTCTGTCTTCCATTTCACTTTGGTTTAAAGGATCAAAGAAGTTCCATTACCCAATAAGCCCAATAAATCAGGGAAACTAAAATCTCAGATTCAAAATGAAGTGTATCTAAAGGCTAAAAAAATAATTGTATTATGTTAGAGGTAGGTAAATACTGTAAAAATGCATTCACCTCACTGAAATTAAATCCACACCCCACCTCTATGCCCTACAAAGTTTATTTTTCAGTGCACATGAACAAGAGCCTTCTTTAGTTCCAAGCCAAGATGAATTTCATTGAATGTTTTGAGAAGTGTCAGCACTCGTGTTTGTGCGACCCACACTGAGTATGTGGACGTGCTCCCCGTCTTGAGGTGCACAGCTGCACCCAGTTGTGCTTTACTTCAGGCAAGGCTGCAGTACGGTATGCAGTTCTCAATCAGACCCACTCCCTTTGCAGGTGTTTTGAATACATAGTATTAGATAGATAGATATTGAGTGTAAATTAAA
>VYZM01019629.1:57211-70599 GCA_013398915.1 Dromas ardeola | reverse complement strand
AAAAATTCCCCCCCCCCGACTGTGGTAAATAAGATATCACAAGGATTTCAGCAAATAAGCATTCTCACTGAAGTATTCACAAAGCTGTTTTGAAAGAGCTGATGTGTTTGCAAATCATCCAGATACGAATCAGAAACAATGGTATATGACTGAGGTGACCAGTAGCACTTACAAAACCTAGAGTGCCGATACTTCATTCATTCAATATGTAAGGAAGATGAATAGTGCTATTGCCTTTAATTCCTCTGGAGGGTTTTTCACATGAATATGTATATGCGGGCCCTGCTGTTCCGTTTATAGATTAAGTTTTGGAAAACTGAAAGAGTTTCTTATTAATGCTGAAGCTAGAAGGGGAAAGCGCAGCCATTGACTATATGTGGTTACAAAGTATGTATTTTATTTCATGCAGTCATTACCTTGCTTACATCTCCGAATATAGTGATGAACGGTTGCTCTTAGCAAAGTTTCTCACGTTTATGTGATCACGTCATTTAAGAGATGGGCTCCTGGAGGCAGATGGAAGCATGTCAGAGAAATGAGAAGAGCTACTCTGAGTATACAATAGTCAAAATTCTCTAGTCTAGACCTGCTTACATATAGGCTCCTGCATCTATATTTCACCACGAAGTAACCAGGCTTCTCAGAGTTATAGAGCTTCTGCTGCCTTCACTGATTTATATTGTTTTCAGATACCTAAATTAGAGACTTGATTTCAGAAGGTATTATTCACAGTTTAAATGTAATGCAAAATGCAGCTGCTCAGTGCAGCTATTCTGTCAGCTTTTAAACTGTGTTCAGATCTAGAGTCAGTTGCCTAACTGGGAAATCAGTTTGTTTTTCACCACTCTATTTCAGTTCCTGTATATCAGTTAGTCAGTCAACCCTGGTTCTGCAAACACAAAACAAAACTGCTAAGCCTTTTTTTAAAAAATGTGTATCACATAATGTGTTCTTTGAGGGTTTGAGCCTGTGCCCATTGAGGTCAATGACAAAGCTTCTATTGACTTCAGTGATACAGAATCAGGCCCCGAGGCTGAAAGAATTGGTGCATTGTTAATCCCTTGGTGCTAGCGGGCAGAAGGGGATTCTAAATGCATATCCCACTGCCAATGAATGGATGCCAAGCAGTTCGCATTTCTTGCATCCAAAGCATATGCACTTCATATCCATATAGGTTTTAGAAGTCTAAATGAAGTACAGTCCCTCCCTAGGCTCCCAGAGCTAACCTTTCTACCTTCTGATTAAAGAAAGCATCATTAATTAGCAACACAAATTTTGCTGAATTACTCAGACCAAACACGATTACAGCATATTTATGTATGGAACAGAGGTATAGTCTGCTTGTTTTATTATCTCCTCTGTCATCGATCATGTACAGTACATTTTACAGAGTAAAGTTTTGAAATGATTAACTGCCCTGTTCCCCCCCTAGTACTTCGCACATTTGATCGATTTCTAGTCATTTCATTCAGCCCTGACCTTGCTGTGTTACAGTCATTTCTATAGCTCCAAATCCAGTTAACCTGTGCTTAGTGTCTGAATTTATAGCTGACCCACCGAAATATTTAAATATTAACTAACCTTTGCTTGTGTCTGTATTCTCTTTGGCTTCCTAAATTTTTATGGTATGATTTCAGTTCTGCATATGAACTGTAGGGCCAGATTCTGAGGTCTGTAATTCTTTCTTCACCAGAAAAATCTACTGAAAATGGAAGTACACTCCCAAAATTTGTAAGGTTATTTGGCTCGATCTTCTTTTTTTGGAAAACAGCCTATTTAGAGAATACCTACTGATGCCTTTGAAACACTGAGAAACATTAGACAAGGAAGGTGAAGGCTGGGGAGAACACAGACAGTTTTCTAATAATTTGAATCCAGAGGCAGAGAACATTATTATGTTTGTGTAAAAAGGCTTTCCTTTCCATGCTGCTCCTGGAACAACAGAGCTGCTCTTGTGCTCAAACTACCTTTCACTTCCAAATAATTTTTTGAGTTAGAGTACAAACCACATACTCTACTGAACAGAAGGAAAAGCCATAGAGCCAAAATACATGCTAACCCCTACCTGAGCAGTTTTGCGCAAAGTGGGGAATCCATTTATTGCACATTCTCACTCAGCAGTCCTGCTCACGTTTTTAACAATCAGTTATGCTGGCTTTCATGCCAAAAATAGGTTTTCACTGCTCTCTTGCTTCTGTTTTTCAGAAAGAACCAACATAGCTTGCGCATGCAAGCTGGATTCTTATGAACAGCTTCAACAGGATTGAAAGTTTCGGAAGTTTCAGTGTGTTACACCTGATAAACCCCACTGACAGGCTTTAGGCTGCAAGGACGTCAATGGGGGGTGCAATTAGGAGGCAGTGGTATCACAGAAACCATTGAAGGCCTTGTTTGGCCTTTAAAGACTGTACTTGGTTGTGAGATTGGGAACGGAGAGAATATGACTTGATTCTCAAGGCCCCAAATGAGTCTGCAGAACCGAGAGCTTCAAAGTGCATTTTTCATCTTAAAAGGAGTATGTTTGGTACAAGTAATTAAGAGATACACGGGACTCCACAATGCTGTTTTTACAAAGCTGCTGCAAAGTATTGAATTTCTCGGTCAGTTGGAAGCATTTGACCTTCTGAATCAGAAATATATTTCCTGTTATGGGGAATGTATCCATATACGTACTGCATGTTTTTAAGATGTGACAATCATGGCCTAATCAAAATCAGAATAGTATTTCCTCCTTCTTTTTGCATTTGTGATCTAATGACTTGGAGTTCAGTCTGGCGTCCATTGATGTCAGTGAGGGTTTCTCATTCACTGTGCATGGGACCAGAACTTTGTCTCAAGGTTACATCTTTATATTTCCAGGCTTAACGGTCTGATGACCTTGAGGCAGTCTGTGAACTTTGAAAAATGCTGTTGCTACTAAGAGCTGTCATTCAGTTTCCCTTTGGCTTGGGTAGCCTAAGTGGTCTTCTGTGTTCCAAAACCTCACTAATTCAGCAAAAGCCTTTTGATGAACACCGACTAAATTGAGAGAGTAGATCTTCTCTGATGAACCAATTTTGGAAATTTTAATTATGTTTTGTCATCAAAAATGAACGTTGCTGATGGATGTGAGAAGTGCTGTCAGCTGATCTTTGCGTTTTTATCTTACAGCTATGGTTCTGAGAAAATTATTTTCATGTCCCTATTTTAGAAGATCACTATCAGCTTATTTGAAATGTATCATAATCAAGGCATATGTGAGTGTAAAGTTATGGGGATTCTGTTATTTGACCAAATGACTCTCTCTAAATATGAGAACTACAGGAATAATCTCTTATGTGCTGGTACATATAGTGCATACTGAAAATATGCAGAAATTAGATGACTTTCAGTTCATTATTGTGCAAAGTATGGAAAATGCATTCACTGAGAACAAATAAAACAGCTGGATTCTGGTCTTGTTTTAAATACAAATCTCAGCATTTATGAAGTTCCCAATGTCATCTCCAGTGTGAAATAGCTGTTTTAGCTTGAGCAAAGCTTATGTTGCACTCGAGGAGGCTGTGGCCTCAGCTAAACCAGCAGAATGTATGTGGAATAGATGACTGTATTCACATAGTTCTGTGCCTATGTGGAGGCACATCCATCATGGCCTGACATTTACTTGGGTTTGACAGGAGGTCTGCAGGGGTATTTCTCATGCTGCTAATTGTCACTGACTTGAGTTTCTTTATATATTGACTCACGGAGTGTTCTAGAACAATTCCTGCATTTTCTGAATTAGTTTCATCCTCTGAATTACAGTGTAATCCCCAAGCCTCTTTTTCCTAGTCAGGCAGGGTCCTCCCCCCAAAAATCATACGTGAACTGACCTGTTAGAGCAACACCACTGCAGTGGTAATTATCATTTATCTGTACACAGATTTGCTGTCGATAGCTGTCTGAACGGAAGCTGAGAGAGCTCCTGGCACTCTAAGCCATATTTTACAGCTAGCTGTTGTTGTATTTACAACAGTGCAGCCTGCCGAGGTGACATCTTTCAGCATTCTTCTGCAAAAAGAGAGCATGTGGAAGTAAGGGTCAAATGCTAAGTAGAGGTATATAAACTGGCAGGTAGCTTCTAGCAAGAGCCAAGTGGGAGACAAATGATTCCGAAACTACAGGGTCCAGGAGATGCAAATCTTCATAACCTGTGGTCATTATGATCCAGTTCATACAGAATTAGAATAATGCCCTGTCTCCTTGCTTACCACAGATATTTTATTTGCTTGTCTCACTCTCACTACATTATTAAGTCCATAAAAGAGATATTTATCCTCTAAACTGAATCCATAATCCAATCAGATGTATGTAGCAAACACATGACTTCATGTGTGCCTTAAAGTCAAACTCCTCACTGAAAACTTTATGAGTGCTGATCTACTTAGAAGTTGAATTCCGCTCTAACGGCAAAGCCAGGTTCAAAGTTCATGTATATCTAGGCATAAGGGATTGTGTGATGCTGGGTGGAATGAGGTGGCCTGTTTGCTATGAATAAGCTTGCAGTGAAAACATACCCTTTGGTGCTGCTGTCACTGGATTTCACCTTTGACAGCAGAATGTTTCCCTAAAGAATAATAGAAACAAGTGCTTTCCAAAAGATTTCTAGCATGTCGCTTTTCATGTATACTTAATCTTTCAAAACCTTGTAACAGCACTCCAGAAATTTACAGCACCAAGGAGCCCTATTTAGCAACGCCTTTCTGTTAATTTGCCTTTTTTTTCTTCAACAGCATAATTATGTTAGAAATAAGGAAAGCAACTGTGTATTCATAGTCCAATTTAATAGGCCCCAATACTTTGCTGAAGCACTGCAGTGGATCAGCTGGAGTTAATTATTATACAAGATTACATTGCAAATAACAACAATATGTCAAAGTAATGTGTAAGGTCTGTCTTGCAACACAAAAGCAAGAAATTTCAAAGTTAAGTCTAAAATTATGTGTTTGCATTTCCTCCTTATCTCACTACATCACACTTAAAAGTATTACAGCCCCAAAGAAACCTTGTGTAAGACTGACCATTTCTTACCTAACTCTTCTCATAACTGTGTACAGCTGATTAACAAGAAGGTGTTACAGACAATTCTGAACTGTCTTGCTTTTAGAGATTTAATTAACTGATCAATCACCGTGAAAGTAATTGTGGAGTTGGAGGCTGCTCATACTGTCATAACCTAGGTACAGGAGGCAGAGCTACTGTTTCTGAAAAAGGGTCATTTTTATGTAAACAGGTTTTGAGGCAGAACTATAAGGTGACCTCTCTGCCACCTTCTTCTTAAAAAAAGTCCATGCTCTTTTATTTTATACTTTCTGATGTATGAAGGACAAATAGCTTATGAGATATTTTAAATAAAAAAATTCTAGTCCTGCCTTTCCTGTTGTTCCCTAGCCTCCCTTGCACCTAAACACTATGAATATTTAGAAACAAAATAGGCCATTATCTTTATTCAAAGACCATTGAAAGTCAATAGAATGATGCTTAATGAATGTAATGGTTTTTAGATTAAACTCTAGGCTACTGCATCACAAGTACCAAGGAAATAGCATCTGACTCACGGAAAGGAAGGATTTGACTTGATTTACATCTATTGTTTTGCATTTGTTAAAATACACAAATTATTATTCAAGATTGAGCGTCAAATTATGGTCTGATGTTTTAAACAGTTCTCTGTAGTACCAGAGGGGCCTCTAGTAGAAAGGGGAACAATCACATTTGATATCCCTAATATTTAGAAAGCAATATAAAAAAATAAGGTAGCAATGTAAGAGAAAAAAATCTTTCAAGATTTCTTTACATAATTTGAAGCAAGAAAAATCACAGTGCTTTTTTTTTCCAGTTAATTTTGCACTCTTGAAACATGATTCTTCAGGGGGTACATATGTAGCGAACCTAAACAGTAAAAACATTTTAAATTCAACATTATAAAATAATTTTTAAATGAAAGGAAATTTCTGCTTAAACTTTAGTCTTAAGGGATGCCCAGAAGGACTGGGAGGTCTGCTGCCTAGTTCTTAAACAATACACACGGAAGGGTGAAAAGGGTGAAATCAAATATATAGATCATTCACTTGCATGCAGGCCTTCATGAGAATCTTTGTGCCATGCAAAATACGATAACTGCATTTACGTTGCAGAAAAGTCAAATAGAGTCCGTTTATCCTACAGTAGAGTCTATTTAATTAATCTAAGGTGCTTTAGGCTGGATGAGGATTTGGTCCAGTATACTTTGAAACGCAACACTAAGAATTCTGGGTCTATGAACACCAGATAGATGGGTGCCTCTTCCTTGACTTTGTCTGAGTCAGTTACACTGTGAACTCTGCTTTCAAACTTACTGAAAGTAATGGCTGTACACACAACACAGAGCTTCGTCATCAGAAGTAGGATGCTCTAGCAACATCATGGGTTAGACAAAAATAGGCGTTCAGTGATAGCAGTGATTTTACCTTCGTGTTAGTGCTTGAGTACTTGGCTATTATTGAGTGCTTATGAGGACACAACAGAACTCAAAACAGGATTCTGGCTGTTTGCATGCTGAAGAGCAGTTTCAAGATAAGCCGATACTAAAACAACATTTAACAGATGATAATAAATAATTACCTCTTTTCCTGCAAATCAGGTCTGTGGACTCCTTAGGACTCATGGGCTACTTCTGAAGAGTCTGGAAAGGGTAATTAAGAAGAGTAAACCTATTGTCAGTTGACTTCAATTTGCTATATAAGGACCACTGCAGATCTATTGGAAAATGCTTAAGACTCTTCAAATTGATATAAGGTGAGAATTGCTATTACAAAACCCTTCTGCAATTGTTTTTTCACATCTTACGCCTTCTGTTGGGCTGAAAGAGCAATCAAATAGTCAGTTTTATACTGTAATTATCAAGATCCAGCACAACTGCTACAAGGCGTGACTTACAAAGCCAAACAACTTTTAATTAGGAATGGAAGTTTCATAAAGCATGAGAACACTTCTGTTAACATTGGCTATATTGTTAATATCAGATCTTTTCAAATAAGCCACTGGGTTTCTGAAGGACTTGCTTGTCTCCCGAACACTGCAGATTATCAGAACTACATTGTGTTATTTACATCAGTGTAAGTGTACAACTGTAGTCATCTTTGTACTCTCAGTTAATCCCACTGAAATCAATAAAACAAATCATGTTAGGTGAAATTCATCTCTGTGAAGATGGACAATGCAAGTCCTTCACAATATGACAAAATATGATTTAAAGACTGTGTATTAGTTTTTTTAGTATACAGGGATCAAAATCTCCAGCCTGTGGGTTAGACTGCTATGTGGCAATAGGATATCTCTCGTTTCCTATGATTTTTCTCAGATTCTGGACTGTTCTGTAAATTCCCTATATTGACAGTTTGCTAGTACCCTTGGTGTTTTTCTTCAATTTATTGTCTTGTTATACCTTGAGATGCTGTTGGAATTGGATGGGAGATTGGGTAGGTCTCCAAGTGAGAGTTAAAAAAAATGGTTTTAAAGTACCAGAGCTGCTCATTCTTACCATGTATGCTATATGCGCCTCTTCCTTTTAAGGAAATGGTTTCTTTTCATGGAAGTTGCATAGGGAAATGTTTTCACATTCAAGGTAATGTTTCTTGGGTAGTGACAAAGCAAGGGATAGACCGACACTCCATAGACTATATGTTCCCCAGGACTAGGGGAGACACAGCTTAAAAGTTCCTTTTCTGTCTAATTTCCTTTCCGTATTAACAAATACCTTATTTATATGAATTGAATGAACTCTAGAAAAAGAGAATTAGTTGATTCCATACCCTAGTGCTGCAAAGGCTCACTCCAGAAGTAAAACAGGTTCTTTGAAAGTAGCAGAGTGCTTAATGTCAGTTTTCTGCATAACTCTCAAAACTTTGTAACTACTAGAGTGCTGGCTAGGGGAGGATAGAAATCTCTGTCTGATCAAATGGAACAGAACAAATCTGAAATCCTTAAAACTTCAGTGAAAAATGTAAATTCTTTTTGTCTAAACATCCATTTCTAAGAATCTATGTGCTGTTTCCAAAAGACATTTTCATTAGAAGACACTACTGCAGGTTTGAACTGAGATGAGGTGAGTTATAGTAATATACAAACACACACTGGGAGTAAAATAGACTTTTGATTGGCAAACAATCATCTGAAGTGATTATTCACTACTTAGGGCTAAAAGAGATTGTATTTAAGAAGAATATATTTCAATAATTATATACAGAAATTAAATATTCATCAGTCAGATCTTGAACAGTTAAAGTGGGTATGAACTGGATATAACTTCCAAGATTGCTTGAAAACTGTATTCATAGGTATAAAAAAAGTGAGAGAGGATTCACTTTATTAACACTGTATAGGGGATACCATTACTTTTTTATTCGATTTACTGTTTCCTTAAGTAATAAATATAGATGAGCACAGCAAAAGTACAGGTTTAAATAAGAATTGCAGGGCTGTGTTACGCCAGCAGTGCCTAGTGTACAGTTAATCAGAAAGCAGAAGGTAATATAAATTGTTTCTGACGTTGTGGGACTATAATAACGCTACATTTCCACTAGCCCCGTAGCTCTTAGAAGAATGAGAAGTATGTATCCTGAAGATACCACAAACCCAAGAAAAATGAAGACATTTGTACATGCTGACTGTCTCCACATTTGTCTTAGTTGTGCAACTGTAATATATATAGGTTATTATTGTAACAGTCCGTGTTCAGTTCTGATAAAAGTTGCTGCATGAATTTGCTTCTGCTACCTAAAGTTGAATTAGACTCCAGTAATGGAGTAATGACTTTTATTTATCAACAAGTTTCCTCTGTGACACCATTCCTATACAAATCTTGATCACCCTTCCACTACTGGAACATAGTCCTATGTGCCAGACCACACTATTCTGTCAGGATGTATTGGGTAAAATCCTAGCTTTGATGATAGGGCTAATAAACCTACCATACATTTCTGTGGTTCCAGGATTTCACCTGTTAACCGTTCTTAGAAAAAATTAGTAACAACAAATCAATGATCCAGGTAGCCTCCTATCCTGTCTCTAATGCTGACCAGTACAAAAACTTTCAGAGAACACTAGACATGCTGTAAACTCTCATCATGCATAAGAATCATAGAATAGAATCATAGAATAGTTTGGGTTGGAAAGGACCTTTAAAGGTCATCTAGTCCAACCCCCCTGCAAAAAGCAGGGGCATCTTCAACTAGACCAGGTTGCTCAGAGCCCCGTCCAACCTGACTTTGAGTGTTTCCAGGGATGGGGCATCTACCACCTCCCTCGGCAATCTGGGCCAGTTTTTCACCACCCTCACTGTGAAAAATTTCTTCCTTGTATCTGGTCTGAATCTACCCTCGTTTATTTTAAAGCCATTACCCCTTATCCTATCGCAACAGGCCCTGCTAAAAACCATCTTTCTTATAAGCCCCCTTTAAGTACTAAAAGACTGCAGAAAGGTCTCCCCAGAGCCTTCTCCAGAATGAACAACCCCAACTCTCTCAGCCTGTCCTCACAGCAGAGGTGTTCCAGCCCTCTGATCATTTTCGCTGGCCTTCTCTGGACCCGCTCCAACAGGTCCATGTCCTTCCTGTGCGAGGGCTCCAGAGCTGGACGCAGCACTCCAGGTGGGGTCTCACCAGACCGGAGTAGAGGGGCAGAATCACCCGCCTCGCCCTGCTGGCCACGCTGCTTTTGATGCAGCCCAGGACACGGTTGGCCTTCTGGACTGCAAGAGCACATTGCTGGCTCATGTCCAGCTTTTCATCCACCAGTACCCCCAAGTCCTTCTCGGCAGGGCTACTCTCAATCCCTTCATCCCCCAACCTGTATTGATGCCTCAATCCAGGTGCAGGACCCTGCATTTGGCCTTGTTGAACCTCATGAGGTTCACACGGGCCCACTTCTCAAGCCTGTCGAGGTCCCTCTGGATGGCATCCCGTCCCTCAGGCGCGTCAACCGCACCACTAAGCTTGGTGTTGTCTGCAAACTTGCTGAGGGTGCACTGATCCCACTGGCTATGTCACTGATGAAGATATTAAACAGGTCCGAACAGGACTTTCATGAGGCATCCAGGAGCTACTTTTTCCCATGAATTCTGAATATTAATCCAAACAGCTTTTTACTAGTTAGTCTAATGCATATTTGAAATTTTAAAAACAATTATTTTTGCCAAGAATACTGTGTAGAAGACAGCTTTATAGATTAGCTATAAACTGCGTAGCTGAATATTTCTGTTAAACTGTCTCTCGTCTGCTGCCTTTTAGTTTCATTTTATGTCTCTGTTATTGCATGGTAATGAAAGGTAAACAGGAGAGCTTCAATAGTTTGCTCTATGCCCACTCATCATATAATAAAATCTTAACTAGATGTCCTTTTGACCTGTTTTCCAAAATGTATGAAACTGTAATGTCTATATTCACTTTCCCTCTTTTGACACTGTACTTTCCCCTTGACTCCTTCTATCTGTAGTTTCATCTTCTCCCTGAATCCCTTTTCATCTTTGCTTCTGTCTCTCCCCACTATCACTCTATCTGTTAACTGTCTATTGTAGAATTAATCAGTTTAGCTAATCAAAATGCTGACATTAACATAAACTTCAGTTAATTGTGTCTCCTTTGTTTTTATGAAGAAATAACCAGTTTAAAACAAACAAACAAAAAAAGCTATAAGACACAATTGGTAATACATGTATTGGCAATTATAACCTGATTTGGTTGGTATTGGGAAAAGCACAATGATTCCTAGAAACTCGCTGCCTGAGCTTCTCTCTTGCAATTAGAAATAGGAATGACAAAAGTGATAAAGTCAAGCTTAGTGCAGTTAGGGTGAAGCTTGAGCCACAGAATCCTGTTGTAGATTTTGCCGTGACTTTATGCTAACACTATAGGTTTAGCCTAGTAACATCAGGAAGCTCGGTGAGAACGCTGTGTCCCAAATTCCATAGCATTTTTCTAATCCACTATTAGACATTACAATGAGAACACATGAGCTAATTATAAATCATTATCTCCTCCTGCTCAGGTAGATAGTATTCAGAATCCCCTGGTGTCCCAGAACACTATAAATCATCTAAACATGAAGCTCTGATTATCCTGCAAAATCTTGGTTGTATTTAGTGAGGGAAGGTTTGGGAAAGCATCTGGTATGACCTCGGTTACCATGGAACTCATTAACTCAAGTCACTGAGCATCCCTAGCAAAGTATATAAACTATTTGCATGGCATTGACTTCCACATAAAGCCAATTAATCTCCTACCATTTTGTCCTAGGACGCACTGGACATGCTGTAAGAAAGATAAACCGGGATGGGGTCTCTTTGGGTTTCTCCAAAATCCGTATAGGATGGCTGCTGTACCATTTGTATCTGCAAATAGTACAATTAGACTAATTGCTTAGGCAAAAAGCAAAGTGCGCATTGAAAATGCTAATAATAACAACAACATCTCCATTTTGAGATGAGGCTGTGAAGCACCATTTGAGATGATGTACCCACCCTACCGGCTGTGTATGAAAATGAGATTCTGACACATGCCACCTTCATTCATGGCTATTTTACCTCTTCTCTTGTCCTAACATCTATAATGTTAAACAATTTCTTTCATAATTTTTTCAGTACATCGTCAGCTGTCAGAGCGCAGGTGGCAGTCAGCCTGGAATACACCGCTGCAGGGATGGAGAGAAGAACTTTGTGAGAGCAAGTGAACAGCAAGGAAGCAGGGCCACTAGGAAGGACACAAAAAAGAGGACAGGAGGACCTTGTGGAGAATGCGTTAGAAATGGGCTGGAGGTGAGTAGAATGGGGAAAGAGAAGTAGTTTGCAAACAGAAATTATTCGTCTATAGGAACATGCTTTTCGCAACTGTCTTGAATGTCTAAACTTCACATACCTGTCTGTAGCTTTCAGATCTCCTGTGGTTACCAAAGGACGTTTGAGAGAAGAATGCTCTGCAGTGAAGCCGGATTGTTGCTCATGATCTTAATTCTGGGTCTGAAATTTCCTGCCTAGGTGAGCCAGGCCAGTTGCTTTCCTTGATTTTTAAGTTTTTACATCTGTAAGATAAGAATACAATCATGCTTCATGGGGATGCTTACAGGAATTCACAAGTAATATTTGTGGAGTACTTTGAGCTTGAAGAGTGCTATAGATACAAAGATGGACTTTACACCCCACCTATCACTAAACATAACCATTTCTTTAAATAAAGTGACAACTGCCATCTCAATCTCACCAGTGAACATTACCAGCCACCCCACAGCCTGATACCTACCCCGCCTTAACTGGAATAGACTCCACCTAATGGGCATGATTCTCGTAAAAGAACACACAATATACAGCAACCAATGCATGCACCTAGGAGTAAGTAGGGGTCTCAGGTATGCTGCTTAAAGGCATGTTATGCTCCTGTGTCATGAATGTGGTGCCCTGTTCTTCACCTGTGCCTTTGGCTTCTTCCAAGAGTTGTGGTTTGAATCTCTGATGTTATTCATCAACATATGTGCAGTAATCTGCCACTGTCTTACACATCTCAAGCACTTACATGAAGCTACAGCCAGTGGCACTGGTTGATTATTTTGCAAATGCAAAGCCAACTATTTTTGATATTATCCCTAACTCAACTGAACATAGGCCCAAAAAACACCAGAGTCTGAGATTAAGAAAAAAAAAAAAAGGAAAAGAAAAGAAGGGCAGAGGAGGACCAAGGGAAAGTGACCTACTGAAATTAGAAGAAAAAGGAAACATTAAGTGAAGAGCAGTCTTCCCTGGGCCTACAAGATGGACTGGGTGACCTAATATCTCTTTTCTGTCTCCGTTTTGTACAGTTTTGTGAGCCTCAAAGCAGCAAAAAGAGAAAAGAGCTGCAGGATCCACATAGTGATGTGTCAAGGAGACGGGGGCAAGATCAGCCCCTCAGAGACCCAGGCTTCCAGCAGAAGCACAATAGCTCCCCGTGGATGCTCAGGCCTGGGGCGCATCGAGACTGGTGCCCCGCCAAGAGGTACATGGGACACCCAACGCCCACCCGCCTGCTCCCCGGCGGCCATCGGGTAGGCCATGTTCTGTGCTGGGGCAAGACAGCATCTGACACAAGTGTTCCCTGACATGAAACAGGGAGACTTCGTTGGATTTCCTTCCTGTAGAGGAGGTTGGGAAGGACCTAATATTCCGTTGTGGCATAAACTCGTCCTTGCCTTCCCTCATTTCGTGGCACTGTGGGCAGGTGAGTGGGGGAGCCCACTCCCCCTCAGGCGTTAGCATGGAGGAGGGACGGGGAGGTTCGGGCTCTGGGCAGAGGCAACCCGTTGGGGAAAGTGCCCTCCGCTCCCTGCCGGCTGCCCCGCGGCCTCTCCCCGCCCTCCCTCCGGCA
>VYZM01019629.1:7737-56551 GCA_013398915.1 Dromas ardeola | reverse complement strand
CCCACTACCTCCGCCAGCATCGCCACCACCATTGACACTACTCCGAGTCTCCAGTTGCGCCCATGCCTGTGCCGCCAGTTTCGTTGTAGGGGCTGAACCGCAGGGGCTGAAGAAAATGGGGCAGAGCGCGCCCCGGACCCTCCTGCTGCTGCTGGCGGGGCTGCTGGGGGAGGCTCTGGCAGGGTTCCCCAACACCATCAGTATAGGTAAGCGCCCGCCGCGGCGCGGCCGCCCGCTCCNCCCGCTCCTTCCCCGCCAGCCGGGGGGAAGTTGTGTGGAGGGGGGCGGCGGGGGGCGAGCCCGGGCGGCGCCGGGGGCCAGCCGGGCTCCGGCTCCTTCCCGGTGTGGTGAGGGAGCGGCGGAGACGGTGCCCGGTCTGGCGGGCGGCCGGGAGCGGTGCCGGGCTGCTGCGCTGCCCCTTCGCCGCCGGAGCGGCAGCGGGATCGCGCCCTGAAGCAGCGCATCCCGCGTAGCGAATAACGTGAGAGGGTAACGGCGTGAATCTGTAACGACGTGCCCGAAACCTGGGGCTGAACGAGCCCTAAGGCTGCGGGCGTACGAGTGGAACTTGGGTTTTTTTCCCTGCCTTGCCCTCGGAGCAGCGCTCAGCTGTGCGTGTTCCCCACCAGACCCAGCCAAACCGCGCGTTTGCCACGCCGCACGCCACCCGTGTCCTTAGCGAGTAACTCCACGGAGGCGTTATGTGGGGAGCCTGGAGATAATTCAGGAGGCACAGTTCCCCAAGTTCGGCTTTTAAATCGGTGCATGGGCATCCGTGTGTAAGTGGCCTGGTTTTCAAGGTGCACCTGCAGCTCCCAGTGACTCCAGATCCCTCAGGGGGCACCTGGATGTGATGTGTGGCTTTAAACGCCCAACTTTGGACTTGGAGTATGTATTTCATGTATGCGCTCTGTCAGAATTACGTGCTCAGGCTCAGCCTGCTCCGGTTCATTCTTTCCTCAGATGTGCAGTATGCAAATGTAACTTACCACTGCTCTTCCTCCTCAAAATTAATTCTGAAATACCTTTTTCCTTTTTTTTTTTTTCCATCCTAGGTGGACTTTTCATGAGGAACACTGTTCAGGAGCACAGTGCATTTCGATTTGCTGTGCAGTTATACAACACAAACCAAAATACCACAGAAAAGCCCTTCCATTTGAACTACCACGTAGATCACTTGGACTCTTCCAACAGTTTTTCAGTGACAAATGCTTGTAAGTAAATACATGCTTTTTAAAAAAAATATTTATTTGTTACCTACCTTACATTCAATTTCTCCCTGGTAGCCTAGAGTTCTTGTTCATACAATATAGTGCAACAAATGTGTGTACTGACATGAGGTTTAGTAGATTTGCAGCATTATATGGTTGAATAATACCTTAGGGAAAGTTCTGTTACCGCTTCTTTTCACCCCTTTAGTTTTGTTTTCCAGAAAAACAACCATGTTATTTATATAGTAGCACTGTGTAGCTGTGATCAGTGAATTGCCGCTGAAGTAACATCGCTTTTCTGTTGAGGCTACAACCTAGCCATGTGGAACAGCATAATTTGCAAATAATACCCATGTAGGAATAAAATGGAGACAGCTGTTTACAAGTAACCTTGAGGGGACAAAGCTAGAGCAGCTTACTTCGCTCCTCTGCCCTGAAATACTGGGTTGTTTTCTTGCAGTCAAAGTCCTGTTAAAAGCTGAGGAGACCGTAAACTGACAAATACCGTTAGAGCTGAGGGGAGAGAAAATGTAATCAGAACGCTTAGCGTTATGAGAAATAGCTCTGCACAAGCAGTGCATATGTATAATTTGAGCCTTTATTAACAGAAGAAGCAAAACAGAACTTTGAGTAGTGTTTATGGGTGTTAAAATGTGAAATCTTTCTGAAAGACTGGTGCGTGTTCTGCATTTAAAAAAGCATTCCTTTAGCAGCAGTAGTTCCTGAATATTTGTTTTACTGATGTATCCAAATTCAGTTTTATACCATTTTTATTATAAATGTTTGAAAATGAATGGAGTCTCCTTGTGAGGTAGTTGCATGCACTTTGTAGTATACAGAAATAGGTCTGTACATGATCTAAAGGACCTCTGAATGCAATGTGCTAACTTTGTGCTATGAACAGGGTTCCTGATCGTATACTCAGAGTATAAAATGTTCAAAGAAGCAGCATTGTGCTAAAGTAATGAAGTATTGCAGTACAGAAAACTAGTATCTCTTGCTTTAAAATGATTTCACGTTTTGAATATCTTATTTCTTTAATTTTTTGTTTGTTGGGGATAGGCTAGTTCTTATATTCCTGTCCCATGCTGTATAACTGGAAGGCTGGACAAGTAGATATTTTATTTTCCTAGGATTTCAGGTGTTTTCTGAGAAAGCTGATGATTAGGAAATACACAATAAGGAAATATTTGGACAAAATTTGGATTGATATTCTAACATATCCCCCATGTGACTGCTTCTTGCTAGTGCAGCGTCACACTTTTAAAGGGCTTTGAGTGAGGACCTTTAAAACTTTTGCAAGGGGGTTATTTATATAATATCCAATAAAAATATTGGTAAAGTGGAAAAAAATGGTAAATAAAAGCGTGTCTGTACTTTGCATCTTATTTTACTAATCCTATCCAGCCTCAACAGCTCTTACAACAAACATCAGACTATTAATCCTTAATCAGTGTAATCCCTTCAAGAGGCTGTATCTCAAACATAGTTTCCTAAATATCAATTACATGGATTTAAACTAAATACATTAAACTGCTTGGGTGATTAATTATTAATTGTTTTTTAAAAGTTCTACCAGCACTTCTTTGCAGGTGCCACCAAGAGAAGTGAACCACACGCTCGTTCAGAGGCAGTCAATGTATTATTTAGTCAGTGTGCTTCTCACCTTCTGACATCTAATGTTTTTTTCTCATTGTTTAGTGAAAGCTGTGGTGATTTTAGTAAGATGAGATGGTTTTCTGTAGTATAGGGCTGCGTGTTCCAACACACATATTACTAGTGTAGTAAAATTGAGAAAACTTATTCTCTGATCTACGGTTTCTCCAGAGATTTACCAACCTACAGTAACCTGTTTTAAAAATAGAAGATGTGAAAAAAGAAACAGAAGAAAGAAAATGAAAAGGTGACCTTGTCCATAGCTATGTCAACCATATGGTAATATTCTTGGTAGGAAAAGAATCCGGTGAGTCAAAGTCACCAGTCACATAGGTCTCAATAGCTCAAAATAAAAGAAAAGGTAGAAAAACAGTTGTTCTTTTTGGATCTGGAAGCAATCATCTTCTTTGAAAGTCAGAATGCTCACACATATCAACACATTAGGATGAACTAATAGCTCCTCACGTTACCTGGCTAACCTGTAAAATGTTCTGGCCTGTGTACCCTTAACCACATCGTCACTTCACAGTGGAGTGTCAGATAATTTCAGGGTGCTGCCGTATCCATGAAGGAATTCTTTCCACAACATTTTTACTTCTCTTGGAGATAAGCATAAATTGTCTCCAATGCTGTCACACAGCCGTTTGATCAATATTTGCAGTTGGCAGGGATCCATAGGAGAGAAACCTGCAGTGACGCTGACTGCCTTCACTCGAGAGAGAGACTGAGACTGACTTTGTGGTGGGATAGGTAAAGGGACTGAAGGGAAATTGAAGAAAGTATCGTGTAGCTTGAGTCTGGTGCCTGTACTGTAGTCAATATCCATAAAATAATACTTTTCATTCTCCTTTGCCTTGGTTTATGTGATAGTGGCTGTAGTAAGTGTTCATGTATGCAGGAATTGAGGAGGGCTGTGCTCAGGAAAGACTTACGTTCTTACTGTACAGCTGCACATCCCGCTTGGTGCAATCTGGTGCATTCCAGAGGCAGGAGAAAAAAAAAAAAAAAATCTCTTCTGAAGTATCCTCATGAGTCAGAGATAAAAAGCCCACCTCTGGTAGGGCTGATTTGGAAATATCCCAACATGGGAACAAACTTGTTTAGAAGCAAAAGAAAATTCCTGCCCTAAGCCCCTCCTTCTCATTCCTTTTTCAGTTAAATGATGCATAATCTGATTTATGTAGGTGTATTCCCTGCTTCACTGCTGGCACCGAGCCCCTCTCTGTATATTTAATTTACACACATGCATGCAGTATTCATCCACTCTGTATTTACCTACCCACCTATTTATTTAGCTGTATGATATCTTAACAGAGAGCAAATGCAAACACAGATGAAAATTCCAGTGTATTTAAAGGTGAATTGAAGTTTATCAGTTGGCTCTGGGGGGGTTTATTGCATCTTTTAAAATACACAGCTTTTCGCCATCAGAAAAAACAGAAAGGAGGAAAGTTAAGTTGACCTGTGAATGAATAAAATCAAGTAAAACATGGATGTTGTATTTTCTTCAAAAATGCTCATGTAGGGAGTGAGTTGGCTTTTTCAAAATAATATGAATATAATGACTCAAAGGTATAAATTCATCACTGAAGCGTCTTTCATGCTTTTCTTATAATCTCTGATGAAGCATGTTAGTATTAATGTTGAATTATGCGTACAGTTCTGTAGATCATATTCCCTAGAAATAACGCGTGTATGTCTTTCTGCTCTGCACTTGTAGTGCACTATACTAACACTGCTCTAGCCTCTGCAGTGTCAGCTCATTAGCACACAGATCTCATATTCCCTCTCTGCACTGTCATTGCAAAAAATTGCTGTTGTACACCTTTACAGCCAACAAATGTGCACTTGCCTTATGTACAGTTTTCAAGAAATATTTAGAAAAGTAAACTCAACCTTATACATTAGTCCCCATGGAATTTGTCAAAAGAAAGCATTAGTTTTCATTAAAATCTGTTGATCATGTAATGATAGTGGTGGGATGTGTACAGGCGAAAAGGGGCTGTGATTCAGAATCTAATTAATCTACAGGCAGACTCCCTCTCTCAGCTAAACCTAACTGATCAGCTGCAAATTCTTGCCCTGTTGATTTTTTTTGAGTCATTTCTCATACATCTTCTGAACCCAGAAGGCTTTTTATATTTTACCAAATCTTGATGTATAGTCCTTTTTCCACAAGCACTTGTTCTTTAAGAGACCAAAAAAAGAGGGAAGATACGATGACATGCTTATCTTAAGTTGCTAAAATCCTGGAAGTGATTGTATGGACACTTTCTTGAGGGGGTCTGATTTCAGACTTTCTTAGCAAATTTTCTTTAGCATCCTTGCAGTCCTTGTCTTTAATGTTTAAAATTCAACTCGGAAGATATTAATGGAAAAAGTGCCTGTTTGTTGTTGTGAGAACACTGCAGAAAATGATACCACAGGGCTAGTAGCAGGCAATTTTTCCAGTTTAACTCTAGTACTCCCTTTCCGAAAGCACAGGTGCATATATATATATATATATATGTATATGTGCTAACATGCGTACACCCTCGCACACATGCACACACACTTTTTCCTTAGGTGCTGCTCAGCATTTCTTTTTGCCAGTGGGCAGATAATTTGCTTCCCTTGCATCTGTGTACTCTTTGGCCAGCTGGCAAAGGACACTGATGCTGAAAGTGGTCAGCTCCCTTCTGCCAAAAGCATAAGCATGTCTCGCTGGAAGTCTTGCCAAGTTTGGGCCGTGTACTGGTGGTTTTGCATGAGTAGAGGGCACAGGGTAGATGCCACACTCTCCCAATAATGAATGCGCTGTGGTTTCTCCCAGCATTCTGTGGTAAAACACCTGGAAATGTGCTCTCTACACAATTGTGTTTGTTACAGATCCCTGAAAATGCCTTTTATGCTGTGGAATGTGTTCAAGTATTGTATGTTACTGCTGTGTGACAGAGAAAATCCGCTGGCTTTAGTTTAGGGGTCAAAGCTTTTGCAATATTGGAACAGGTTGAATGGTAAAGGGGGTGTTCCAACTAAAGTTTGTTTCCACTTCATGGCAGAGCAGATGATTTGTCATTAAGCTGAATGTGATCTCAGTGTTAACAGAAGGAACACTTTCAAGCATGTTTTATTATTTCTTAAATGAATTTTAAAATAAGCCGACTCTCCTTTCTCTCTTCCTCTGCTGCATACATAGCATTTACACACCGTTTAGATGTTAGGGTTCCATTTAACTCTGACTGTAGAGATGGAAAAAATCTTATATGAATGGACACTTTTTTGAGAAACTCTGAATTCACCAAATGAATGAAGAGTAAAGCATGATGAAGGGTGCCATTTACTTGTTCAGTTTCAGAAAGATTTTGTGCAGATGCAGAGATGAAATTGTTCACTTTTCCAGTATAGCACTGGGCCTGGAGGACCCATGAGACTATTGGCATGGGTTGGAGAGCTACTGATTAACTACACATTCCAATAAAATGTGTAACAGCTGTAGCTTATCTCTGAGAGGAAATGGCGATGCCATGATGGGAAACAAGCTTGTGACAGTAGCTTTTAACAACAACAAAAAACCACAGTTTTGTTGAGGGCTGACTCAGGATCTTGTCCAAGAGCGGCAGAAAGCAGTGGGTTCCTTTCCTCTGGGTTCGCTGTGTTCAGTGTCTGGGAGGTGGGAGGCCGTCCTACTGCAAGTGTAGGACTGTTATGCAAGAAGGTGTGAAATGAGGGAGCTGACGTAGCTTTAATGATTCTTTATTACCACAATCCAGCATTTTAACGTTTTTCTATTTAAAGTACATATTTTGTCATTACCGATTTTGGAACGCTAATTTTGGTTTAGTTAGGCATCCTTAAAACGCTTTGGAATAAATACGTTATTTTTAAAGCAGCAGCAGTTTGGTTTCATAGTTCAGTTTCAAACCAAGTCAAACCATATGATTGAAAACTGTTCATTTATTGTGAGAAAGATGGTTATGTTGAATTCGTATTTGGTATTTAAGTTCCAGCCTAAGATCAGTACTTTCTATGCTGCTGTAAAGTATAGATCACTGGAAGGCCATGGTCCCATTGCGAAGTGAGCTCATACGTCAGCCTAAAAATTCTGTACCTATTGTCGCGAGGTTTGCTGTACAGGGTCTTGCACCGCCACTGGAACAATGTGGCAATCTAAAAATAGAAACATAAAAATGATTGATCTAGATCAAACCAGTTTCTGTGAAACTGTGTGATCATCACTGCAGTGAAGCAATTTCCAGATTTCATCCGTGGGGATTCTTTTTCTTCTAAATGTGTATATGTTACATTTTCTATCAGAGGCAGAGGCGTGCTTCCCTCCGTTATATCACCTGCTTTATATTATTGTTGATCTTCAGAATATCAGATGCCCTAGAAACCTCAAACTTGAAATCATCTTGGAGTTTTTCTTGTGCAGTCATCTGAAGACTCCAAAGTAGACACTCGTGCTCGGCTGTTTGTAGTCATTGCAGTGTGGACTCTAATAACTATCCCACAGCTTCATAGTACGTACTCTGACCTGACTGTATCGGGGAGTTTGGAGATATTTCTAAAGCACCAGAAATGCAGAGTTCATTTATCAGCATGTAGCTCTATGTGAAACATTCAAAGGCAATGCATGCCATTTTAGTTGATCTCACCAAGATGTAATTACTAGAGGTAAAACTATCATACATACACAAAGCAAGAGAGAAACAGGTGATAAGATTTCTGTGTAAAGAAGAAGAGTGAAAGTAGGAAGGAGTTACATCAGTGAATCCACCTAGCAGTCGTTCCTGCACATCCTCCTTGTGGTGTCTGAGGCACCAGCTCTGTTTTGTCATCTTAAGCACTCCTCAAATAGCGCATGGTAACGTGCAGCCCCCCCACATGCACCACACGGGAGGCACAGAAGCGCTTATATGTGAGGATCAACCTGCAGAGACACCGTGCTGTGGATAACTTGCCCAGGCACTTGTGGAAAGGGTGAATTGCTCTCCTAGAATTGGATAATAGCCCATGTGAGCGCTCTTCTGCTGGAATGGAGTGACCTATCTGGTCACTTGTATGTAATTATTTTGCTAGACTATTTGGGCACTTCAGATATGCTGAAAGTTTTTTGTTTTGTTTTGTTTTCAAACACAATTTACAACATGTTCACTTTCAGACCACTTGTAAGTTACATGATTGCCTTTGGATGTTTGGTCCTGCCCTTGTGTTGGGCTCGTATTTGCTGGAGTTTATTCAAATGTGATGTTTGAAATTCTGATCAAGAATTTTAAAAAACAGGCAGGGCTGCAAGATGGCTTCACTGTCTTGAGTCCTTTTTAATACAAGAACTGTCTTTAAAATGATATGCAGGTATCTGGGAAACGTACATCCACTCTCTGATGGTATATAGTCCATGTATACTTTGTTATTTTCACACCTCTTTTTCTTGGAATGATGTGTGCAATGGTGCATGCTGATTTTACCATCAGTAGTTCTGACATACACAAACATAGAGCATTTGGGCCCAGCTCACATGCCCACGTGGTAAAGGGACCGAACCTGGGAAACTGTGGAGGCTTCTGATGGCTCTTTGCATGATTTGGAGTAAGGCAATTTGTACTTTTGGTAGCACAGTTTTGCTATTTCTTATACAAGGGTAATACAATTTACCTGCATTGACAGGTAAGACAGGGTTTTTTGCAGTGAAAAACTTGGAGAGCTTTGGCTAACGGTGCCTTTTTCATTTTATTGATCACTTCTTCCACTTCCTTAAAAAACAAAACAAAAAACAAAAGCAAAAAGCAAAAAAAAAAAACAAATACCAAAACCCAGCCTACTCTTCATGTATCTGAAAAGTAAATTGACACTAGCACTCGCTAATTTACTGTCCTTGCCAGAAGACGACGTACATTCCCGCTGACGGACCGGGGAGAACACGTGTGGCAGCTGTACAGCAAGCCAACCTATCCCTTGACAAAGGAGAAATTTTCAGCTCTTTACCTGCAATAAGCAAAGCTGTTGGAAAGAAAGCAAGTTTAATATTGGAAAATTCTTTGTCTCCTACACACCCTGGATCTTTATTGTAAGTATGGTCCACAGCTGTGCAGCACAGCATGTGCCCAATTCTTGCTTACCTGACCCACACTCAGACTGCTTATTTGAGTGGTGGGAGAAAGGACCATCGTTACTAGAAGCAGTGTTGCCTTTTGATTTCTCCCAGTGAGGACTACAGAATGTGCTGTAATCAGTATCTCACAGCTGCCAGCTTTCCCAAGAGATGTGTGGCAGTGCATTTCAGGGATTGGTGCCTTCCATGACTTCTTTGTCAGATTTCCATTTCGTAGCTCTTAGTCCGAGATAGGTGCTGCAGCCCTCTTAGTGAACGTGGATCAGGTCATGCAAATCACAAGGTTGCAGTATCACTACACACATCTTGATTGGTCTTTGTACCCTGCTGTGTATGCGAAATTCCCTAAAAAATTTTGGTGGTTGTTGTTATTGTTGTTGTTTGTGTTCTTCTTCTGAGGGAGAGGTGCAGGGAGAGAGACGGCTTGGGGAGAAATGGTAATTGGTACGTTTTCTCAGGTGATGAACTTTCCATAGCCTCTTTACAGCAGAACACGGTAAGACATTGGTTTTTACAGGACTTTTGTCTTTACTACTTGTGTCACCAAGTTTGGATTCTAATGAAGTCTGATGGTCAGAAAACTCAAGTTCATGTGCATTCTTTTTTCCCAGCAGTTAGATGAGAGCTAATTAGTGTCCATTGATTTGCAAAGGACTGACCCAGGGTCTAACCCTGCATTGAATCGAAAACTGTTAGGGGGATTCTAAATTGTCTAGCAAGTTTAATGTACTCAACCATCTTTCTCCAAAGTGTTTGTGCAGTGGTCAGGTAGCATCTCCAGAGTGGTTTCACTGCCATTGTGGGGTATGTCAAAAGGAGTTGGACCTAAGGAAATGCTGAATGAGCAAGCAGTGAGCATAATATCTGCTATGCTACTTTGAATTTCCTTTTTAAAACATTGCTTTTTGTGCCTATTTACTTATGACTTCTTGATGAATACAAAATAATACCAAAGAGAAAAAAACGTATGTCGTTGTCCTATGCCACCTAATCCTATTTCTTTCGTATTTCAGCTGTGTCAGCAGAGTGATTCTCATGAATAATGGTAGTTTTCATATATTTAGATTGAATGCCTCGGCCAGCTCAGACCGAGTTCCTCTGTAGCAAAATTATCTCACTGCTGTTCTGCATCCCAGAAGCAGGTTGTATATCCCAGAACATCATGCTGCATGACTTTAAAACCGCATATGATTGGAAATGATGGGAGCCGTGTGGCTTGCTAATCTTTCATTTCAGATGTAGGTCCAAAAAGGTTTTAAAGATTAGATTGGGATCAACCAGAAAATTAGAGAATTAAAAATAAAAGCTTTTTTAATAGTTTCAGACTTCAAAAAATTGACTTGGTTTCAGTTGAAGCTAAATGTTTTGTCTTGGAAATGGTGATTTCTGGGTTTTGTACTTTATTTTTTTTCTTGACTGAAACAATTTGGTGTAGGCTGGCTGAGTTAGCAAGATGTTTCTGCAGACATGAATCTGCCTTTTTCAATGTAAAAGCACCTGTTCTGTCCAATTTTTATAATGACATATAGCTGATGTCATTGTGGATGTGGAAAAAAAAAAGTGTGTGTTTTGGAAGAAGCTGTCTGCATTTTTCGGGGTATATAATTCAAGCTGCTTGTGATGGATTTTATGGATAGACAGTTTTTGTCAGCTAAAGTATGTATAGCATGTCTTTCCACATCATCTACACACAACTTGACTTTATTACCTGGAGAGGCAGTGATACAAGCCCAAAATTGAATTAACCCTCCTGAAGTTTTCCACTACTCCTGTTTGGTACTTCAGGTGCAAAAGTTGCCTTGTTTAAAGAATGAATCAGTGTAGCTCTACTACATGCAGAGCGTAGTAAATGCAGTGATGGTTTCTACAACCACAATGTCCTGTTTCAAAGACCTGGATTCATATGCATCAGATGTGCGTTACTGCCAGTTGTTTTGTTCTATATAACACAAAAAGAAATGGCAAGCAGTGAAATGTAGTTGTGCATATCTGCAACGACCACTAGGTCCGAAATGTTTTACTGCTTCATTGCTCTACCCTAACAGAAAGAAAAAAAAAAAAGCCTCTTTGTATCCCATTAGATAAATATGAGCAGTCAAGATAAATAATGGAGTCTTCCTCTGATCTAATTTACACCAGCGTAAATTTGGATTCACTTTCTGGGACTTTGAAGGAGTGAAGCCAGTAATGGGTAAAAACAGAGTGGTCCCTCATGGGGTATTCCTGGCTTTAAGCCTCTGGATAAGTGAGGGATGTGGGTCCAGGACAGCCAATGGATTCTTCAAGGGAGACTCAGAGCATCTTAATCAATAGCTCACCTGTCCTCCGGGACTGCCCAGGTTGTCCAGACTCTTGACTTCAACAACTAACTGAATACCCCCTTGTGTAGCGTCGCACATATTTCCTCTTGGAACTTTGGGAAATTTAACAAAACGTTCACGTTCAGCAGTAATAAGTGTCCCTTTATAGATGATGCTGGGTATCTCAGAAGTATCTGTAATAGACTGTGTAGAGCAGAATCTGCCAAGGAAAGATTTTGTTTTTCAATTGAAACAAAATAGTGTAAATCAAATAGTCTCCAGTGGCAAGTGCTGACCTTGCTTTTAGCAGGAGTCTCTTATACCATCTGTACTTTCAGATTTTCTTTTTTCCCCTTCCCCCCATATATGATGCAGAGAGAGAAAGAAAAGCAGCAAAAGGTTCACAGCTACAAAATACATATATGGATTTAGCAATTCTTGAATGAATAGAGGGAACCACAGGCTCTTCTGTGAAATTTAACTCGTGTCTCTTATGTGCTTGCGTGAATAGTGATAGTCCTGATTGAAGAACATAGCACCTTTTTCTGACTCACTCTAAAGGTAGCTCAAGAACAGATCTCTGTCAAAACAGGGTCTTTTGGCTGAGGCATAAAGCTAATATTTTAACCTATTTTGATCTGTAAAAATACCCTGTTACTTTTCATAAATAGTGAACCTGTTGTGGGTAGTGATGCTGCTAACTCCTGCATCCCGGTCAGGTTCCAGCTTGGATCATTATCAACATAAATCAGTTACTCTCCTGGAAGCTTTATTTGGATAAATTATCTGCACTTCCTGTCTTAAATTCTTATTGTGTTGTTCTGCAGTGCTAGCCCCTGTTTCACATAAGATGCATTTGAGATTTGAGTTGAGGAAATCTCTGCATACGCTGGAGGATACAATTTGATATTAAAGTATGTTTTCCTTGCAGGCTTTTCTGAAAAGATTTTATGCTTCCTTGGTAATGTCTGGAGATTCCCTGAGTTAGTAAGAATTGTTTTGTTAATTGATTCCAGAATCTGCTGCTCTGGAATAGTCTGTCTTAGTCAGGATCTTCACATGAATTTAAAAATGGCATCTTTCTGTACAAAATTGCAAGCAGAATCAATATGATTCCTCCTTTCTACCATGTGGTCTCTAAAAATGCGTGTATCAGCCTTGTGTATTTTTTGTGTATGCTGAGTTGAATTCAATCTATTGCAACATTTTCTGTAAGGGGATTAAAATCTTCTTGGAAATAACTTAATCAAAATCGATTATTAATTGTGTTTTCAAGAAGCCTGGGTGAAGCTATGTGTGAAATATGAATCTATCATTTCAGTTTCTCAGAACTTCAGCTGTGTAATTTGGTGTATGTGGAGCACACTTGCAAAAAGTGTCGGAAAGCTCCAAAGACAGGAGACCTCCTTCTGCAAAATGGGTGTGGGGAGGGCAACAGCAGTTTAAGATTCTCCCCTGCTATCCTGTGTGTCTCATTCCTGGATGAAAGATGCTGTAGAAGTGTAAAGCATTAAGATCAAACCTCCTGGATAATCAGGACTGTGACTTCATTCAGAGAGGGGGCTGCAGTTCAGCCACTGCCGACTGCCGTCTCCGCTGAGCCTGACAGCAAAAGGGTCAATTAGTGCCAACTGCAGGAGTGCGGCTCCGTTACAAAGGCCTGTGTCCGCTTAGAACTGTGCATTTAAGCTCTCATTACGGACTTTAGGTTAATAGTGGTGTACACTGCTACCTCATCATTTACCTGAGATTGAGAAACTTCTATTTTAACAGTTTAGTCAGCTTCCTACCCAGTTTGTTTGGGGTGGTTTTTTGTCACTGAGCCCATCTTTAAATCTCTGAGAGAAGTGCACCATGTTGTGCTGTGATGATTACAATTCAAGTGTGTAGAGATTTATTGCCAATATAGAATAAAAAGTAATAACTTTGAAATATTGATCAAAGCAATAAAGATCTGCAGCTTGATAAATTTGCCCATTCTTAAAAGCTATCTTTTCTCTATGAATGTCCTGCAGAAAATTTTACTTTAACAATAGAATCAAAGCTTTCATTTTAAAAGAGCCACTGACTTTCTGTTTGCAAAGGCAACCTCCATAGTACAGCGCGTCTCGTTTCTCAGAGGTGTAGAGGCACTAACTGGGTTGTGAGCTTTCCCTATTTGTCCACTGCAAAGCAAGTGTTCTCTTTCTGAAGACATTGGTGCCGTTAATCTTTTTGCTGTTGGCCATTGTGCTGGAAACATCCCACTGAAATGCTTTCTTGATGTGGCTGGGTGTGCTGGTTGTCCTTCGTATTAGACTAGCAATAAGCTTGTAAATTGGATAATGCTACAACTTGAAGATTATTTTAATTGCCAGGATATACATTTTCTGAGCAACAGGCTTTAAGACTGAAAAGTGATTGTTTATGGCCATAGATGGAACAATGGGACTTTTTAAACTTGGTCCTGCACGGTTTGGTTACCTGGATGTGTGCACATACGCTGTCGCTTCCTGCCCAGTAGTCTATTCAGAGGACTTGGGCATTTCTGCAGACCTCATCTAATGAAGTTTCTTCGGAGCATTACACTCTGTGGGAAGGAGCTGAGGTGACGGCTTTGGCTCCCATTCATGGTATCTGCAAGAAGGAAATTGCTGCAGTCGGATGGTGTATTGAGCTCTCTGCAGTGATGTCTCACGGCAGCACAGATCCTGCCTGGAAGCAGATGAGTGCCAACCTCTATGTCTTTGGGAGAACTGATCACTCCTCTGTTTTCCCTAGAGCACGCACCAGGCATCTTGTGATTCCTAAGCGGTGAAATAGGGTAAAAACTTTATAATAAATCCCAAAGGTTAGGATATTTTCCTGCAGGAGCAGGAGATACGTTCAGGGCCTCAGGGCCAGCGACCCACCGATGTGCAGGCTTCCAGGCTGGGCAGCAGCGGTGTTGCTGTGCTAGCCCACAGCCCAGCAAGGCTGCCAGGGAGAGAGAGTTATTTCAACCACAGCAATTGGATCTTTTTTCATGTCAGGACTTTGGAAGTTTCTTTGGGATCTGTACTCTGTAGAGATGTGTCTTTTCCCTTTAGTCATCTGTCTTTATTCCTTTTTCTCTGTTCTTGTCTTGCTTTGATAGATAGGAGCAGATAGACCATGATTTAAAAAAAGAGCTATTTCACTTCCCAGAGACAGCGAACAGGCCTGTGAATGGCGCCTTCTGTTCCCTGTCTGCCTGGGTTCACCTCGCACCCATCAGCCTCAGCGTTAGTCTCATTCACATTGAGCTGTTAGGTTTGTTTTGCTCTCAAGAACTCTTTTGAGAGTGGGCAAGTTTCACACTGAAGTAGTTAAAAATCCCAAACTTGCTCACGTTTCCTCAGAAGTGACATTAGTTATCCCCAGGGTAGGGTTACTCAGGTCACTGGAGCTTTCCCTGAATCCAGTTTGACTTTTGAGATGGTTACAAATCCCTGAGATACTGTGAGTTTCCTGCAGAGCTGGAACAGCAGTAGCACTGGAGGAATCCTGGGGCTTTCAGTGGAGCCTGTATGTAAATACAGTAACTGGGTGAATGAAAACTCAGTGGTATAATTCTTCAGCATTTCTTTAGTTTCTTGAAGCCTGCCATGCCTTTTGCACTGATACAAGACTTCTGCAGCTCCCAGTGATGAACCCCCTAAAACAAATGACTGAGATTGCTATTATTTATAGATAACCACAGAGATCATTCATTCCTCTCAAGCTGTTTATTTTTGGGCAGCCCAGTGAAACTGATGAAATTGCCAGTTGTCTGAAATGCTTCTGCCAGTTGTTTGAATGAACGGTATTGATTATAGTTACAGGACTATTCATCTCATACTGGCACGCATACAATACATGTATTATAAAAATGTTGTCTCTGGTGACAGCTGGGTTATGAAAAATACGCTGAATTATATGTCCTTATACGCCTTGTATGCATCGACTTTTCTTAATCCTAATTCAACAGTATTAAAAGTTACTTGAAGGAATACAGACTGGAATATCAGACTCTGAAGAGTATTATAATGCGTTTGTTAGAAACAATCAGTTAACAAATTTATGTTGAAGTGATCTGACATGATGAAACACCAATGGGTACTAACTGCTCTAAACAATCTTCTGCTGTGGAGGTGGAGAAAATTTTATTTTATTAAATGAGTAAAGGATTTCTTAGAAGATGCAGATACAAAAGAGACCATTTAAATCTACTCTATTACGGCAGTTTTGTTTTAGAATCAAAGATGACCTTGAGGCAAGCCCTGTTTGCAGTGCATACAGTAGTAGTCTTCTGGCTTCATAGCAAATACCTTCATCTTTCTGATTTTTTTATATAAAAAAAGAATGCAGTGATGTAGTGATCGTGTTTGTCTACACTTATCCTCAAAAGTTTCCCATCCTTCATTCTGTCACTTACTTAATGGTGTGTATCCCAGTTGCCTGGGTGGCTCCATGACATTGCCTTTTGCCGTGGGGATTCACTGGAGAGAAGCTCAGCAGATGGCCCTTTGGCTGCAGCTTCTGTCCCTTCACTGAAACAATCTGTTGTTCCAACTCAAAATGGAAACCCCAAAAGTTGAAATAAAAGCCCCTATCGCATTCTAGAGGATGTGATCTTTCATTGTTGCATTGCTGTGTATTTGAAGGATTCATATTTTGAAAAACTGTAATAGTTAATAAAGATTAGATAGATTTTTAAGTACTGTGCTTGAAAATTTCCATTGTCTTGCTCTGTAGTCATGAGTGATCAAAAATAGATTCAAGTGCTCAGAGCATTATTTTTTTTTTTTTAAGTTTTACTAATGCTGATTTGATTTTATCTGAAATTACACCATTGGCTCCAGTAGTTGCCCTGAGAGTTGACTTTCCCCACATTTACCTGAACTAATTGTTACATTGAACATAACTTCAACAGTACACAGGGGTGACAGAGGTAACTGTGGAATGCTTGGGTTTGTTTTAATATATATTTGCAATTGTAGCATATTTATTAAATAACTGCATTTAAGGTTTCATAAAACATGAAAGTTCAGTTCACAGCTGGAGTAGATTGACTTAGCGTGCCTGATGTAAGCAGATTTATATCGCCATGATTCTTAAAATGGCATTTAACAGTTCTTTTTGGCAGTATGGTAGATAGAAGTCTTTACAAATTTGTGTGTTGTTCATTTGCCAAAGGATCATATTCTTCTTTAGCTTGCGTTACCTCTGATGGTTTTCAAATGGAATATTTTTTTATCATAATTTCAATTTTCCACTGCATAAACTGTCAATTTCCTGAATAGGAAAGAATTTTTTCCTCTTCTTTCCTTCTTTTTCTTCATAGTCTGAGATTTTTCTTTACCAATAGGTAATACATCTGTAACCATGAAAAAGCTTCATTTGAGCATCTCTTGTCATTGGTTTTTCAGGTCCTAGCAAGCCACTTTTTATCTGGCTGCTTCCTTCTGCTTAATGCTTTTGTGTCAGCCTCTGCAATGAAGCTGTTTTAATACAACCACATTAATTGATGGTGTTTTATTTTTTAATTCTTTCTCTAAAAAAGTAATCTCCTATTATGAGACGGGATATTTACATGCTCTTCCTCTATACAAGCGGATGAGTTAGCAGAATAAATACCCTACACGTTTATGGGAGAGTGGACACCCATGCCCCCATATTGTCAGTGTGGAGAGAGGTGGATTCTGTTGATAATTTGTGTGGTGGCTGATGAGATCCAGTAGCAAGGATGAAACACTAGCTACCCCACTTGGCAAAATAGAGGGGTCTCTTCAGCTGTGAATGGCTCTGCTTAATTGTTATGGAAGCCTCCCCTGCTGAAATGATGCATCAGAGCAGCACAAGCTGAATAATTGCAATGGCTGAACTTACTCCTGCTGCTCCTGAACCAGGTATACTGTAAATGCAAACAGTAGGTGCCCCCCTTATCTCCAGTTAAAGCTTGGATGCGAGTTTGACTATTCAGCTGCAGTATCAAGTCACTCAAAAAGGTAACTTAGGAGTTGAAAAGCAGGTATTTTTGCTTGATACATGTTCTCAGTACCTTTGCTTTTCTGGCTTCCTCGGCAGAAAGGACAGCTCGAGGGTGAAAAAATGTGCAGTTGTGAATCTCTAGTTTTTCTTTCTCTATATTTTTCTTTTTTAATTATGGAACACGGTGATATTTTCTACTGTTCACAGTAAAGAGGAAAATTTCCTGGGAATCTTAAGGAAAGGTGGCCTTCCCTAAATGATATTTTTTTCATTCTTCTGTGAAGCTGCGATATGACTGATTCTGTCCTGCTTGTCTTTTAAAGAGACAAGATCAATTATGATAATAAGGATTGCATGTGATAGTTATCTGGATTCCTAAAAAAACAATGGCAGAGGAGGAAATAGGGAAGGGCAATATTGTCATTTGAGAGCGTGCTTGTATATGGTTTGTAACTAAAAGTCTTTGTGTATGATATTCTTTAGTATTTTGTGCCTTTCTCCATAAAGACATTAACAGCTTGTTGGAGAACTTAGATGTTGAAATTGGACACTCTAATGTCCAAATTTGCCTTTCGACACTCTGCTCAGCTGTATGAAATGCTGGGTGGATATTCTAAATCAGGCCCCTGCTTTGTTCTTCATTAGTAGCAGTATCCACTGCAAGAGCCAACGTGCAGGTGTGTAGTCTCCATCATGATCTTCCATTAGACGTCAGTCATAGCTCTGCTTCTTGGTGTTTTTTTGTCTTTCAAGAGAGTGAGAACATGTGGGCTTGCTTAGCTTAAATAGCTGGTTATTTTTCTGATCTAGTTAATCGCAAGCCCAAGTTCTTCACCTGAACAATCTTTCAAGGGTCATCTATTCAAGTAGCTTTTTCTAATCTTAGGCAACAATTTAACTTTTTAAGCACAGAAACCCTGATTATGCTGTTTAGAGAAAGAACTGTTACCTTCTAAATTGTGTTTCCTCTCGCGGTTGATGTTCCTTATTTTTAAAAAATCTTGGTGGTGTTTTTTTTTTAATTCGGATCAAACTTTTTTTTATTTTCCACTACAACTGCGTCATGGATTAAATCCAAATCTCATGTTTGTGTAGACAACATCTGCTTATATCAAGGACAAAAATTTTAAAATTATATGTACAGAGGCATCAGTGTGTAATATTACTGCAATCAGTAATGTTTCTTAATAAGCTATACAACAATACAGTTGCTTGATTCCTGAGAAGAGTGTCACAAAGGTGAATTAAGTTTTACAGGGTGAGATGAATTTCTCGTGTCCTCCTCCCAGTGTCCAAAACCTGATATTCAGAAATAAATCTTTTAGGAGAAGAATTTATTTATCTTGCATTTCCCACTTAGTTGGCTCTAATTAACTGACTGTGCTTTGGATTCTCTCCCTCATTTGAGAAGTCTGAATGGGTTCTGTAGATACAACAGTTTTAGAAAGAGACTTCAGAATGCGGCTTGTCAGAAGACTACAGCTCTGTACAGCATGATTAGTTTCACTTATTGGCTTGACCCGTCTCATTTATTCTGCTTGGCTGAAGTCATGAAAATGCTAGATACTGTAGTTATTTGCATTTGTTTGAAACATCCTTTTGGTAAAAGAAAATATTTTTATTGTGGCAGTTTGATGGTTTCTCTTTATTCCCTAGTAGTAGAGTCCATGTTATGTTTTTATTCAAAGTTAATTGTGTGATAGCAGGATATTTTTTTATTTGGGAATAGTTTTGAGGGTTGGGAGGGAGGAAGGAGAGGACCAAGTAAGTAAAGGGAGGCCACAGCTTAGAAAAAGATCCAGAGCCAAGACAGTTAAATTGTGCTTCTTTCTAAGATGTGAAATTGCTTGCAAGTACTCCCGTCTAGGGCACAACCTTGGTGTGTTTGCTGGTGCTGTTTTGAAAGATTTTCAATTACTGTATCACGGGTAGATTTTATGGAAGGGAATTTTCTTTCTCAAGAACGGAAATTAAACCATACTTGCTTCTTTTGGAACTAATGTGCAGTTTGTATCCATATATTCATGGCTACTGAATTATCCTGCTTCTGTCAATCTCGCCTCCTGTTCCCGTAGTTCCTCAACAAAGTAACAGGACAGATTCAGAGTACTGGGATTCCTCCAGACTAAAGAGGAGGCTTGTATCAGCTGGCCACCATCTGAATCCATGTAAAACCCCAAAATTTGGATGGGATGAAAGATTTTTATTGAACATAGATGAAACCAGAATAAAATCCCAACGGTTCTGTGCTTAAAGAGACACTGTGAATTTATGGATTACATGTGCTGTGTGTAAAATTGTCTTTCCTGTTGTCCTTAACTCATAGCACCAACATGACTGTCATTTTAAGAAGCTAGAGGGGAAAAAACATTGCTTCATTTTCCTCATTTATTTTTGCAAGTAGCAGCAATTCCTGACTTGTTGGAGGATCGCATCCCTGTGTTAGTTAGTCCCATCGCTTTCTGTCTTCATTTTTTATACAGTAACAAGAAAAAGAGGAAGAACTGTATATGAAAGTATGCTGTTAAATCCATAAAATATTTTGAGAGAGCTGGGCTGAGTGCGGGGCCTGAAAATGCCTTGAAAATGATCTTTAAAAACTGACTTTATAGCCAGTTGAGGATGCAACAAATACATCAAAGAGCATGAGAAAAAGAAGCTGGGATAACACAAATTTACTACTTGAACAAACAGAAATAAACTGTTCCAATACAGTAAGTGAAATCCTGTTTGCTTTCCTTAGTAGGATGGTTTCAATAGGATTTAATTTAGGACTAGTTGCACTAAGCTGTGGAAAAATGGAGAGACAGAAAGGGATGTTTTTGTTTCTTTTTAAATTATTTTGATGGCTGCAAAAGAATCTATGAATTTTTAGTTCACGGAGTTCATCATTTTGTTTGTTTGATGTGGTTTCTGCAGGTCTCAAGACTTCTTGAAATATTTGACTGACAGTGCTTAACTAAAGCTAGTGACAGCCTAACGGCGTTTGCATTTCTGGCGTATTTTTGCAGACTTTTCTTGGTTTAGTGGGAGACTATAAAGGTCAGTAGCTTGTTATATGTCCATACAGTAACTTCAGGGTTCACAGCCATGCTCCTACCCAGAAAGGGTGTTAAAAGTATATTACACTAATGAGAAAGATTAGAAACAAATCAGAATATTTTTAAATGTTTTGCATTTACTTACTGCAGATTCAACAGAGAATTTAACTCCAGAGGCAAAGAGTGGCATAATGGAGGCACTCGAATGCCTGTTTTTCTTTCACAGGTGATCTCTGTAGAACGGGACGTAGGAAATATTGTCTGGGCTTCTTTGGGAAGCTTGTAAGAGCTGATGAATTCATCACCTCTACTGGAGGATTTAAATCTTCGTGTCTTCAGTTTATTAAATTATTATGAGAAAGTTGTTCTATTGTTATCAAATTAATTTTTCTTATGCAGGTTTCTATGCTATTTTTGTTATAGAAAGGTATTGTCTCACTGATAACATTTCCAGTGGGGGAGGAGGGCTTGAACTGGCTCATGGAAAATATACAGAGAAAATCAGAGTACAAAGAAGTCTTCTCTGCCTATAACTGACATTTCTTGGAAAATGAAGTCTCTTATGCCTTCTATTATAGTCTGGAGAGACGCTTCACTTAGTCCATTAATCTATCGGAAGAGCTTTGCTACCTGAGTTCACCAAATAAATTTGTTCCAAGGCCTACAAAATTATCTGGTCCAAAAATAATCTGTTGATGGGCCACTTTGAAAAGTTTGACACTGTCAGGGAGTCTGTTTGAAAATCAGACTGGGAAAATTCAGTAACAATAGCCTAGCATTAGCTCTGTACAATGTATGATTTTAGACAAATGCAAAGACATATTATCATAGTCCTTTCTGTTGTCTGCTATTTTGATAGGCAGTATAGAATCACATAAGAGATGTGTGTGTGTGTGTCTGTGTGGGGGGGTGTGGGTGTGTGGAGAGAGAGATATTTCCTGGTTTGGAACCGAAGTTTGCGAAGAACTGCCTTTTGCTGAATGACGTGAATACTTCTCTCAATGACAATTACACTAGTTTTAACAAAAGAAAAATACTTATTTTAAATGTAAACTGAAATCGGCACTGACATTTGTGAGTTCAAATGCAGAATCATTAATCTATAAAACCAGGAAGATATTCTGAACTAATTTATAAGAAATTAGTAAAAGAGAAATTTAATACATTTATATTTGTTAGGACAGGGGTATGTTTCATTTAAAGTAAGGCATTATTTGCAATCTCTAACCGAAGTCTCATATCAGTTTCTATTCTGTTGTGCATAGCAAGCTAATTTTTCTTTTTTTTTAAAAGCTTACTTGAAAGGGAACTGAAAAATTAATCGAGTTCATTGAGTTCATGAAACATGGTTATGTCTGTGCCTGCTGTGAATAAGGACTTCCCTACCTACAGAGCTTTGTCGTGTCATCCAGAACGGTCAGTGTTTCTCTCTAGTTTGTCATCTCTCTGTAAGATCCTTCCTCTCCTTAGCGCAGTTTTCTTAAGTGCTTGACCTCCCCAAACAGGTGGTGCTGCAAACAAGGGGTAACCAGAAATGAGGACAGGCCTTCAGGGTGATGATGGTCTTCTGGAATGCAGAGCTACAGCAATGGTACCACCATGTGAGAACTTTCCTTAAGACAGAGAAATGTATTGGTACCTGTTATGCAAACTGCTACACTGAAGCTGTTTGGTGCTGGTAGATTTGCTATAGGGACTACTGTCCTAGAGATACACACTGCCATTTTAAGGCTGTTTTCCCCAACTTTGTACTGATCCTGGGCATTGCGCAGTTGTGTTTGAGACACTGGTGGGACCCATCTGCTTGTTCCTTGGCTGAACTCTGCACTTATACTCTGCACTGGTGAGGCCACAACTGGGATACTGTGTCCAGTTCTGGGCTCCCCAGTTCAAAAGAGACAGGGAACTACTGGAGAGAGTCCAGCGTAGGGCAACAAAGATGATTGAGGGATTGGAGCATCTCCCTTATGAGCAAAGGCTGAGAGAGCTGGGACTCTTTCGCCTGGAGAAGAGAAGGCTGAGGGGAGACCTTATGAATGTTTACAAGTATCTAAAGGGTGGGTTTAAGGAGGATGGAGCCAGGCTCTTTTCAGTGGTTCCCAGTAACAGGACGAGGGGTAACGGGCACAAGCCTGGACATAGGAAGTTCCGATCGAATATGAGGAAAAACTTCTTTACGGTGAGGGTGACAGAGCACTGGAACAGGCTGCCCAGGGAGGGTGTGGAGTCCCCTTCTCTGGAGACTTTCAAGACCCACCTGGATGCAGTCCTGAGTAATGTGCTCTGGGCAATCCTGCTTTAGCAGGGGAGTTGGACTAGATGATCTCTAGAGGTCCCTTCCAACTCTGAAATTCTGCGATTCCGTGAACAATACTCCCTAAATGGGCTAATTCCTTAGCCCATTGGAGGACTGATTGAGAGCCGTGGAAGGTTCACTGAAGTGACTTCTAAGGGAAGGATCCACAGTGCATTGCTCTTTAGAAATTCATACTTATTTTCTGCCATAAGGATTAGTGTTTTTGTTCCCAAGACCAGAAAAGACTTGGATAGTGTTGTGATTCCTTTGTTGTTTTGGACTTCCCCCTGCCTCAGTTTTCTTCTCCCTCCTGAGTTTACAGTGTTTTTGCAGGATGCTCGGAATTTTTTGCTGTATACAAGGAAGGTGTTAGCAGATTTAGTGATTCTCATGAAAAGCCAGAGAGGAGAATTTTTTAGATACTTCTAATAAATGCTACTATTACAGAGGGTTTTGGATTAAAGATGCCAATGCATCTCTGAGGATGGAGCATGTCTGTGAAACAAGAGGCTAGGGAATGAGTTGGAAAGTAGGCCTGACATAGATGATTAAAGAGTAGGTTGAAAAAGTACTTATTTCAATAGCAACAAAGTTGCTTAAATATGCATTTTATTTACATGCAAAGTAATATTCCATAAAACCAGGTCTATGTTTAAAATATAGTACAAGTTATTAAATCAAATCACGTACCAGAAACTCATAAAGTAAAAATACTAAGAAGTTTGCAATCAGCAGACTGGTTAACGGTACATATGAAACAACAAAAGTTCATGACATCACTGATACTAACCTTTGTGAGTATTTGATATGCAGCACGCTCAGTCTCACCTATCAAATTCCACTTTTTCAATCAAAAGAACTGCCAGCAACTTCAGATGTTGCTTGCAGTAAAGATTAAAAAAAGGGTCAATGAAGATGCTTTCGTACAGAAAACTGCACTTCCTTGAGTCACGTAAAACTTTAGAAGGGGCATCAAGAATTCAGGGTTAGGAGCCTCTTGGATAGGAGAGCGTGGATGCAAATCATCAATTGTAACCCACTGATGATAAGCCTTGCTGTGAAAAATGTGTATATCTTGGTAACTTTGGTAAATGTCAGGATGTTTTCAGAGGAAAGCTAATGTTTGTTAACCACATTTCTAATATGGAGGAGCTGTAATGGAGAAAACATAATCCAAATTTTTTTTAAAATATCTGTGGTTTTGCATTCATTTGTATTTATGCTGATGAGACTACAAACATGATGAGATCACAGCGGTATTCTCTGGCCTGGATGGTGGTTGTTAATAAAAGAGCTTCAAACTCATAGCACTGGAAGTTACGGAAGTCTTCTCATTTTCTGTTAACTGTGCTAGCAAGTTTGAGAGAGGGAGGTGGGAGAAAGGGCTTTTCTTTGAAGTCGTCAATGTGCAGGTGTATTCCTGCTAGGAGGGATTTTCGTAGGTGTTAGTAGAGAAGGCTAGGGAAGAGTGGAAGTGCTATCGTGTAAATCAGACTAAATCGTCTGAATATCCCTGGTACAGCTAGATAGTGATGCATCGCTGAGGGGAGACCTCCTACCAGAGTGAGCCTCAGCTCTGATTCAGTGTCTTGTGCACATACTTTAGTCTGTGTCTGTTCATCAGAACACCGAAGTATGTACTTAAATTTGCGCACGTAGCTTTGGGATCTAGGACTTTTATTAAAGCCTTACTGGTGTCAGTGAAGCAATTCTGTGCACGTAGAATAAAGTTGACCAAGCTGTGGTTCTTTAGGTGTGTGCGGTTCTAGAGAAATTCAGGTGCTGCCCCACACTGCCACTGGCTCATGACACTCTAAGCTTCTGATGAGGATTTCTAGGACCTCTTAAGTAGAACCAAAGAGCTGCTAGTCTGTCTTTGGTATGAGGCGTTTAGCTCTTCTCTGTCGAGAGAAGATAGGAAGAGTCCCACTTCTCTATCACCATCACATATCCATCCCCCTGCAGGCCACAGTCTCATGCTGTTGCTGATGATTAACGAGATTGTTCTCTGCTAATGAATGTAGCAGGGTCTCATGTAGCAGAGAAAAGCAATGGATTTGCACCAGGTTAACATTTCACTATACAGCTGGCTGAGGGCAGACTTTGAACCAGTATTTAAAGCTACAACAATCTGTCCGGACCCTCTGAGATTAACAAATAATTTCAAACTAGGCCTGTCTCACTTGGCTGCCCGCTCCTCCTCTGAAAGGGCAGCAGTCAGTTAAGAATTAACATGTAGCAATGTGACTTTTCTTTCACAGTCAGGCTTTTGCTGTACCATTTCCATCAATTTTGGCTTCCACATTATTCAGCTGTGCACCAGACAACTCTTTTGTTATGTGCCAATTAACCCAGCTTGATAAATAGTGATTATGCATAATTTATACAGAGTAATATTCTTGTTCCCTGTAAATAAGGCACTGGCTTAGCTGAGGGTACTGGTCTGTGAGTTACTGTCAGATGTGATCATGAAGGTCCAGGAGGCTGGTAGCAAGGACTCGAACTGTAAGGCAGATAAAAGTGGTAAAAAGAGTAAAACTAGATGCGGTGTGGGGCTGTGGTGTGCTTTTGCTTTTTGTAAAGGGAGTTTGGGATTTTGGTTTTGCGGTTCTGTAGTAGTTTTCTCTTTCAGTGTACGGGACCAGCCTCTCCGTTCTAGTCCAGCTCTCACTGAAGTCCATGGGAGCTTCTCCAATGATGTTGGTGGGTACTTGACTGGACCCCTAAGGAGCATCCTCAAACGATTTCCCTGGCTACTCAAGCCAGGTTTTCACAGTCATTCTGTTTCCTCTTCTGCGTTACCTGATCTGGTGTCTCTCACACTGATAAACTGACAGCAGTGGGACACGAGGAGTGGGTGAGAATTGCATAGCCTCATGACCTTGCGTAAACAAGGGGAGGAGATAAGGAAAGTGAAATCCAGTTCACTGGTCCAAAATGTACTCGCAGTGACAGCGCTTGCTGGAATATTATTGCAGAGCCTCCAGGAAAGTGTTAGGGACTGTTGCTTTGGGTAAACTGGGCTGTCTGTCAGCCAGCACCATGCTCTGCATGCATGGAGCCAACTGGAAGCCCTCTGGAGCTGGAGGCTGCTTGCGCAGCTGCTCATTTGGCGATTGCATCCACTTTCTCCTTGGACAGCCTTAATCCCGGCCTTTACCTCATGGTAAATTTTACCCAGTTCAGTGACTCCAGGTGTGTTTGCCATTTTGCCTTTTCTGTTTCATCCTCTGTAATATATCCCCACAGGGCTATAAATGGCACCACCTCAGCAGACTCAGCTCATCTTTCATCACGCTGCCAGAGCCTGGTTTTGATTTATTGCCTTTCACCACAGTGGCCCAGAATGAAGTCAACTTCTGAAATCACTTAGAGAAGGATCTGCTGAACAAGCATACATTTAATAATACGCCTCTGCTTTTACTTCCTACGTACTGGGGTGTTCCAATGAAATAAGAAATCCCTTCAGTGTATGGGAGTGCTGGAGATAGCCGCTGCTGATCCTCAGCTCTGGGGCGCAGCGTTGCCTTTTAACTGCTGTGCTTCGATTCAGCCCTACGTTCTGCTAAACATCCTCAGCTGTGGAATCCTGCCGTTCTCTGATGGGTGTGACTTTTTTCTTTTTTTTACCTTCATACCACAAAATGCTTGCCTGTCACTTAGCATGTTGTTGACGAAATATGTGAGGTAGATCGTCTCTGAGGATAATAACAATAGCTACTAGGATACTCCCAGATCTACCACATCTTATCAAATTCACACTAAAAACACGTTTTTGAGCATGTCTTTTTGTTCCAAGGCAGAGTACTTAATGTCTTGTGTAACTCTTACTATTTTGGATAAAATCATAGAAACATTCATGATTTTATGTTGAACTATTAAATGTTATTATGTTTATTAGAATATGCATATTACTACAGTATATTGGCTTCCTGTAAGTAAACGGCTTCTAAATTCCTTGTGGTTTATAACTGAAGAACTTTCAAAAGAATAGGGTTTTTCATTTTTTTCCTCTAACCCATATTTTTAGAAAAATTGCTTTAGAAAATTAGAGATGTAGTTACAATCAAAAGTGATCACAGCATGCTGGCATGACATACTAGATTAAAATGAAAAGCATTTCAAATAGTGCAACAGATGGAAACAAGTTTTTAACTCAAGTGTGTGTTACGTATTTGTGCTGCATGCACACTGTCCATGTTTCTGCAGCGATTAGTCAAGAAACAGGAGCTGGAGTCTCGGATGTGAAGAACACAAATGATCATTGTTCACTGTGAATATATTTAGACTCTCCAGGGGGAAACTTTGCCAGGTCCTCTGGCTCCCTCACACAGGTGTTTGCTCATCTTCCACGCTTCAGGGCAAAAGCTCAATGAACTGCTTTACAACCACACGATAAGTCTCTAATGCTCCCTGAACTTGAGGCCAGCGCCTGAACTCTTAAGCATCTGGGACCGTGGAGCTGCCCATCAGGAGCAGAGTGTTGGCATTGCACATCCTGCTGTTGTTGGAAAGGCATTGATTATCCTGGAGAAACTGAGCAGAAACATCTCTTCATCAAAGCACAAAAGGCAGATACCGATGACTTTCCATTTCTCTCCAGCAGTGAGTTTAACTGTCTATGAAGAGAAGCCTCTTGCTGTTCCTCCTACAAGTATCTCCTTAGATGTCAGGACCAGCACAGGCAGTAAGTGGAAGAGCTCACAAATAACATGAATCCACAGCATTTAAATCTGTTTTCAACTGTGTGGTGTGTATTTGATGTCTTCCCTTTAAAACTAAAAGGCATTCTCCCTTGTTGAGCAGCTTGTAGGGGTGGCAGGATCAGGATGGAAAGTGGTCTGTTAACAGTAGATCATGGATTGCCAGAATGGTTTTAAAGATAGAAAAGTTGGCTATAATCTGGGGTGCCTGATTTGAGAGCTTGAACTCCATCTTGTAAAGACACAAGCAAGAAAATGTAGTATTCTGATCAGCACATACTTAAGTATAGTCCTCAAATACCTAACTTTTTTTTTAAATCATTCTCCAAAAAAATCAGTTGATTTGTATGGCACGTAAATATCTCCTCTCACCTTTAATCCATTTTAAGCTTTAAAACCCTATTTTGCTTCCCTCAAATTGCAATAGATTAGACTTCAAATTGTGCTATGATAATCTGATTCATAGCCTTTCAAAAGGAATGTTCTCACAGAACTTCGAATCCATGGTGTTTTAAAAAAATCAGTGTGCAATAATGATCCAAGTTAAAGAAAATCTTTTTATAATTTGTACCTACTGATAGGTGGCTGACATTTTTCCTGGAAACTGGGTGGATTGACTCCTGGATTTCTTCCACCATCAGAAATGTGTTGTAAATACGGAGGTTTGGGGTGGTTTTTTGTTTGTTTGTTTTTTAATGAAAAGCAAAGCATACATTATAGTTTTGTAGGTTTGCAGGACAGATCGCATTTTTTGTTTGAGTTTCATCAAGCTTCTACAAAATTTTTATTATTTTTTTTTTAAGCTTTGTGACCAGTAACCTGAAAACAGAGGTAGCTCAGCCTCTACATAATCTTAGCTTTGGAAGCAGCTTCAGAACTAAACAGTGAGCGAGTAGGTAATAGTAGCACAAGTAGCATAGCCTGTTCCGAGCCACTCAGGCCACCTGCAGTATGTTCTCAGACTGCATGAAGAACACCTTTCAGAAAGCTGAGCACAGCTTTCTCAGGCCAGTCAAGGTCATGTTCAGCCTGACTTTCTGTCTGTATTACAGTTTGGTGCTCAAGGATGTGCTTGTTATTGACATTTTAAATATGTTAGCTAGTTTTTTAAAATATCAACACTTTTATTTGCATATATATAAATTGGCAGTTTAGAGGCAGAGAGATTTTGGTCCTGGCTTACCTTTATTTCGTTTACCATTATTACACTGATGGACAAAGTACATCAGACCTGAATGAACTTCAGCTACCTTTTCTCTGAGTGCTTTCTGAAACTCCGCCTTTGGTCAGCTTTTCTGTCTAGAAGGATCTGACTTCAGATACGCAGTTCTTTCTCATGAGCAGCCATTGCAGGTCTCAACAGGCATCTATTGACATCATGGTCTTCACGGGACTTTGTGCTGCTGGTGTTCCTACTAGCACTGTTACAGCCTAAGTGGACTATTTTTATTGTTGCAAGCTGGCATTTTTCATATGCTCATAAAATTCACACAAATGTTTCAGTGTGAAGAGAAGATCCAGCACGCAGCAAATTCATGTACATTGTTAGGGTTTTATTTGAGTAGTAGTATATATAAAGGCCAAAATGTGTGAAGTTTAATGAGTCAAATCATGTATGTCATAAATAATTGGGCATACTGAAGGAAACCAAGGTTGTGGTAATGTATTTGTACAGCACCCAGCACCCAGGAGCTGTTAATTGTGATCAGGGTTCCAAAGTCATTCTGAAAAGCAGATAAGAAATAAACGCTCATTTAGTAACGTGTAATGGAGTTGTGACAGGGTGACAGAAGTTGCCTTGAATTGCATCTTGACCAAGGAGCATTGGGGATACTTGGGTCCGGACATGTGTTTTGCATTGCTTTCCAGTAAATGGTTTGTAAAATTTGAATGGGTTAATCCTTATGCCTTTCATTTGTAATTTAATAATATCCCCCTCCCAGTGCCTGAACGTACTGTTTTATTTTATTGGCTCTTCTAGAAAGAATGCAAACTGAAGGAAGTGTATATATTTGAAGAAGGCACTAGATAGAAAGAGGCAAGCTGAGTAGTTCTTTATAAAAGAACTAGATAAAACACACTGCAGTTATATCACTAAGAAAACTGTTGCCATAAATGAAGTAACAAAAGTAAGTCATAATTTGTTTTGCGCTCTGCTGTGAGGTTTTGATTTGTGGGTTATTTTGTTTTGGAGGGATACTTTATGTTTGTAAGGTGTATTGCGTTTTCATGGCAAGGTTTTGGTAGTAGGGGGCTTCAGGGAGAAGCTGCCAGAAGGTTTTCCCATGTCCAATAGAGCCAATGCCAGCCGGCTCCAAGACAGACCCGCCGCTGGCCAAGGCTGAGCCCATCAGCAACAATGGTAGCACCTCTGGGATAACATAGTTAAGAAGGGGAAAAAGTTGCTGCGTAACAGTAACTTCAGCCAGAGAGAGGAGTGAGAATATGTGAGAGCAAGAACTCTGTAGACACCCAGGTTAGTGAAGAAAGAGGGGCAGGAGATGCTGCAGACACTGGAGCAGAGATTCCCCTGCAGCCCGTGGTGAAGACCATGGTGAGGCAGGCTGTCCCCCTGCAGCCCGTGGAGGTCCATGATGGATCAGGTAGCCGCCAGCAGCCCATGGAGGACTCCAGGCTGGAGCAGGTAGATGCCCAAAGAGGCTGTGACCCCATGGGAAGCCCGTGCTGGAGCAGGCTTCTGGCAGGACCTGTGGCCCCATGGAGAGAGAAGCCCATGCTGGAGCAGGTTTGCTGGCAGGACTTGTGACCGCGTGGGGGACCCACGCTGGAGCAGTTAATGAAGAACTGCAGCCCATGGGAAGGACCCACATTGGAGAAGTTCATGGAGAACTGTCTCCTGTGGGAGGGACACCATACTGGAGCAGGGGCAGAGTGTGAGGAGTCCTCCTGCTGAGCAGGAAGGAGCGGCAGAGACAACATGTGATGAACTGACCGCAGCCCCCATTCCCCGTCCCCCTGCGCCGCTGTGGGGAGGAGGTAGAGAATTGGGAGTGAAGCTGAGCCTGGGAAGAAGGGAGGGGTAGGGGGAAGGTGTTTTACGATTTGGTTTTATTTCTCATTAACCTGCTCTGATTCAGTTGGTAATAAATTAAACTAATTTCCCTGAGCTGAGTCTGTTTTGCCCATGATGGTAATTGGTGGGTGATCTCTCCCTGTCCTTATGTCATCCCATGGGCCTTTCATTATATTTTCTCTCCCCCATCCAGCTGAGGAGGGGAGTGATGGAGCGGCTTTGGTGGGCACCTGGTGTCCAGCCAGGGTCAACCCACCACAGTAAGGGCACATCCTGTATTAGGTAGGATGAGAAGTGAGTTTATAACAAATATCTCATGGGGATTTGTATTCAAATCTAAGTTGTAACTTCCTAGGTTCCCTCCCACCTCCAAGAGTATTCACTATTAACTATTTGAGAAGTGGATGTTTTCAGAAATGCTTCTTTTCTCGGCTGAATTTTAAACAACAGTGGAATATATTTTTTTTGACAGAATTCAGTGTCTTAACAATTTAATTGTAAAAACTAGTTTTATTGGCTGTAGGTTAATGCAGTTTACTTCATTTTTAATTTTTAATATGGGGACTTTGCCTTTAAAGGAAGCTCTCAAGTCTGATTGCCTGGAGCCTCCAGAAGTATCTCATTCTGCATTCAGGGGCACTGCTGTGCTGATCTCCTCAGAGCTCAAGGTAGAGAGAGTGGGCCTTTTCATTCAGTGTATTAAAACAAAAGGGAAAGTAAGCAGTAGAGGCATTGTTGGTCTCTCTAAGAGCCTGTATGCTTACTGTGTGAAGTGACGTTAATGATAACCCTTATATTATTACAGCAAGGAAGTCATAGGATGGAGCCTTAGATAGAAAATAGCAACAGCTCTGAGATACGCTGCGTATTATTCCATTATAAAGTAGTCCCATTAGTCTGGCAGAGGCTGGCAGTGAGAATTGTCTGGAATCCAAGACAATTGGCAGAGGAAAGTGGAGGGAATAAAATTATTTCACAGCTGAGGGAAACACAGAACACAAAACCAAGGAACTGGTATGAGCAACATGCAATAATGTCAGTTGTGATTGTGCTCCTACAGTGCCTTTCATCCCAAAGAGCTGTATAATTATCAATAAAGCAGGCCTTGCAGTGCCCCTTTGACATAGGTTGATTTTGTCAGACCTATTTTATAAGAAATTGATACAAACAAAGGGGAAATTATTTGTCCATACAAACAGTAATGAAGAAGGAATAGTGTCTGAGGTATTACAGCCTCCAACCCCCAACTCCAAAACTACCAGGCTGTTGCACCCATGGGCAGAAGTGCGCTGGATGCCACGCTTGGGAGCATCCTACTGACTTCTACAAGTCAATCGTTAATGATATCATCTAGTGGAAATGGTGTATTAAGATCCATCCATTAACATATTTATTTTGTTGGCTTTATACATCTTTTCTTTACATAAGCAAAATCCAAACCTACTTGTAGATGTTCCTAGTAACGCTTCAGTTGTTTATAGTGAGAACTGGAAGCAAGAAAAAAAAAGTGTCAGAGCATTTTTAACGTTAGCTTCCAGGCAATAGACAGTAGAAATGTCAGACCCTGTACAACCTTGCTGTGTCAGGAATACTCACAGTCACTAAAAGGTAGAACAACTAAATACCATTAGAAAGCAAAAAATAAATTTTAAAAAGACACAAAACATCTAATAACTTGTGTGAAATGGGGCATCTTTTCAGATTGTGGCCTGGAGCCTTCCTTGGGTCTGAGTGAAAAAAAAAAATCGCATCTGGTTAATCTTAGCAAGTTTCTGTGGTGGGGCTGATTTGACTGGAGGGAGGATGGAACGGAAGGCTGGGGTTCATTGAGTTACACTGAGTTTAGGATGGCGCAGCTGCTGTTCAGTATAGAAACAAAGATTTTTATTTGTTTGGGTTGGATTTTTTGGTTGCTTTTTTTTTCTTTTTTTTTTTAAAGAAAATTCTGCTTGCCGCTGTAATCACTCTGGCTCTGAGCATTTTCCTTCCTTGGCAGGAAACACTTCAATCTCTCGTGACCTGAAAGTTCCTTATCTTCTCTTGACATGCTTGAGAATTCACAGGATTCTGTCATACCATCCCTTCCGCTCCTGAAAATGATGGCATATGGCAGCTAACTAATTCTGAGAACAAGCCCAGAGTTAAGTCCCTGTTAAGAAATACTCACCTTGCACCTAGTGCCCAAATAATGGCTTATTGTGATCCCCCGTTGGATAACTGCTGCTCAGGACTTCTGTCCCTTGTTTGTCGAGCTTGCAACTTTTTCAGATCAGGTTATAATGCAACTTGGTTATGTGCTGTCATTGGAAATGGATGCACATCCACAGTATTAATAACTATAATTAAGAGCCGTTTCATAAAGGCATAGCTCAGCAAAAAAAAATTGATTTTTTTTTTTGAGGGATGATGTTTCCTCAGGATTTGTCCAAATCACTTCTTTAACAGCCAAAGTATGTGTTTGGCCATCTGCATTTTTCACATAGGGAAAAACAAACATAAATCAACTGTGATTAATTAAGGAACAATACCAAAATTCTTATTCGAATATGAGGATAGTTCTCATTGTCAATAGAAGGTAGTTTGTAAAAAGAGCTTAAGGCTAAGGTATAGTTAGCCTTTTTAAAATTTTGTTTCTGGCTCAGTGATGTTAGAATAAGAATGTAATTAAAATGAATGTAATTACATGTTTGTTTTTTGGAAAACAAGTAACAATATGGCTATGGGTACATGGATGTTTGGTAGGTTCATCTGATCACGTAGGAGATTAGGTCACAAACTAAACAAAAGACCTAATGCTACGGAATTGTAACAAAATTACGAGTTCAAAAATGCAAATGAACATTGAGAACCAAGATAATTGGCCTTTTAGCTTCTCCTTATGAAAACAAAGGTTTGTTTGCCTTTTAAATGGGCCAGTAAAATTGAATTGGCACCCTACAGTGCATGCAGAATAGATAGTCAGGAAGAATAAGCTATAAGAAATAAGCAGAGGAGTTTAAGAGTTGAAAACTTTTCAAATTTGGAAGACAGTCTGTAAAAGTATTAAATCTTAAAGATCTGTAGTAGATATAAACCTGAATCAGGGGGAATAAGGCTGGGCCTGGGGGCACACTTCTTAGAAGGTATTGTTGGTGATCCTCCAAAATTTTTAGGAAAAAAAGTTGCAAATACCTGAAAGGCCAACTCAGAAGCTCTTACCTGCTCTGGGATGCTCTGTGCAAGCAGCACCTCCATGTTGGCTATTAGATATTGTTACGGTCAGGTTGTTCACAGACTGATTTTTTTTCTCAGATTACTCACAAATTGAGAATGGGCTTTTTGCATAAATGAGCACAATCTGCATGCAAATAGATACACCTTAATTCAGTGCTTTAAAATATCCCTGCAAGACAGAATTTTGTCCAAAGGACAGAGACCTTGAACCATTTTCAAGCTGTTGACCGCAGTGCCTAGATGCACTATCTCTAAGAAAAGAAAGAGCACAAAATACACCAGTTCTCCGCTGGTTCCCAGTACGATGCAGAGGAACTGGTCCATACTGGAGCTAGCTCCTGCCAGTTACCATTAGCACTGCTCCTGTTCTCTCTACTGACTCTATGGGATGTGAGAACTTGCAGTCCTAATACGAGTTAATCTGTTTTCTTCATTATAGTCCTACGCTTAGATACCATGGTGGGCTTTCTGATACCCCTTGTGACTCTTTTTTCAGATACTGTGTCCCTGTAAATCTGAGAGATTTCAGTGGAGTCACAGTTGAAAAGTATTCCTGAGCCTTTATACTTGATAAGAAATAATGGGTGAACCCCACATCACTTGAAATACTTCAGGTTTTTAGGGTCAGGAGATATTAGAGAATATGTTTCGTTTGCAGCGCAAGAAGGGATGTTTCCTGGAATACTTGTTCTTCTCTGCTTTCTCCGCAGTACAGAATCTACATAAAAAACTAGTGAACTAAGCCATTAATAAATACGTAAAAGAAGGCTGATCTGTGAGGTACTGACTCAGTGTATGCGAGGACACCCAGCTTTGCTAGCCCCACTTCAGTGATTATTCCCATGGAATTAGAAGGCTTACACACCATTGAAATGATTTAGAGACTGCCAGCCTTTCTAATGTGGTCTTTTTTTCTCTCTCTCCCCCCTCCCCCCCCTTTTTTTCACCTAGAAGTTAGTGCCTTTTATTTGTTACTTCAGCAGATAATTTTTATGGTAGCTTTTCTACTTTATATCCTGCTGGTATATAGTTTAACAAAATGTCTTTTGAAACAGTGTATTTAATTCCTCAGTCATGCCTCTGGGAATAAATTCTTGCTGTATTATAACTTCTTTTATATCTTTTCTTTACTGTGGTTGAGAACTTCTGGAAACTTTTCTTTCAGAAATCACTTCTTCTTATTCCCTCTCTGTGCCCCATGCGTTTCTCTTTTCTGTCTACACCAGCTGTTATTTGCTGCTGTTATCCACGACTGGTCATGCCCTGTTACAGTGGCTTAAACACTTAATTCCATAATAGCATTTCTATTTTTGCATCTGGATCTACAGGAAGAAAATAAAATTTTCCCACCTGACTACCTATTTGAAGTGTTATCCGTGATGCTGTTGTCAATGAGCTGATACTGTGGAGAATCCTTTTTAAAATTACTTTAACAGGCTTTAGTGATTCTGAATGGTAGCATTTATGGTAGGAAGTGTTTCATGATGGTACTTTCAGAAGTAACGATGCTGTATATTTCTGTGTAGAAGTCATGTCTTCTTTACTGGTAATTACTTCCCCATGCTTTTTACAAAGCTAAATATGCAACATTTTGGCAAAAGTGGTTAATGGGGCTAGTCAAAAATTGTTGTTAAATCCAGTTCTTGACAAGCGAAATTGTTAATGTTGAATGAACATTTTCCTGGGAAACTTGTTTTCATTACAAATGGGACGTGCTCTTCTCAGTTCAGAAATGTTTTGATTTAGAAGTGTTGCTATGCTGTAGTTTATTTCAGTTGTACAATCTGAAATGGACCAGAGTCCCAGCATTTCATATGTCAGGCTCCCTCGCTGTCTCTGCTGCAGTCTCTCTCCATGGAAAGAAGCCAGGGTCACAAGAAGTTTTCTCTGTTCCTGCCAAGTTGAACAACAAGGAAACTCTTTTACCTGCAACTCCCATGAAGTTGATCACATTTATAAATTGAAATACTTTTCATTTTTGTCCAAAATGGTCATTGTTGAATCTTTATAAAACGTGGGAAATTAAGTGTTTCCCCAGATAAGTACGTGTGAAACAAAACACCTTTGACTGCATTGTGGTTATTTTCTGGTACTAGATGAGTTCCTCGGGACACCGGAATGATTAATGACTGGAAGCCTCCAGGTTAAGGGATATCAACTTTTGTCCCAAGAATCAACAATATGTGTTCTCCATTTTTATTGTCATTAATGAGCTATACGCATTGCAAATTGCTTCTGAAAGATTTTAACACTCAGTTAAGAAGCCAACATAATTTCTCACTGAAAAAGACCACACCCAGATTTCATACAGAAATTTCAGAGCTCTGGACTGTAAAGGAGTAACACATCCAGATTTCTTTGAATCAGACCTGTATCAAGGTGGGGTACCAGGGAATACTGCAACTTAACATTTTGACTTTTAGGCAGACCTGATACTTGTTACGTAGCTGCTAACAGAGCTCTCAAGGCACTACTCAAGGGAGGGGAGGTATTTTACAGACAAGCAATGTAATCCCATGTTTGTTTTTAAAGAATATGGAGAGATTAGTGGATTATAACAATATAGCAGGACAAATCGCAATCAAAAATGTGCTCAGGCCAGTTTAATTGTGACAAAGTTGGTACAACTCACAGCTACACTGAAATTAGCTTATATTATCTCCTGAATTCATTCCATCTGATGCGTTCATAAAGAATAATTTCAGGATTGCTTACAAGGCTTACTTCAATATGCTTTGAAAGTTTGTTTGAGTTCATTATATGTCAGATTTTAACACCCCTGTCTGTCTTTGTTAGTCTGTTCACAGTTTTCCAGAGGAGTTTATGCCATCTTTGGATTCTACGACCAGATGTCAATGAACACACTGACATCATTTTGTGGAGCCCTTCACACATCCTTCGTCACACCCAGCTTCCCCACAGATGCAGATGTGCAGTTTGTCATCCAGATGCGGCCAGCATTAAAAGGAGCCATCTTGAGTCTCTTGACTCATTATAAGTGGGAAAAGTTTGTGTACCTCTATGACACAGAACGGGGTAAGTGCCATCGTTTTAAGTGATTTTTTTGTTTGTTTGTTTGTTTGTTTTTTTTTGAAATTTCATAACTCGCTATAAGTGTTTACCAGAACTGGTATGTGCAGCCCATCCTATTTTTCTTCTGGATGCAGGCAGCGCATTTTGATGGTCCTAGAAAAGTTTATTCTGAAGAAACTAAAATGAATGGATAAATGAAAAGAAGGCATCTTCATATTACTGATCATTTGTAAAGAGATTGTCTGGAGGATAGTGTTAGCAGTGTAAGCATTCAATTTGGAATACCTGGTTTCTGTGGAACTGCAGACTCAACCTTGCCAGAGTTTCTGAGTCCTTGCAAAATAAAGTCGGCGCTATGAAGTGGGCTGTTAAGCAAGACCTTCCACTGTGAGCGACACTGCAAATCCCACACCACTTTACATAAATGCACATTTCTCCTGTCACTGGACAAAGGCAATCCATGCAAAGATACACTCTGGAGATGTCTAGACATCAATAATGGTCTAAGAATATAATGCATAAGGTGCTTTAGGGCTCTGCTGGAGAAAAGATGCTCTACAATGTGTCACATGGGTATCCAGAGATGAATTTAGATACATGACAAGAATGACCAGAGATATGTTTTACTAAATGAAAACGTATTAAAACCAGTGTTTCCACAATTAAGCCAATTGTTAACTACTAAGAGCACCAAAGGTAGCAAATCCTGTCAAAAAGAGATCTAAGCATCAGAAACCATTTTCTGTGAGGAATCTTGCATATTTCTGTGGAGCAGCTGTTGCCACCTGCTCTGAGTGTACAGAATTTACTTGGTTATGGATTTCACCTGGGTAGCATTTTTTACATCAGATAGATGCCCTTCTTACCAGCTTTATGATTAACAACTCCAAGATCACCTTCAGATCAAATGGGTCTGGATAGAGCCAAAGAAGCTTAGATTCCATTCCCAGCTGTCCTGATTTTGGCTGGGATATAGTTAATTGTCTCCTTAGTAGCTGATACAGTGCTACGTTTTGGATTTAGTATGAGAACAAGGTTGTTAACACACTGATGTTTGGCTGTTGCTAAGTAGCTAGTGAGGAGGTGCACAAGAAGCTGGGAGGGAGCATAGCCGGGACAGCTGACCCAAACTGGCGGAAGGGGTATTCCATACTATGTGGTGTCATGCTCAGTATATGAACTGGGGGAGTTGGTGACGGGGACACCGCAGCTCGGGATCTAGTTGGGCATTCATCCCCAGGTGGCAAGCAATTGAGCTGTGCATCACTTGTTTTTTATATTCTATTATTATTATTCTCTTCCATTTCTGTCCTTTGAAACTTTCTTTATCTCAACCCTTAAGTTTCACTTTTTTTTTTCCAATTCTCCTCCCCATCCCACCCTATGTGGGGGTGCAGGGGGGGAGCGAGTGACTGCGTGGTGTTTAGTTGCTGTCTGGGGTTAAACCACGACACCAGCTCCCCTGACAAAGTTGTGATACTCTGTGCTGCTGCATATCGATAAGGATCAAGTCTTCAGTGGCTGTGCTTTTCACACTGAAGATTAATAGCATCACCCAACTAAGGACATATACCGTATGTTGAAAGAAAGTAATTTTTAGTCTGAATGCCTGAATTTTAGGTGAATGCCAAGAGTTCAGAATTTTCTGAGTGATTTGGAGGTGTATGTATTTCTAGGATTGAAAAACGCTGGCTATGAGATCAAGTAGGAAATTGTGGAGAAGTTTAGAATGCCATTAGTTTTTAAATCTTTTAAAACCAGTACCTATACATCCGTGTTTCTGGTTTAGTCCACTTTTAAATGAAAGCTCCTGTGAATGTGTCATTTGTCTGAGTAAGAAAGGTTTGATGTGACCACATGTAATAAACTTGCAGCATGTGATAAAGTAAAATGTCGTATGTTCCAGGACTGGTGAAACTTAATCATGATTAAGGCTAATAAAGTTTGCTTTGGAAAGAGATGCATCAGTCATCCAAGCTCATGCCTAATAAGAAATTTGGCACTTCAGACTGGACAAATCATCCAAAACAGTGGGAGTTTCACTAGGACTTGTCTAGATAGTATGACTATCAGACTAATGGAGATAGTAACAAAGTTATGAGGGAAGGTTTGCAGACTCAGACTTCCATTATTACACAGTTCTCAGTGTGTACAATCTTTAGGTAGGCGCAGTCTAATCATGAGCTTATTATGATGACTAATCCCTTTGGAACAGTTTAGGTTGTGTCTAGGCTTCATTTTGCCTTGCTCATACTAAGATTTTAATCACAGTTTAAAATACAGCTCCTGCTGGTGAAATTAGCCCCAGAATTAGCCCCCCCGAGACCTCTGTTGCCTTCTGCCCCTTATCTTGACTTCCTATTCCCATCCTACTCACAGTCTTACAATTACTGATCAAAATCACGTCGTGAACCTACTGTGGCTCGCATGTATTTACGGTAGCCGTATTTTATGTCAGACATTCAGACTAAGTGTCAGAGTGAAAAATCTGAATTAGATGACAGTGCAGTTGACTGTAGGGTTATAAAATGTAGCTCAGGGTTAGAAGACAAAGGACAGCCATGTCTCTAGAGTGCAAGAGTCATCAGTGCATATAGGTAGCTTGATGATGGGCTTTGAGTTGAGATAAACTTACCACATCTTATCTTTCCCTCCTATACATATATCCTTGTTGCTGTTGTTTGATAACATATTTGCCATCTGCTAAAACAGGAACAAAAATGAAGTTGATTATCTTCAGTTACTGCTAGTTTAGTTAGGTTAAAACAAATTTGGTAGCAGTCTTAGAGTTGCCGTTGCTTTATTCTTCCAATATTAAAATAAATTAAGAAGATTCACATAGGAGGGAGAGGCAGGGCAATTAGGTACTGAGAAATAGACATTTGATTCCTTTGTTTGATGAACAGTAATCGTGGATGACAGCACCTGAAACATTTGGCAATTCCAGTAGGCTGCCTAATTTCTTGTGATAGGCCTTCAAATACAAAAAAAGGTCTCAAGAGGTTGAACAATAATAATGGTGAATGACTCCTTGTGTCGGGTAGTGAATAGGCTGTACATGTTCCTATGCTGAGATACCACTGGAGATGAAAACACTAGAGATGTCACAATTTTTAATAATTCCTATCTTAGATACTTAACTGCTTTGGGGCACAAACACCGTAGAGAGAAGATGTTAAGCAGTTTATTGTCAGTTCCTGAAACAAGCTATCAGTTAAATACTGCCTTTCTATATGAAGATTATTATCTCACTGGTTTGTTCAGTGAATCTGAGAAGTCGCAAAACATTAGACTACTCTTTCTTACGTTGAACATTAGAACAATATACATTGTTCTTTCAAGGATTTTTACAATGTTCTGCTGAAGCAAGACACTGCCATGTATTAAACATTGCAATTACTATTAATAAATACAGCAGCATATTACAGATGCCATACAAAACTGACTAAACCTTCTTGTGGTTTTATACTGCTTACTGAACTATTTCAATTTAAGCTTAGGAGAATGGAGAATCAGCTTTATAAATCTGTTTTCCTTAAGCAGTGGCTTTTTTCTTCTTCGCCATCAAATCATGTAATCATATGGTTTCCCCCTCGGTGACATTAGGCACAATACTGTGATGTTTGGTTCCTGCAATGAAGACAAATCTCAAACAATAGAATGAAGTTAAGATCTACAGTTACATAGATAGGTGGTGAAGCTTTTAATTGAGTGAGTTAGTGTGTATGTTGTATGTGTTTAAATTTGTAAGTACAGTATTTTCTGTTGCTGTGAGACGACTGATTGTTGTAGGTTGTGATCTCAAATGTCTATTTATGTGCAGGTGCAACATTTAGTTTCTTAAGAACTGCTAAAGCACACAGAAAGAAAAATAAAATGTGATATTTATGTATTCCAGCAGCAAGAATTATGTCGTATCGCTGCTTATTTCAGTTGCTGGACTTACTCTTCTGTGAAGAAACTGAAATTTAAGAGAAATATCAAATTGCATGTTCTTCTCCTAGTACCATCAGAAAAAAATAGAGGGTAATGAGGCATTAGGAAATGGCTGCTAAGGGAAGAAAGGGCGTTAAGCAGGGTATTGAAGAAATAGTCATATGTTCATTCCATGCCACATGCTTTTAGTTCATGTGAAAGGGAAAGGCAGGGTTGATTTCTGTTTGTATTAACTCACATCAGTAAGTTGACACTGTTGGTTGCTGTGATGCGTGCAAAATATCTGATTAATTATATGGTGCTAACTGCCTCAGTAGGCTTCTCTGCAGTAGAACTAAGACTAATTAAGATTATGTCAGGATGAAATGAGATGGGGTTACATTCAGAAAGCTATTAAGAATTTGGGTAGCACTTGTCAGGAAAGTCACCTTTTGCATCTCATGCTGAGGATTATGTTTCATCAAAACCCCCAGGTTTATTTCCAGTCTTCAGGTCTGTTTCTCCTCTTGCTTTACTTTACTGTAAATCCGATGTTATTCCACTGAAGTCAGTGGACCAGAGTAACACTAGCAGGAAAGTGTGGAGAGGTAAGCTTGTGGTTTTCATAGTCATCTTAATGTTGCGTGAAAGTGTGAAGCACTTCTCATTTAATTATAAAAATGGTATGGTAGACTGTAATACCGAAGCTTTTGTTTATTTAAATTTCCATAATGTTTCTTAAGTAACATTTCAGTTTATTTTTGCCTGAGAAACATTGTTTTGTACAGATTGTTCGCTTTGCATCTGTCAGTGCAACACAGGCTTTTTGTCCTAAGTTGCTTTGATTTGTCATACCTACTGTGCACAAAGACCTTGATTGCTGTCATGCAGATCATTTAAACAAAATCACACCAAGTGATTTCTGTGATGTGCATCAAGCCTTCTTCGTCTTCCTTCAGATCATAGGAGTCATCACAGGACAGAAAAGTGACTTTGTTTGTGTAATGCCTACCTACACAATAGGAGCTCAGTCTAGACAGATGTAAAGACAGATCACAGTCTTTATGGCATTGTAAGCAAATACCTCTCTAAATCTGAAATTCTTCTGTAATTTGGTTTTGATTTAGTCTGTCAGTAGGTATCCAGCAATACCTAAAATCAAGAAGAAAAAAAAAAGCTTTGGTAATAAGGGTTATAATTGGCTAATATTATTTTCTTTTTAATTGGTTAACACTGGCTAGATGAAGGCTGAGCCACAGAAGTGCTCTTCTAAAGCCCCAGGTTATGTGGCTAAGAAGAGTTGAAAATACATGCTTTAAAAGCAATTACATCTTTAATCTGTACCGCCACAGAAACACAAAAATTTGACCTGAACATAACGGATGGGTAAGGATGCAGAAGGCCTGAAAATACAGCTTCAGAAAATATGACCTGTCCTATTCCTCTTAAATATAAAACCTTCTGGTATTCTGTTTTATAAATAAATGCCAGGTAAAGAGCAAAAAAAAAAAAAAGAGGTACAACTGTAAGCTTCTCAATGATTATTTGTAAGGCATCGAATTGCCTTAAATTGGGTTCAGTACAAGGCAATGAAGTCTGATTCACTGCTTCTGCTGAAGACAAAGAATAACTCTTCTGTTTAGTTCTGCTTTTACAAAATGAGGTTAGTTATCTATTGCTATCAAAGGACAAGACGCTTCTGTACTGCTTTCCCTGGAGAATGAGAGATTGGAGCTGATAAAAGAAGCGGTATGTAGAACCAGGCTCATTATATCTTCCACAAAATTAAATTGATGGATTTTTTTTTTTTTTTTTGATGAAATAAGATTTGCACTGAAAATTACTGATACGTAGAACATCAAAATTTTTGCAAAACATCTCAGGTAAGATTAATTTTGTGGAATCTAAAAAGAATCTGCTTTAGTACCTGGTGGATTCCTAGGTATTTGGGAATGTCGGGTTCTGATGGACTGAGTGTCTGCTGAAAACAGCAATGAAAAACGTAATCTAACACAGAATGACTGACTCCTGTTTATAAGCCCCTTCCATCAGCAGACGGGTGCAAAAGAACTCCTCCTTCCACATAGCTCATTTATGAAACTTTATATTGTCTTTCTGCATGTCAGAAACTTTTGTCTTCGTTTATAAAGATCATTCTTCAATAAAGGGGAAAAATGAAACTGGTGGTAGCAGCTACACCAGCATTAGTAAACCCTCAATTCAGCACCTGCTGAACAGTCAAATGTCAAAAGAATCAATAGCTGAGCTGTTCATTAACGTGTTTATTCTTGAGAGCAGGGGAGTTATTCCACTAGCTGAAGAATTGGTCTGAATCCATTGCATGAAGGAAAAAGGGCTCAAGGCTGGCTCACCTTTTTCTCAGAATTAAACATGGGCTTGTTCCATTTTAAAATTGTAATTCGTGCTTGCTAGTGTGTTTATACCCTTTTAATTCTTCTCAGTTGCACCTATAAGGTTGATGTGATGTATTTTGCTTACACTTCCAAAGGTATGAAAGGATTTGAAATCTTGACATTATCTTCTGTAAATATCAGTCTGTGGTCAAGAATAATGGAACATACAAAGCATGTTTGGAAGCCTATAAAACACCAAAGGTGACAAAACGGGGAAGAGTTACTGCAAACCTTGATGCTTCCGAGTTTTTTTGGCTCTTTTGCAAGAGTGATTTGGATAGCAGCCCAGGATCATGGGGATGACACGCAGACAGTATCAATTGCTAGCATTTAGGTAGCTATGTAGATGAGCTGTCTCATTCTCCTTTCCCACTTCTTTATATACTGGGAAATGCACAGCAGGGAATAAAATCTTGGCAAGGCCTCCCGAGCTGAGGCTCGGCCTCCAGATCAGAGGAACAGACATCACAGGTCTGTACATTTGAAATATCATGTGCCCCAGTAACTGCCATCCAGAAATTTTCTTCGAAGTCATGATCTCGGCAAAAGGCAGCTTGCAGCATGGCCACAAAATGTTGCATCTTTCACACAGCTTTGCTTGAAAGAATGTGATGTAGGTTCAAGTTTTCAAGCTCTGGTACAATAGAGAACACACACAGTGTAAAGACGCTTATGGTAGACGATCCATTATTTAGATTTAAAGAGCAATCATACTCCATATAGTTACATGCAATAAGAAAATGATCTGTTTCTTACGCTATCAGCCTTTTGGGAATGAGTGATTTTACCATCTTATAATGCCTAGAATTTGTATTTTTATAGAATGGAAAGTCGTAGATGCTGCTTAGCAATGTTTGTATGAAATATAAGTAATTTACCCTGACAAAGAGGCAAATCTTGACATTCTTATTTAGGGCACATTGCTTCGTTGCTTTCTGCAGTATAATCTATGAACTAAGGCTCTATTCAGGAAACATGCCAGAACCTTAACTGAAATATTCCAGGATTGCTTTACTGTTTGACTTTACTGCCTAAATGTGTTTGGGAATAATCTGAGCCTGAACAGTTAAATCTAGCTTTTGGTAATCACTCTCCATTTATTTCTTCTGAAATCTCTGAAGTCTCGTACGGACTCCTTTTATCTTGGTCTCTGTGGTACACAGACACAGAAGAAAGCCTTTTTACTGATCCTTCCCCAAACAAACATTGAGACCTTGTGTGGGAGAATGGATGTTGGCTGGTTTTTGGGTGGACTGAGAGCCTTAAGCGTTTTTCTCCTGATCTTTCCCATTAGCTGCTATTTGTTTAGCTTACCCCTGGTAATCACTTAAACCGTTTTTCTAGCTTATGAACAAGGGGAGTGAATCAACTTTGAAAGTCATCCAGCATGAGATGTAGCATACTGGCAAGACCAGAGATGCAGCTGAAGACCAACAATGTAGAGTTCATGGTGGTATTCTGTACTGCAGCTTTGTGCCTCTTTACAAGTTTTTCATGTACACAATGGGTTCAGTTTGGTGTTGAGATGCCCAGACAGAATGCCTGAGCATCCCTTGAAGCTCTTGGAAGACACACTACTGTCAGCAGTATTTTCCAACAAGTGGAGTAACTGCACCTGTGCAACAAATTTGTGTCTTGTTTCACGGAGCCCCTGAGAATAAGGAAGTGTGTCAGCTTGTTCATGAAGAAAGGCAGGAAAACCAGAGCAAGAGTATGGTATGACAGAGCCCCGATACTGCTTGTGTGGTGACGATGTGCATCCGTTCTTGCATCCACACATAATGGTGTTGTGATAGGGTGTTATATGGTAGCTTGCTCACACTGAGTGTGAATCCATTTGTGGCTGAGAAAGCATCAGAATCTGACCTCCCTTTATGTGAAATCAGTTTGTAAAACCGAGTCAGAATATTCGGGATACAGAGTATGAATGGGAAAGTCCTCGATAAATAATTTCTGGAAGCCTGAAGCAGGATGTATGCTACCTTGTGGTCCTAATGAAAGCAATTCGATGTTTCAGGAACGTGAGCTGAGACCCTAAATATCTTATGTAGTAAACAGGAGAATTAGCAGTGTTGCCACTCACCCATGCCTTAGAGATGAAGTCTGCAAAGAAATGTGCTTATAAACTGACTTGTGTAAATGCATGCATTTAAATACTTAGCTTTTCATAAAAATGCATGTTTTATCAACTTTTGGGATACCGATCACATTTAATTTTTTTATTGTATGCATAAGTAATTTAAGTGGCAGAAGCTTTTGTTCTCAATTGATTTTATGTGTGTATCAGCAAGGCTTAAATGGTCAGAATATCACATTTCCAGAGTTCTTGAAACAAAGCTGAAGTTTAAGACGGTTTCCAAGTGCAGGTGGAGGGGGAAGGGCTGAAAAGATACATGACAGGGGTTGTTGACCCTTTTCCTCTGACAAGGGCAAGGACTTGACACAAAGCCAAGCCTTAGAGGTGATGGAGAGGCTTAGCTTGGAACCAGAGGAGACGAGGTGGAGTTTGTTGATCTCGGGGAGGAGATAGGACTTTTCAGACTAGAAAGGAAGGCTGTAGAAGAGAATACCTATATGCAAAGGACTGCGTGTAAATTTTTATCAAACCTATTTATTTAACCCATCTCACCCAACAGATCTAGGAGTTTACTTAAAATTACTTTGTTAACAGAGTTTATTGTTTTGCATCTGCTTATGCAGCGTAGCTTTAAGGACTGGAAGCCTTTGGTGTCTTTGGCATCCGGAGGCTCTGAGCAAGACAGGCTAGCTTCACTGGGGAGTTGTGCCGATTCTGTTCGTGGAAGTGAACTGTCTTGCTGACTTAAAGTCTGCGTAAGGGAGTTGGTACTTTCAGTGGCACTGAAGAAAAATTTTCCTTTCGTGTCCAATCAGAATCTCCCCAGGAGTAACTTGTGCCCATTACCCCTAGTCTTTTCCATGGGACTCCTTGTAAAAAGGGAGTCTCCATCTTCTTTGTACCCACCCTTTAAATACTAGAACATGGTGATAAGGTCTCCCCTAAGCCTTCCTTTCTCAAGGCTGAACAGACCCAGTTCTCTCAGCCTTTCCTCCTATGGCAGGCTTCCCAGGCCTTTGATCATCTTGGTGGCACTTCTCTGGACCCTCTCCAGCCTGTCCACATCTTTTTTTGTATAGCAGGGATGAAAACTGAACACAGTATTCCAGGTGTGGCCTGACAAGCACTGAGTAGAGTGGGATAATGACTCCTCTGTCTCTGCTGGTGATGCCCTTGTAGATGCAACCCGGCATCCTGTTGGCTTTCTTTGCTGCAACAGCACACTGTTCGCTCATATTGAGTTTGTTGTCCACCAGGACTTCCTCTATGCGTTCCATGAACTTGATGGATGAGATGTGAGCTGCTGTATTGTTCTCCCAACAAATGTCTCGGTAGTTGAAGTCACCCATACAAACCAGGTTCTGTTGACCTGAAACTTCTTACGTGACCAAAATATTGCTTCCTTGGCCTTTTTTGTCTCGGTTTGGATGTCAGTAGCAGATGCCTACTGTAAGATCCCCCTTGGATGCGACCCCTCTGATCTTGACCCAGAGGCATTCAGTAGAGCTTCCGCAATCACTGTAGCTGATTTCTGTGTACACTCAAGGTTCTCCTTAACAAGCTAAGCTAAGAATCTTTGTATTTAAGGTAGTTAATTAAATGGTGTTTGCCACGGAGTTTATATGAAGGGATTCATTGGTTATTGCTTCAGTACCTTCCTTCATCTATGACACTTGGCCCTTTTAGATGTACTTTCTTCTTTCAGGCTTCAGAGAATTTACCAAACTAGTTTGACCACATGCCTTTTTCTTCCCAGAAAATATCAGCTGTCTCGCTAAACATAAAGATGACTTGGATGCTTTGTAGAAGAAAACTAAATGTGAATGCATTTATGACAAACCCACTCAGCTGGCAGGTAAAATGACCTCATATTGTATTTAGGTTAAGGAGTTTTTAAAGGATTTTTCTCATACAGAGATAGATTTTTCTCTGGTTTCTCATGAGACTTTTAAAATCACACCTTTTTCTTTTTCTTTTTTTTTTTTTAAACTCTCCTTGCAATTCACAGAAAGACAGCACTGTGAGCCTGCATTTCAGAAGGTATATAAAGACAGTGTACTACTGTAGTACAGTGGAATGAAAATACCTCCATAAAGTGATTAAGTATTAATCTTTAAAGAAAAAAAGTGAAAAGTTCCTGACATGAATTTTATACTCAGTAACAAGTAATTATTCATTTCTTCAGCTCTACATGTGTAGCTTTTCCTGGCCACTTCTTTTGCTTTGATTCACGATGCAAAGAATCGTCAGGAGAGAAAGGTGACCTAAGGTTTTATTCCTCCTGATCCTGAGCTCATCGTGTTCACAGCCTGTTGCTTTGCTTTTAAAAACACTTCTGACTTACCTTGGTTGTTGGCAGCCCAAAGAAACAAATCACCAGTCAGTGATTTGCACAGCACAGCAGCATTTAGTCAGTTTGTTAAAGTGATTAAGCACAGAGTTGTCATCTCTTACAACAGCAAAGTATCCCCTTTATTGCTGAAGTGTTTCTCCTTCAGTTTTCAGGGACAGATTCCTCAGGCACAGCTCTGGGAAGCCGGTGTGCCGTGGAGTCTGGATTTGCATGTGAAGTACATCTGTGCTCCCTCCAGGTGAATGGGATGGAGCCTAAGTAAGGTGAGGTGCTTTTGCCAAGGTAGGAGTAGTTTAGTGAGCAGTATGGGCTCATATCTGAACCTGAAGAATTTCATAAGCCAGAACTATGACTGCTGGAAACAAGACTCCGGTTCTGTTCTGTGCCCCAGCGCAGTGACCTGTGCTGGAGCTGTGACTGCTTGGTAAGCTCTGAGCATCGCGGTTCCATGCTGACATGATAAAACAGCATCAGTCTGGAAAGGTTAACAGATACCAAGCAGTGGTTGTTAAGGTGTCTTAGGAGCTCCTGAGGTGTTGTTTGCTTTGGGGATATTTTTGTCAACGCTGATAATAATAATATGCAGTGAATTTCCAGGGCTGTGCACATACCAGATACAAGAGGACTACTGTTATTTGCATAAAGTACTAATATCTTTATAGCATTTCTTCTGCTGCTTATGAAGTTACGAGTTATTTCTCCACTCTCTATTCATGTTCAGGAGAGCAATAATTCATTTTTGATAACTCAGATTTTGATAATCTGCCCAACTGTACTTGAGAATGGGTTTATAAAGAAGCGCAGCCACTCCATACACTACATTGAACTGTACTACCCAGGGCCAATGATAGATCCAAATTGCTTTGTTCGGTTGCGGCGTTTTTTTAATCAGCACTTAGGTGTGGTGAGCATTTAACTGAAGCTCCTTTCCCCTTTGTAAAGTAAAAGCCACTTCTGGCTATTCTAATTTAGCCTAGTGAAATGGCTGCTGATCACTGAAAAGCCTTTTCGCTCCTTTCAAGTTCTCCTTGTGGCATGGTGTACAAAGCAGTCTCAAAGACAATGGCTCTGAGCTGTTCTTAAGCTGTCTAGATTTCAGAGTCATAGTTAAGAAGACTTTTCCAGAGAAGAAAATGCATGACAGCGGTCATTAAAGATTTTCTCAGGGTACTTTAGAATATTTTAAACACTCTGAAGCCATCAGATAATGCAGACGCTTTCAGGTGTCTTTTTTAGCAAGATGTTTCATGCTGATCACTGTAAGGGCATAATATTGTCATTTTTATAGCAAAGGCTATATATGGCCTTGTAAATTTATAAAAAATAATGGTATATATATAAAATACATATATATAGTGATATAAAAATAATCATGTAGTCTCAGATTAACATGAGAAAGCATTTATTAAAACGTTTGTGTGGCTTCAATTCAGTATGAGTGGTATAGTTAATACCTAAGTATGGGTAGTTCTAACAGATGAATACATCAAATAAACTAAAATAC
>VYZM01019628.1:0-16668 GCA_013398915.1 Dromas ardeola | reverse complement strand
TTTTTAAAAAAAAAAAAAAAAAAAAAAAAAAAAAAAAAACAAAACAACACTTTAACTTTTTTGTCTCCCAACAGTTAATGTAGTAAATCAGCACTCAGTATGCAATATCTGCAGCTTATGTATCAACTGTATCTAGCTCTGAAGGAAATTTTAGATAACAGTTGTTTTGTCTCAAAGGGAACAAAAAAGAACAACAGAACAAAAAGAAAATGTCTTTATGTTCTATACTATTCTACCAGGACATTTGCTTAGATATTTGCTAAGCTTTTCCTGCCATATCCATATCCTAAGCCTGGTAGAAAGTCTGAAACCTGAATCTCCATTGCTATTCATAGATTCTTTGTAGACATTGCTTAGAGACTTTTGAGCATTCTCAGCAAGAGATAACTCTTTCTCACAGTAAGATATTTAATAATTAGGAGTGATATTACAATCAACAAAATACTATCACCTTCAGAAAAAAAACATCTTGGCAAAATATAACATGAAACAAGCATGCTATTTGTTTTCTGTGTTTGATACTAAAGAAACACTCTTTAAGGCAAAAAATATTAATTATAATTTCTCTGATCTATGAAATGTTAGAAAGAATAAGGATTGTAAATCTTACTGTTTTTCACCCACATAATGAACTGAAAAGAATCAGTTACCATCATTTCTTGTCACTGACAGTTATATAAAGGAAAAAAAATATTCAATGTCATTTTCTTTTTTTTTTTTTTTTATGTTTTNTTTTTTTTTTTTTTTAGTTTTTGGGAGAGATGATACAACAATTTGTTGCTTTGATATTCTTTCCTACATTTGATCTTTCAAGCTTAACAAAGTGACTTAATAAATTTGGTAAAAATAATAAAAATATATTCAGTTATGTAGTTTACAAGAGATCTAGTTTTCAGGTAAGGTAAAACACAACTAAACTGTTTGTGTGGGACATTGTATGCATTTGTACAGTTGATATGGCCAATTACTGTCCCTCAGAGGGAGCTGACTGCCCAAGTCCTGTCTGGCAGTGGGTAGGGAATTTGCAGTACTTTTGAAAATCTATTTTTGACACAGAGATGGTGAAGCCTGTGCAGCTGTTTCCCACCCAAACTGCTCCTCACCCTCAGCACAGCAAAAAGGGAGAACATCCTGAAACAGATTTTCACTACTCTTCACTAATAAAAAAATAATGTTTGAAGGGCTGAATCCATTGGTATATCCCAGGCTCCACAAAATAAAAGGAGGAACATCACTCACTGCATAGGCTTCCTTTCTGCTTGCTAATATATTTACAAACCTCTAATCTCACTGTAGCACCAGTCTTCAAGAACAAGTAGTGTCTATTGAAGCTGCAGCTTTTAAACTTATAGTCTGTATTTTTTACAGCACTGTCACTACATTAAGTGAAACCATATATTGGGGACTTCTTGGAAAATTTGGTGATTTTAAGAATAGCATCTTCTGAAATACTGCACTTATGAACCTACCTAGTCAGACATCATATTTTGTGGCAAAGCAATATTACTCCCTCACCAAGAAGCACTTTCACATGTATCTGTGTAACCTCGGAAGCTGGATCTCCTGTTTTGCACCTAAGATGAAATCACTAATAAATAAACACCATACCTCAGTTCTTGTAGCTGTGCAAACACAGAGAAAGCTTATGTGTCGTTCTGAAGGGAACTAGCTATGTGAAAAAATGGTTGTTTAAACATTTTTATAGAAAACAAAGCAAAACAATGTTTAGTTTTCTTTAAAGTTGTATATTATTTCCATAACTATTTTCATAAAAACACTTTCCAAGCAAACAAAAAAAATTGAAAGAAGGAAGGAGAAAAAATGTTATCATTCAGGGGTGTTTTGATCTATTTCTATCTTACTGACATTTTCATGAAGACTGTACATCTCAGTTAGAGATAATATGAATAATGTAAAATAAGATTATCAAGAGTGAAAAGCCCTAAACAATATGGAAGAATATCGTAACATCCTTTTTTTTCCTTCTTCTTCTTCTTTTCCCCAAATTAAAGTGTGAGCTCACTCTGCACCACTCAGCTCTTTTAATGTTTCAAAGCAGGACCTGGCAGTTGGTCTTAGTGTTGTAAAGGACAAAAATGAAAACAAGGTTTTTAGTTGCCAAGGCGTTGGGTTTTTTTATTATTTCTTTAAGTTTTAATATAAACATGAAAGCAATAGTCACCAATTACCTAGGACAAAAGAGAGACAGATTTTATAATGGTTGTTTTATTATTTAAGAGAAAGCTGGCAGAACAGCAACAGCAGCTCATGGTATGACTTTCATTATTAGGTTTCTCTTTTCTTCAATTTAATAACGAGTTTCAAAATATCTGTGTATGCATGTGTGCATGATATTTATTTAAAAAAAAAATACCTTCTTTCTATATAACTCACTGCAATGTCCCTTAAAAAGCTGCTGTATATTTCAAGTCCATTTCTGGCACTTTTGAGTGCTTTAGAAGAGATTTTTGTTCATATAATGGATCTGACATCATTACTTATACATTCTGATATTTCACACTACACTTCAAAACAAAGCAATATGAGATTCAGTGGCTAGAAAAATACCTATCGGTAAATAAAACACTTCTGCAAATTTTCAGAGTTTATAACATCTTTCCATAATAATATGATTTGTTTGTAGTAGCTCAGTTTCCTGATTCAGTCCTGGATTCTGCACCCCTGAACATTCACAATATTTGAAGTACATAAAAGCTAGCTCAGTACAAAGTTGTATCTTGGAATCAAGCAACAGGTTACCTCTGAAAAAAAACCTGGGAGAAGATCTGGGGACAGTGCATTCCAGGGACATCTCCCAAAAGACAATGGAAGAGAATGCCGCCATCTGGGCTCGTACTGCCTTACACAGTTCAACATTAACTCAGATATCCTTGCACTTGTATGCACTCACAGGCCACAACCCTAAGTATCCATCTCATTCCTTCAGTTTCGTGCTATAAAATCACCACTTCAATTGTCCTGATTTTATTTCATGTACTTTAGATTTAAAAAAATAATCCAAAAAATACACTGCAAACTCTTAGGTCTACGGACATATAACATAGAATACAGAATCAAATGGTCCATAGTGTGGACAGTTAGCTCTAGAAAGGGCAGCCCTGAGCAGTGTGAGAACTAATTATTCTGCCTTACTGGGGAGATGATTTTATAGCTGTAGATACAGACTAAAAAGCAACCAGTAATTGACGGGATGTTACAGAATTCATGTCACTTATGAGGGAATAGAGGAGACTGCGAAATGAAATCATTGTGGGCGACTATTTTTGCTCTCTGTTTTTGGCATAATAGCAGTGGGGAGATGGAGAAGTAGTTGTCTGAAGAATGTTGCCTGAAAATATGATTATATTGCCTGATCAAAAGAGGAGTGAGATTCTTAAAAACTTTTTAATAGGAGGATCAAGGACACAAAGTTTACGTAATGAAGTTGATGAACAGATTATCCTATGTTCTTCTTGTTGACAGAGGAAGATTAGGCTTCCTGCCATAGAATTCTCTTTAACTCTTGCATGTCTACATCCATTTGCCTTTCATAGAAAGATTAGATAACTTGTCCAGCCTCCATCAAAATAATAATTAAAAAAAGAGCCCAGAACTAAGAAGATAGATACTGGTATTACTCTGTTCTATAATCGATTCAGTTTTTAACATGAATGATAAATTTGTCTTTTGTTCATAGCCTTATTCTGTCCACTAACCTTTGACTAGCAGTTCCTAATTAGAGTTTTCAAAAACTCCTCCCCACATGTTAAGTCATTCTGCTACACCCTCTTTTCATCTGTGCTCAGAGGATGGTGAAGGGGTCATCTGACTTTAAACGGTAAGAGTATTACTGCTGCTGCTATGAGAAATATCTCTGTCTTCATGTCTTTGATATACCTGTAATGCTCTCACAGTATTACTGCCTAGTAGTAGTAATGACACTAGCAGGCTGCAAAATAGTAAATTACTCCCCTATCTGCATCTAGCAGGCTGTAGAAGGCTACAAAGAATGTCAAAGGAATTGGAGTCTGCTTGAAAACTACTTCAGAATGTGCAAATCATTTCATGGTTGTGATTAAATTGAAACCTCTCTGTAAATCCAGTTCTGGCAAATCACTTTTAAATTTTGTCCTTTATCTCTATGGTCCCACTTCAGGACAGCAGGACATCAGAATGCATCGGATACAGCCCTTCTTCTCCTCATTCAAGTCTCATCAAACACTTATTCAAATCTCATAAACAATTAATGAAGCAGAAGCTTATTTTTAACTGAACATTTAGGTTTAAGTTCCTTGCTGGTTGTGATAGCACAAACAAAAATGGCCAATCATATCATCCATTTGTCCTATGAAAAATTTTGTCCAAGTGACTGTAACCTCTAACCTAAGATGGTGCCTTCAGAAATTCAGCTTGGGTTTAGTCTAACTTTTCATATTGTGCAAAGGGGAATTCCATCAATAATCAAATAAAATAATAAAATGTACATAATGTTATTTTTCCTTAAATATTGTAAAAGTTTGATTCATTAAAACGCAATTCTGTTTTATGCTATACTGAAGTAAAACCAATTAGCTTTTTCAGATTTGACTAGCAGTAGCTAGACTGCCAGATTTCAGGGATTGAAAGCAGCAAAGGTCAACTCTGCACTCTGTAAGTAATATTAGTTCAAAAAATAGAATATCAATGGAAGAAAAAGGCATAAGAGTAAGTTTTCTTTTGTGATATTCCTGCCTCTCACTGGTGTGACAACAGCTTGGTGCTGTTCAGTGCATTTCAGACATGTGTCTTAGCTAGTCAAAGACAAATCTGATCAGAGGCATCAAATAAAGAATGACTACAAAGGACTGAGAAGCACGTCAGCAGAAATCACTATGTCTTTGTGACCTAAAACAAGACTGTCTCTGTTCCAAGAGATTATTTAAATCATGAAACTGTTTTAAATATCCAAAGTGAAAATGTGAGTCATCTAAAAAGTCTGTATGAAAGCTGTAAAAAAAAAAAGGTAAATGGAAAAAAGAATTAACTACTGAGTGCTGGATTTTGTCTTTCCTTTTTTTTTCTTCCTTTATTCCTTTCTTTCTTCTTCCTTTTTTCTTTTTTCTTTCTTTTCTTTCTTTCCTTCTTTCCTTCTTTCTTTTTTGGAAATAAATAGCTGTTAAACTCAAGCTTTTACTATGTGAACTAGGAGATACGTCATTTGCTCAAACTTTTACACTGTAGTTTGTGTTGAATCCTCACTAAATGAGAACTTAGCTGTATATTATTATTAGAAACATCAAATCCTTTAATGAGTAGATAGTTTTTGAAAATAAATAGTGGTGAAATTGATCCATTTTTGAGATAAAGTTTTTTAGAGGAAAAGAAAGGAAAAATTGTTTAACTTACTCAAGATAGATTAATGAGCTGTGAACATCTGGCTTGATTTCTTTTCCTTTTTCCTAGCATGCATAATTTTGAGTAATTCTGCTACCCAAGGGTTTTCTGAAGGTAGTTTCACAGCTGTTTTTCTAGTACTATGAAATATAGTTTTAATCTATAAACCTATATCTATTACTTTTAAGGACCAAAGAAAATATGAGTCACCTTATTGTTTCATGCATACAAAATTATCTGCTAGTGGCAATATCTAGTAGGCTAAATTTTCTAGTATCTGTACAAATAAGAGAATAAAAACCCTGCTTCAAAGCTTTCTGAAGTAAACGGAAAAGCACCTTTTAATTATCTGGGTGTACTGCAGCTAGTAAATACCTAAATGAAACATTAGGTGAGCAAATAAGCACTTCTTAGCCACTCCTTATTTAGAGAGATAGCAAGAAGTACGTATGCGATAAGCCATCATTCAGAACCTAAAGAATTTATATAACCAAGGTGTTGATTACATTTCTAATAAGTACTGATTTAACCCCAGTATATTTACATCCTGAAGTACATTTTGATAATGCATTTTGTTTTGTTTTACCACTATATTTGCATTAGGTGTGGCAAATACTTTTTTTTTTCATTTCATCTCAATGTTAAAAAAAAAAAAAAAGAACATACTGCAAAAGCAGGAACAGGTTAAAGTGGTTTGATGCCCCAGTATAGTTTATAAACACAGAGGCTGGGCTGCAAGAACTTCTTCATGCATATGGAAAAACAGTGAAATAGATACTAATGTTCCATGAAATACACAGGAAGACTGATCAAATCTAGATGCTAGTTTGTGACATTAACTGTAATTTGCCAATCTCAGGGGGAGGGGCAGTGTTAAAGCTGCTTCCTTCCATTATTTATTTTTTTATTTTTTTAGGAAGGAATGTAGTAGCTTAAAGTCTGAAAATGATGGTACAGCACAGTAGTACAAGCCGACAGGCGATTTTTAACTTCTTCATTTCTTGCATCGTTAGCCAGGACTCCCACAGTATAACGCAAAGACTGTACTAGAATGCAAGTTCCTTTCTTGTGTTCAAAGTTGCATCCATCACCACTGTCTCAGAAAGCTTGGTCAAGCAGTAAGCACCAATATGAAGTTAACTCAAGTTCAGTTGTAAATATGCAGTATGTAATAAACACAGTTACTTTATTCTCTGGAAGAACCCTGTTTCTAGAAACAGAGAGACCCCATGAATCTGCCTTCCACACACACTTCTATATTTGCCAGAGAAAGTAAAGTAACAGAGGATGATGAGGAGAAAGAGAGTAGAGGCAACAGAGAAAAGCATCGGCTCTAACAGATAACTTTGCAAAGTGCAACGAGGAAGAAGACAAAATTATTATGTCAATACTATGTTCTTAATGACTCATGGTCTTGTGAGCAGCCTGTGGAAAGCCTCCCAGGACACGCCTGCAAGCATATTTAGGTGGACACGGTTTGTGAACGTGGTAAAAACTCTAAGGCATACAGAATCCCACATATTTTAGGAATGACCTTCATCTGTACCTGCAGGCTTGCTGACTGGACAATGAATCTGCTCTCAAGGGCAGCCAAAGCCAGTATAGTCAGATAAAATGTCTCTCATAGTATTTCTACAGCTGAGTGAGTTTATAAAGCATGTCCTTGCTCAAGGCATTTCTACTAAAATAGTTAGGAATAATTTACAGTATCTGAAAGTATAGTTTAAGTGATTAGACAGACTGGTCTCAAATGAAAAGTTCAGCATAACACATTTTACAGTACTTAATACTGGAGTATTTTAACATAGCTTCCTAGTACACCTTGACAGCATTAAAATAAATTGAAATTCTGCTTAAAACTTTTCCAAGAAAAGAAAGGCGTGAAGATTTCTTTAAGAACTGAGACAATAAGACCAGATGTGAATATTGCATGACTTCTGAAATCTGAATAACATACCATTTTCACTGTTAGTGAACCTTTAAAATAAGATTTTCCACTTTCTATTCTTTTACGCAGTTATCATAGCTGTTGCAGCCCTTAACATATTCTGTAAAGCCTTGAGCAAATCGTGTGTTTTCAAGTGGAAAAAGTACGAGTTGGGGAATGACTGGTGCTAGATCACAGATTGTCAGAAACAAGTTAAAAGACACCAATGTAAAAACTTGTAAGACAAAAAGGTATAACGAAAATAACACTGCTTTTAAGTTGGGTAATTAAAAAAAGATCCATAATGGGACACAGAGTGCAAAGAAATAAAGTTAACTCCAAGGTTATTTGCTCTTTGTTCCAATACCATCAATTATTTGAGAAACGTCTTTTCTTAAAAGTAATTGCCATTGCCGATTTTTATTTTTTTTTAAATAGAACTTAATGTTTAATTTGAAAAATGTGCTTATTTTCCTAGTTTAATTTAAAATGTATATTCCTTTCATTCTAAATATGCAACAAACAATTTCTATTGGAAAGGACTTTGGGGAGGTCATGAGAGTAATATTCTGCAGAAGTAACGGCCATGGACCATTAAGCTGCTGCACCACCAGAGGATAAAAATTTGAAGTCACTTTGAAACTCAATATTATTGGAAGGATGCAAGTATGTGAGAGTCTGTGTCTTACAGAACTTCTGTCTACTCTTTTATAGCCCACAGAGTACTATTTCATGAATATTGATGGCAATACACAGTAACATCATTTTCACACAGTCACAGAATAGAATTACTTTAGTATTTCTACTGAACCATTTAGAACTTACTCTGATAATCTTCTTTACACTGAAAAATGCATAATTACACAACAATATATTTAAAGGCAAAGACATTAGGAAGTATTACTTGATGTTATGATGCATGGAAAAATCTGGTCTGTAATATTACAGTATAATCTGAAGTTTCCAGCATCTCCCGGATATAAGTCGGTTCAGAAGGCCCTTCAAATGTTTCCTCCATTTCTTGAAATCTGTTTGAGGTGTCACATCCTACCTTTACATATACCAGTGATCTGTATCAGAGCTTCAAAACACCAGGATCAGTCATTGCCCCATTCAGGGTAAAAACTATAGAAAAGCACTAGGACCTTGCACCATTGAAATTGTCTCTGTTAGTAACAGCATCAATTAAATGGCCTTTAGCTATGACATATATGATTATATATGAGTCTCCCCATGACTAAAAAAGTGAACGAATGGATTTTAAAAAAAAAAATCTGATTGGGATTTACAAACGAAAAAGTGATTAGAAATAATACCCTGTTGGAGAACAGAGAGAATGTGGAGACTTGCCAACTACAGCTATTTGGAGAAACATGATGGAATAAAATTTTAATAAAAAACATTGCTTCACTAAGACTACAGTATTTTGGTTGAAGTATTTTCCCAGAAACCATTAGGAAATTGAAAACAGTGTTCAGAAAATCTCTGTCTGGATGCAGCGTACTGCTGTGCATCCTGATACTTCTGCAGATTCAAGGCAGCAAACTATGCCACAAGTCCTGGGCTGCCTACCACAGAAAACTACAAGCTGCACGGTTGGTGGGATTTGAGGCTTCTTCATAGTGAGACCACAGGAACCAGGTTCTTACCATGATTTTATGTTACCTGCTACCGAGTCATGATTGTCACTCTGGAAGCATAAGGGCCTAAGGAAGGTTGTTATGAAGTACTAGTCCAAAAAAATATACAATTAAGTAAAGTTTATTACCATAATCTTCAAAATGCTTTAGAAGATATTATCTTCCTAGAATAAGGTGTGGTCTAAGGTAAAACTTTTGTTATTAAAACTGCTTCCATTCATTTTTTCTCTTTAGCTCACACCAACTATCTACTGTCAGTTTTCAAAGCTGTGAACTACTGCATTCAATCGTATTTGGATGTTCACGGTTTTTCTCCACCTCAGAGTGAACAGAAGTGGAAGTTTAGCTATTCAGTTGTCAGTTCTATAAGTTCAACTTAGATAGAAGTTTTAAAGAAAATCACACCTAAACACTATTTTTAAAATTAATGCTAAAATGTAATTTCTCTGTTCAATTGGTATTAAAATATGCAGACCTTGCTCAGGCTGATATTCAGACTATAGAGATGGAGGTGTCTTAGTTATGTTTCTTCCTAGATGATTCGTAATGCAATAATTTGTTGTTACTGAAATTATTTAATAGATTTGTCATGGTGGATATTAATACTTGCATTTACGTGGGAGGAATATGTTACAACCTGTATATAAGCTAAGATTAATGGATCAAATATACAAAGCCACTGAAATCAGTGAAGTTAAACTAGGAACAGTTTTGTTCCTATTTATTGTAAGCATAATTCGTTCAGAGTATAAAACAAATTGCACAGAATATTTTAAGAATGCTTGTTTGTATCCACTAACTGGCCCTGGATGCTCGGTTTCCCCCATTGCTGACACCTGGGATATGAGCATTTGAGGTCCACAGCCCCACTCCTGCTGCAGGTGTTCAGACTTCCTTGCATACATGAACACATGAACACACACACACACACATTCTGGATCCCTCCAACAACCGCCCTTAGACACTCAATCTACACAACAGCTGGTCCTTAGATCCTCCCAGTTCCAGCTGCCTCACACACAGACAGTACGTGCAGATGGGCCTCTCAGTCAACCCTCAAGCCCCACGATACTTGACTTGGACCTTCTGGTCCCTTCAGTAGTCAATTTGCAGACACTTCGATCTCTCCACTACCTGGCACAGACTTACAGATTCTTTGATGCCCGCCTCCCACACTGCTTACCCTATTTGCAGATTAATCCAGGTCGATAATCCCTAAGAAACACACATGTATGTCCATGTGTAGCTGTGCGATATGCACACAGCTGGCAGAGTAGGTTTGTTCTGTTCAATGTCCTCAGTCATAGTCTCCCACCTGCCCATATTGGGACATCTATAGCACCATGGCTTTCTACGAGGCATGACCTCAGGATTGCCTTCAGAGAGAGTGAGTATATTAGCAGAAGGGAAGAGGAAGAGATGGGAGTGAATGTACACACATATTGTCAGTTGACTGAGGTGTACAAATTGACCTGGGAAATTGGAAGCTCTCCCAAGTCTTATCCTCAAATGTGTATAGAATAAGTGTAACAGAATATAGTTTGCCAATGAAAGAAGCTAAAAATAATCAGGTAAGTAAGCAGAACATTTCTGGAAAAACAAAACGAACAAATCAGCAAAACCAAAAAACAACAGCAATTCAAGTGCAATGTACTGTATCGCATACATTAAGTCAGTAATTCAGTTCCAAATATAATGTTAAATAATCATAAGAATATATTATAAAGACAATCAACCAACTAATTTTTTGATGAATGTCAATCATCAGAATTTGACCCAGTTTTTTTAACATTAGATGGTCTTCCAAAATAGGTCATTCAACTTTCAAATGTAAGTAGAAGTCTCTCTCATTTTAATCAGCACAATTAAATGTGTATTATTAAGGATTTACTCAGTTCTTTTAATCATTGTACAATTTATAAGTCAGTTTCTTTTATCTGTAACTTGAATCCATGAACACAGAGCACTTGAGGGACTGAGTATCATTTTCATTAACTATAATTGCTTTGAAGTAAAAACTTCAGTCTATTGCAGTATAATTCCATGTTAATTTGAATCATGTTCTGCTTTGCCTGCAATGAGCTTTATTTTTACAGCACTTAACTGTAACTGTGAGTTACAGACAAAACAGATTCTGAAGATGTAAAGCAGATGTAATTGTCACAGGGTGCAGGTGGCTTTTTTTGGTTGTTTTTTTTTGTTTGTTTTTTCTTTACTTTAGCTTGTTTTATGAAAAACTGCTGTTGGCATCTGCACTGGTTATAAAATGATTAATTCTTTTCCTAGGTTAGAGCTCCACTTGGTGGTTAATTGGACTACATGTAACACTGTCATTAACTTTTCACTATGAAAAAGAATTACAAATATACTCATGGTTATTTTTATACTATAAAGAAATAATATAAACAAAACCAGGAAAATGTGTTCTCTGCCTGCGCAGTATATTTAAAGATGGGAATACAGTTTCTTAAAGCAGATCCTGATAGAATTTTAATTAATTCTCTCTAATTTCTTAGATTATATAACAAAAAAAGAAATCTTATTTGTGCTTGGCTGATCTTGATCAGATGACACAAGAACTACAAATTTTTCCCACAATAATAAATATAAGTGATTCTGACTTTTTACTGGGATTCTGCAGGGGGAGGGGAGGAGGGAGAAAAATGAAAGATAAATATTTGCGTTTAAAATTATATGTGTAGTTAATTTGTTATAGTCTATGTTCTCTGCATTAGATGATAGCTAAATAGTGTGTCAAGATTTCTCATCTATTAAAATCTAGACTAGATAATATTTTCATATCCTGAGATTTATAATCCAAAACCAATATGTTAATATTCGTTTATCCATGTTACAAACAAAATGGTGCTGACTGGAAAAACTTCAATGGGAACATTTTATTTTTCTTTTCATTCACTGGCTTTGATATCAATTAGCTCCTTTCACTTCATCATAAACTTTCATGACAGCAACTTGAAACTGACAAAAGACACATAAGCAATGTGATGGAGACACTGGAAGAGAAAGATTTGTCGGGTTCCCAATCTCCCTGCCCCACCCATTCTTAAACTATTGGAAGAAACGTAGAATTAATAATAGATAGCTGGTGATCCAGCTACTGCTTGCTGTCAGCTCTTTGACCAGCTTCCAGTTTACAGAAATCCTGCCCTAATTCAGTTACTTTGTAACAAAATCTCAATAGAAGGCCCAATTTATGTCTGTTAGTTTAATTTCAGAGTTTCTGTGAAAACCAGCATAATCACACTCTTAACAGCATTCCTCCGATCACTCTATGGTGACCTCCAGGTCTGAATACCTTCCAAATGAAGAGGACACATAGACAAACTATGTTCATAGTGCTTTATTCACTATTTATAAATAGGTAATGGGTACAAACTGAAACACAAGATGAAACACTTTTTCACTGTGAGGGTGTCCAAGCACTGGCACAGGTTGCCCAGAGAGGCTGAGGAGTCTCCGTCTTTGGAGATTTTCAAAAGCCGTCTGGACATGGTCCTGGGCAAGCAAGACCTAAGCCACACTGCATGTGCAGGAGGGTTGGACCAGATGATCTCCAGAGGTCCTCCCAACTTCAACCATTCTGTGATTTTTTTTAAAGGAGAATCTCTGAAAACTTGTACTTCTGAGGATGAAAGATATCAGAAATTGTAAAAATCCCTATGAAGTCTTGTTACTTCTAGTGATGTTTTTACTTTTTCTTCATAATATTTTTCATGATCAGGCAACATTTGACTGTCACAGTAGCTGATTAACTCTTCTTTCTTTTGGAAACTTATTGTTTATTCTATGAGCTGTTCAGTGCAGCTTTTAGAAAACTAGAGTTTGGAAAAGTCAGATGAAAATCTTTTTCTATAAAGTCTCACAAGCATTTTTATTCTAGATAAGATTAAAAAAAAACCAAACACACAAATCTGACCCAAGGGTGTAAAGATTTTTTATCTGAGCTTACAGAGGGTTTCAAAATGGGTAACAGCAAAAACCGAACAAACAAAACCCCTTTCAATTGCTATCCTGTAGGATAACTATGACATTTTGGAATCATTTACTGAAAATCCTATAGCCTCTATATATCTTATTTATAAGTGTGTGCTAAGATCTTTGATAAGATGCACTGCTATTTAGAAGAAAACAAACATATCTGAGTTATTCAATGAATGCATAAAGGACTATATCTCAAGGTTGTTTTTTTTTTTTTTTAATATTGCTTTAACTTTGTAATGCATGCTAATTTAATCTGTATACAGCTGTCTCTTAAACCTAACCTATGAAGAAGAAATGCATCAGCTTAAGTAAAAAAACCCACAAGTTCTGCCTGTACAAAAGTGGCAGAGAAACATTCACACATTAGGTGTTTAACTTGGTTCTGAAAAACATCCAGCAACTTATATCCTTTAACATTACTTAACACTTTATAAATCCTGTATTATTTTATTAATCTTCACAACACAACACTTTAATATGGTGATTAATAAACTTAAAAACTTGGCCAAAAATATATTAAACTCTTCACGTAGTGGTTTACAAAGTTAGAATATTTTGCATTTAAAGGTAATTTCTAAAAATAGGGAGTTCAATATGGTTAATCCAAATTTCATTTTTTCCCTCAGAGTTCAAAAAAGGGAACAAAGAACCTTAACCAGTTGCAGATGTTAAAAATCAGATTTGTGAAAGTGCATATTTTACACAAATCTGAAGAATCAGAGACCAGATAAGATTCTTTACACCTAGCTTTAGTCATCTAAAAGTCTAACCTAGTCTTCCTATAATTCCCTTATCATCAATAGGGAAAAACAGACTGCTTTTGAAATAGGTGGGATAAAGCAGTCCTGCTCATCTACCTAAGAAAAAGGTGAATTGTCTTGGGGAGGCACCAATTTATCTCTGAATGAGAACCTGCATCTCCATCTAGACTACTCAATTCAGTGTGCGCGTGACTGTTCTCTGGCCCAGAGGCTGAATAACAGAAAGAGAGTAGTCACTTCCAAAAAGGCTTTTGCCCATACTCACTCCTGAATTGTGCTCAGATCATCTTTTGAAAAAGGTGAGTTGCCTTAGAATAAAACCATGTCAGGGACTGTGAAATAATTTAAGAGTAGAGATTATTAAGTGTTTGTGCCCAGGAAAGTACTGTGGCACTATTTAATTTACTGAAATAGATGTAGTTATTAGTTCCTGCCTTCAACTCGGATACCTTTCATGCAGCTTCACCAATTTATGCCCAGAACTGCCACCCATAACACAACACTTCTCAGTGCCAAATTTCCTTCGGTAAATGAGACTCAGTCATGTATGAACCAGTCTGATGAACTTCACTTCCAAAAGGTCAACACAAATCTGAAGAGACTAGGTTTTACTTGAGATTTTTTAAGGAACTTCACAGCCCAGAATTACAACAAAGCTTAAATTTCTCAAAGTGGCCTCCACCTAAAAAAACATTTTCATCATTCTTGTCTGATCATCATATAATTCTGAAAACTTTTGAAGTGAGATGTTAGTAAAGATTTACCCTCCTCTCTGAACACAGTTATTACACTAGAGAATTAAAAGGTAAAACAATAAAAGGTTATGTCTTAGATATTAACTGAGGAATAAGAGACCACCAGGGTTTATGTATGAATTAGAAAAATGGTTGGAATTACAAAGTAGTAAAACAGCAGGATTATCTTCACATATGCACCAGCAGTATTTCAAAAGGAGAACGTGGTTTGCTAATATTTTAGAATTTTTTGAACTTGTCTTTTATATTCAGTTCACAATAAAGTAATAGATAAAAGAGAAATGAATGGCATAAGATTTTCAAAAGACTGTTGATAGAGTAACTCAGGAAAAAGATCCCTTAAAGCTAAATCATATAGTGAAAGGCAAATAACAGAGATGAGAATCTAGCTGAAATATGGGAAAAAGGAAAAAGGATTAATTTTCTTCAGAGCAAAATGTTAATCCACAATATCACTATTTTCACTGAAGAATACTGTGATTATTCTTACATTTATTAACAATTTTTTAAAAAAAGTTGTTATCACTGTAGCCATTTTCATAATTATTTCTGCCAGCTGTGTGCTTTAAATAGGAAATCAAGCATATGGATGTCTAAAGAATAGCAATTATATTTTTTCATTAGTATTTTCATATCTGTTGTTCACCATCGTCTCTTACTTTCCGGTTAATACCAGTTGTTCTATGTCAGAATAAGAAAAGAAATAAAACTACAGGGAGTTCAAAGAGAATGCTAATAATTAGAAGCAGAGATTTAAATTATATTGATTTTTACTTTATGTGAAAATAAATAAGAGGAAATATAGGTACAAAATTATGAATTCTATATAGAATAGAGATACCTGTTTTATTTCATAGCATAGAAAAATTATAAAGCAATACTTACTGAAATTACACAGGAAATTAATTCACTATTGGTAAAAGGAGTATTATTCACATACACAGGCACTGGAACGTAGAAATCAGAAACAAATTATTAACTATAGAGGTTAATATGGAATAGATGGTATTTCATAGCCGGTTATTTACTGTTTTTCAGTTTCGAAGTGATGATAATGCAACTTGTCTTACCATTTTTATTTCTGAAACAAAAAAAGATAACATCTCATTTTCCAGAGGGAAACAGAATATATAGACACATATTTTATCTCAGCTGTCACATGAGATATTTTGAGGACACTTTTAATGGTTACAAGGAGCTAATGTCTTTGATGGCACATCTTGAGCTTCTTCTCCTTCCCCATAGAATTTTTGACTTATTTATTTTCTTTCCCCCGCCCCCTGGAGATCGGATTAGTGCATGTCTCACATGTTGTTAGACATATCTGTTCTAACCCATCTGGTATTTTATTTACAAAGAATGTAGTATCTGTCAAATTGCAAAATGGTATGTTTTTCCTCTGAACAGGGTCAAATGGAACAATACAAATCAAACCCACCCACAGGACCCTGTTCTTTGCTTCACAATCTTTCCTACTGTGCTATTGCCTTGGGCCAGATCTGAAGCAGAACAGACATAACCAGCAATCTGGAAAGCTCAGCAGCCATCATCTAGTTCAGTCTGTGAGTATGTGCATGTACGTGGCTTAGAAAGGACCAACAGACACACAGAGTTCTGAAGTGCCATATAAATAATTTTTACTAAAATTTAAAAATATTTTTTTTCTTTGGTTGTGTGTAGAGAAAGCTTAATGGGATTACTTATGATTAAATTAACAAACTAACAATCAACTCTCCATCTGTCCTCTATGACCTCTTTATTTCCAGTCTGGGTTTCTGTCAATATGATTTTTTGGGGTTTGCTTTTTGGTTTTGTTTTGTGTGGTTTCGGTTTTGTCTCTCTCGTAGTTGCAGCAATCTGAGCTTTGTTGCCTTCAGTATCTGGGATGTTCCTCCTTACTATCCTTATGGCCAGGCAGTTTGCTGTTTCCTCTCTCTTCCCCGTTTATCCCACAGTCTCTTCTTGAGGTGCATACTCTATCCCCTCATAGTCACTCCTCTCGTTTTCCCCTTTTTATACCCTGAAGTATTACCATCTCCTCTGAAGCATCCTTACTCACTTTCCAAGGCAAGGTACAATCCTTCTCCATATCACAGAATCATTGCATCATAAAACAGTTTAGGTTGGAAGGGACTTTGTGATGCAGTGAAATGCCGAAGTTAAGACTGAATAGCCTTGGTGACTATCAAGCAGGTATTCTTTATTGCAGC
>VYZM01019614.1:22254-40632 GCA_013398915.1 Dromas ardeola | reverse complement strand
TTTTTTTTAATGTGGACTGGATGAGGGATCTGACAGTATATGAAGGCTGGCTCAGTAATTAAGACTATTGCCCTCTTGTGTGGCATCCTTATAGTCACCAGTTACTGTTTGTTTTTACAGAGACCACAAAAGCTGCTGAGCCTGCTCCAGAAGAATTCGATAATTCTACCTACAAGAACCTTCAGCATCACGAATATAACATTTATACCTTTGTTGATTCTGTTGTGGTTCTCTCAAAATTCAGGCAGCCTCAGCCATCTTCTGGAAGACCATCACCAAGGCACTGAAGGAACCACATTTAAAACAAATGCGCAGGCAGAATGATAAATTGTTCTATTTGGCACTGCTGCTTCATCTGTATTATAAATCAGATAATAAATAATATATAAATGTGTGATAAATTATGCTTGTGCTTTTGAACGTTTCTTCTTGGGTCTTGGAGTCCCTCACTTCTTGACCTTTGTGAATGAGCTGCAAATGAATCGTCACTGAATAAAAATAGCTTTTCTACCTCTTGGTATAAATTATTTGGTGATAGTGAGGTAAAAAAATCCTGACTTTTCACTCTCTCTAAACTTTGCTACTGACCATTCTTTCAGTACCCTGTCAAAGAACATGATGACCCTTGTGCGTATATCTGTTCAGTATGTGCCCTGATTTTAGTAGGTGGTGTTACCGCTGTAATGCAGCGGGCTGTTCTCCTTGCACACAAACATGTTCCCAGCTCTGAAGACAGATTATGTTTACTCTGGATTTGAAGTTAAAATCATTGGCTGGAAACAGTATAAGAAGTATTTTTCTCCTGGGGCAAGAGTGTATGTTTTGTGTTAGTAGAGGAATGTAAGTTTATGTAATGTAATTGAAACATCTCAAAACCTCTGCTGTTGTAAAGGGAGAACATACAACTTTGTTTAATCTTCTACTGGGGGTTCTAGCATCCAGGTTCTGCAGTGACTGAAGTAATTTAATCTTAGTGGGCAGTTCCTGATGAACTATATTACATTGATTAAGCTCTGAGAAATAACTTATTTCTATGGGTGGAATCACTTGAATGTTATTTTTAAATGTGATGAAAATAGCATTACGGTGTAATCAGCACCTGGTGATTATTCACTGGGACTATGTTTCATTTCCCCCCCACAATAAAGTTAAGATTGCTGTCCAGCTTCACTCTTGCTCTGCAGAAAATGTGAGAAATGAGGCACTTCTCAATACATGCTATCAGCGGTTACAGTTGGTCTCAGTAAATTTTGTATTTCCATCCTATTAGTAACAGTCTTCTGCCCTCTGGGAAAACTGCCTTGATGACCACCAGCTGTTGTGGGTTTAGTTCCATTTTGGCTTCTTGTTCATTTTGGGGTTTTTTTGTGTTAATTGGTCTTTGAGCAGTTGTACTTGCAATAGCTCCAGCAATTTCCATCACCTGTCTGTATTCTTTCAAGCAACAGAATACGCAAGATCAAAGGGAAAACTGAGTCAGCTTTAGTAGTCTATCTGGATATTGGACGCAAATCCCTGGGTGCAATTAGTAGAACAGCTATTTTATACTCTAACTTGGCAAAAATGTGGTAAGAAGGATCAAGAGGTCTACATCAATCTGCTGTGTAGAATTTTAAGTCAGAAACTTCTGGCAAGCAATTTTATTGTCCTGTAAAAACTGAAAAGCATATTACTGACTCTAACTATGAAATTTAAAAATCAGCAAATGCATAAATCCACGTGCTTGGGAATAAAGAGCAGAAAGTCGCTTTGAGACACCAGTGGTGCCACATACGCTGTACTTGTAAAAGGGAAAGAAATTTGCTGTTAAGGTTAAAAACATGAAAGAATATGGAAAAGGGTCTTCCTTTATTAAAGGCCCACCGCTGGGCCCCAGTAAAGCTGCTGTGTTTTGTTATTAACTGAGACCCTGTGTAGTAACCTGACCCCTGTGGCTTAGATCTGCATTGGTGCTGAACTGTGTTCCTAACTATTTGTTTCATGATTACGGAAAGGAAGCTGCGAATTGTCAGACAGAATCTAAACAGTAAAAGTTAAATGTAGTCCGTTAATATGCATGTGTATTTACTAAATCTACCCACAGTAGCTGTGACTGTTAGCTGTTTAGAGTCAGACTTGTTCACCTAGTGCCCTTTTTATTTCTAAGGAAGGCTGGTGTTATAAACACTAACTTAATCAGCTAAGGAGGAGTGGGTTGAAACAGAAGCATGTCTTCCTTTCAGTCAATTCCTACGCTCTTAGCTGCATTTCTAGCTAAGGAAATTCTAATCTGTATTTGGGCTAGGCATTTTGCCACCCTTGCGTCATGATTACAGCAAAAATTAATGGTAAATACCCTTCCTCTCTGTGTAATCCTAGCTCAGTGTCTTCCGGTGATCTTTTCTGCAGCTCTAAAATCAAGCTGGAAGTCAAATAACTTCATAGTTCTTCTGGTACATATGGTTCGTGTCGTACATTTGTTCTGTTCAGTGAACCAGTCTGCTCTGGGAAGAGCAGATAATGTGAGGAAGGGCACCAAGACTTTTTCCCACTGTTGTGTTTTCCTGGACTTCAATGAAAAAAGGCTTCATTTTTTTGTACTTGGCTATTATCAGATGTTATTGTGTTTGAGTCATATGCTAGCACTTAAATTTCAGGCAGGATGTGATACAATATGCTCAAATTCTGTAACGTTAGTGAGTAACTGTCTTGCTGTGCTAGGCACTCATCAGATACAGTCAGGGACCTTGTTTTAACGAATGTACAATCTAGGATGTTAACATAATTCCTGGAAAACTTCTAATGTGAAAGAAATTAAGTCTGAGCTTAGTTTTTTATGAAAACCAGTTCTTCAGAAGTGGGGTTTTCAATGTAAGTAGTGTGTTACTGTGGGAGTACATGAAAATTTGGAAAGTGGAATTCACTAAATTCTCATTAAAAAGATGAAACAACTACTTTCCTTGTCAAAGGGAGTGGGTTTCAAATTTTAGGTCCCTTGAATTATTTTTTTTAGCATATCAAACTGCTAATAAAATTGCTTTTCATAATTTCCTTCCACTTAGATCCTTCAAAAGTAACTTACGAGCCCAAATGGTTCTGGCCAGCAGTCGAAAACCCACTACTCCAAGGTCCAGAAGCAGAGTTTGTGGCCATCACTTTAGTTATTACAAGGTCAAAATGTTTTTTGGTCCTCCTGGTGCCTCCTTTGGCATTCATTCATGGTAAGCACTGCAGTGTATAAGGCTATCTTCAAGATTTATTTTAAATTTGGGAAATGAGACTTTTAACTGAGTGCACTTACAGGTCTTCCACAGTATGTCTCCAACTTTCAACAATCAAGACATGTTCAGTGCATCTCACTCTGTCTGGTTTCCTGTAAATTCACAAGCCATAAAGTCCTGCCCTTAGTCTGTTCTCCCACCACAAGAGATGCCATCATCTAAGCTACTTGTACAATTATGTCGAATCTGCTCTTTAACATGTGATGAAAAAATGGTGAGAAGTTTTAAGGCTGTCTCGGGATAACATGCAGTTTTTCCTTCAGCTACTCACAGTAATGAGAACGTGAGCTGAGAACAGTCACCAGACAAGTCTGTTGAAGATCCATAGAAGAGCAGGACTTCTCGGCTTTAAGCGGGTCAGAATCCCACAGCTCATAAAGTGGTTTGGTGAGATTTTGTGATCTTGTGGTATTTGGGACGAAGAGTAGGAGAAGCTGGTGAGAGCAGCCGCTTGTCTGTCCCAAAGAATTTTTGGGTGGGCCCAATCAATGACTGTTGTGCAGTGAGTGGGTGAGTAGAACGCATGCTCACAGTATCCTGTAGCATCATAACTTTAGAATTGCGCAAAGTGAGGTTGGAAGGGAAGCCTTGGGATGATCAGGCCTGTAGCAGGTGCAATTAGGTCAGGTTGGCCTGGACCTTGTCCAGCTGAGTTTTTAATATCTTCAAGGATTGAGATCCTACAATGTCTCCGGTCACCTTCTCCAGCATTTGAACATGCTCATGATTTAAAAAACAAACAAAAAACCCAGCAAGCAAAACCTTTACCTGTTATCTAGTTGGCATTTTTGGTTTTCTGACACTGGTCCTTACTACACGCCTCTGACAAGCCTGGCTTTGTCATTTCTGTACCCTCCGAGGAGGTAGTTGAAGGTAGTAATAAGATCCCATTTATTCTCTTCTTCAGACCAGCTAACCTCCATTCCTTCAGGCTCATCTCGTGCAACGCACTCCAGGTCCATTTGCATCTTTGTGTGGTCACAGTGCACCCACAGCGCACCCACCACTCTGTTCTGTAGCAACCCACCTTGCCTGAGTGGTCCCTGACTCTCTTCCTCTCTGTAGCTTACACTTCAAGGTATAACATGCTAGAAGGGAGTTTATGTTAATCTTCCTGATTTTCACTTCCATAGTGAATGGGAAGGGACCTGGGAGACTTCTGGTTCTCAAGACGCTGTGCAGCAACAGTAATGCAGGGCAGGTTCAGGTCCCCACTGTGTCCCGCTGTAAAAAAAAACAAAAAAATCTTGGAGTCGTTCTCGGCCCAAGTATTTGCTATCTGCCTGTGATTTACAACCCTCCTATGTTATTCTGTATTGTATGCTGCTGTTTGCATCCAGAGTTAGACAAAAGGAGCTAACACAATAAGGGTAATATAGGCACTTTCGCCCAGGTCCTTTGAACGTTTGAGTGATTTGATTTTACAACCATGGTGGTTCTTGTATTGTGGCTTTGTTTGTTGTTTTTTTTTTTCATTTTATCCTTTGAGAGAAACTCCTCTAAACTCTGGATGATTTTAATTAAACTCTTAGGACTCTAAACAAAATATCCCGTCAAGTTTCCAGATCATCTTTTTCCTCTCATGTGGCTCTATTTCATACAGTTATAAATACTTATCTATCTTTTCTATGATTCTGTGGTTTTGGTACTCACATATTATCCTTAGTGTTCATCTCGGGATGATACCACTCCCAATACAATCTGTGCACATATTTTTGAGCACCCTTTTTTTTTCTTTTTTGCCACCAGACATTCAATTACATTTGGAAATTCATACCCACCTCTGAAAGTCTTAATATATGTGGCATCTTTGGAATAGAAAAGATTGTGTTAATGCATAGTTAAGGACACAAGTTTAAGTGTGTGTGTTCATGATGACGAAGTATGCTGCAAATTTTGGGTCAGCGTGTGGAGTCAGTGGGTCAGCTCTCAAAATTGATTTTGGTCTCTCCTGCACTCTCAACAAACTTTTAACTGCAAAATAGATTAACAGGGACATGGTCCTGTAAATCTGTAGTATCACAGAATACAGCCTATATGCATGTTCAATTCTAATACACACAGAGCCCATACTATGTTTCTTAGTTAAAATTAATGCCTAAAACTCTTAGCAGCAGTCGTGTCATCTTTGTTTCTCCAGTCTGACGTGGTTCAAATGGCAGTACCCCTTTCCAAATCTGAGTGTTTTATCAAGCCTGGCTAGATAGTTCCTAAAGCAGTTAATACCCAGTAATGTAAAAAAATAGCTAATTAAGATTATTTATGCTTTCTTTCTTTGTTGGTTGGTTGAGTTTTTGATTCATTTTCAGTTTCTGTCTTACCTGTCCCCGTGCTTAGGAGGTGCTCTTGGTATTCCGTTTGGCTGTTTGCATAGTGGAGATATGCCTGGTTTCTAAAACCTGTGACAGCATCTGCCTAGCACTGGAGAGGGAACATGCAAGCCACGACACACCTTGCACTCGGCAAATGCTAATGTCTCATATCAAAGAAAGGGGCAATAGTTCCTTTTCCCCGGAGGCTTGGAAAGGGACTTGAAAGAACCGCCCCTTCACGCTTTCATTTCTCATTTACATGCACTCCTTTTCCAAAAAGGATCTCCTGTGCTTAATACAGTTTAAAATCGTGCCAGACTAGGCCATTCTAAACTGTATTGATGTTTCCCAAGCTCTCCTGGGGTATCTTTAAAAGTGAGCTCTATTCTATTGGTTGAGGACTGGGAGAAATGTGAAGGGAGCTGGAAAGAAATTCAGAATATAGAGAACAGAAGGATAATGTAGGAACTGAGAGCAAAGATGGTCCTTATGACTCGGGTATTGGACTGGCTCTGGATTCATTTGTGAGACCCTTGGCTGCCTGCATAACCGTTGGCAAGTCACACAATTTCTTGGGTTCTCATCCTCACTTTTTAGATGAGGAGTCAGTGGTCCCAATTCCTCTTTGTACCTCACATCTATTTACCAAGCAACACAGAATAAAAAACAGTAAAAAATTAGAAAGATTTTTTTGTTACATCTTCTTTGTCAAGCGTGCACATCGTTTAGGAACTCTGAGCTAGCTGAGGTTCTCCCGGGAGACACAACGCTTATTAACAGCATGACAAAAATACACTTCAGATAGTCTGCGCATAAATGCCAGTAATTTTGAAATTGCATTCAGGCAATGGCAGGGCCGTTTAGATACAAAAAAAGCTTTACAACTGTTCCAAATACTTACTAGTGGAAGACTGTTAACAGACGGGAAAAAATGGGGAGGTGTCCAAAACCAGCAATCCACCCTGGTGAGAAATCCAGCTGCTGGGAAGTGGAATGGTGCTGGAATTCATACCAGGTTGTTGTCTCTGGACACCAGTCAATGGCCTCCATCTTTTATATCACGCTGCCATTAGCCATAAGGATTCCGTGTTTTCCAACTCCTTTTCTCTTGGCGGCTGGATAAGGAGAAGGAGCTTTTTCTCTCAAGTCCTTGCTGAAGAAGCGTTTCAAAGCTGTTGTCTGGGAGAGGAACATCACTACTCTACCCCACTCCTGCCTCCTGAAGGTCGCCGTTGGGCAGAGAAAAAATCGACCAGTCTACCTTTCCTCCGGCTGCTTAGCTCCTGCTGTATGGTTGTTTACTGCTGGGCCCCGAGCTGCTTATCTTCATAGTCCTCCTCCCCTCTGAATAACTTCAGGATTTACCTCTAGAATCAGTGAGTGCTTTCTTCAGCATGGTGTTGGGAAACCAGCACGTTTGAAAATCCTGAGACAGACACCCCATTCCCCGCCCGCCCTCACAAATTTGAGATGACTATAAAAAAGGAGAACTAAAGCAAAAAATAATTGGGAGTTCTTTTCCTTGATGTTAGTAGTACTTTTATGATTGTGTTTTTTGAGATTTTCCACATAGCCTCGAGGAATGGGGAAGCTATTTTTTTGGACGTTAAGATTTCAGGTAACAGCTACAAGATTCCAGCTGCTCGGGCCTCGGGCTTCATGATACTCACCGATTTACGTGCGCTAATGTTAAGAGATTTGGCAGCACTTCAAGCAACCGAGTGAAAACAACGTGTTTATTCTAAGCTTCGCTCTTGCCCTTTGACTTGATAGCGGCTGTGCAACTGGCCTGGCTGCTTAGCTCCGCTCTGCCGGAGCATGGGAAAAGTAGGAGCAGCGGCAAAGAGACAGCTGGCTGGCTGCTGACTTAGAAAGACATCATTGCGTCACGCCACGCTCGGTAAGTTATCTATGCAATCGGCAAGGGCCAGGATTTTCCCCGCTTTTCTTTTAAGCGGGAGGTAGGTGCTGCGCAAATTGACCACGGGGATTCGGCCGCGTCGAGTAAAGCGTTCCGTTCGTCAGTGGCAAGGTGGTTTTTCAGCCCTGAAATGCAATGTTTTTCTGACCCTTAAAAAAAAAAGATTTTTGCAGGATGCCTTTTGAATCCCTTTAAATGAACTGTTTGTAACCTTATTAAGATTTTCTTTTTCATTTTTAATATGCGGATTGTTTGAATGGAAATATTAAAGCCAGCACAAGCAATAAAGATGGATTGCCAGTAAAATAAACAGTTTGGCCTCTGACTGCACAGAGGAAGCAGATCAAGTGAAGAAAACTTTTCCTAAAAGTCACTTCTCTAACTGTAAGACTATTCTGATAGCTGCTTCTTATTTAAAACCTGCACTATTTTGTAGCTTACTAATCCACACATTTAACTCAGTGTGGAAGCATAAGTTAATTGACATTCTGCTTCCAAAGCGATACTGATATTATGAAAGGCACTGAACTGATACATGAAATATAAAGTAAAGGTGAACGGGAAGCAAGAGATGTATTTCTGACAATCCAAAAAGAGTTTGCAAACGATAGATGATGGACGAACATGAAATAGTTTTTACATGCATATGGGTTGCTAGTAAAATTCTGGCTCTGGATGAATCTCATGGAAAAATTATGATAGATTTCTGTCATGCCAGACTTTCGCCTTGTCTCTTTAAAACTCTTATGGTGAAACTCATAAGGAGGTATGTCTTGCCCAGTTCACATTTACTGTTGTAAAAGTATACATATGTAGAAGACTCACTGGTAGGGAATCACATATGGGACTCTATCCTGAAGTCACTAAGCCGGTGAGTGTATTTTACACCTATTTATGTTAAGCAGGCTCAGCAACTTGCAGGAGGAATGTAATGTCCTGAAGGGCTGACTTCATAATTTGCGGCTGCATATATATTTCCTTCACGAAACCACATTTATGTTTCTTTATTATCATTATTCTGTTAAAGGTTTTTAACTACTCACAACTCCCGTTTCTTTTTCCGTAAGTCCTGCTACTTTGTCTTCAGTATTCTGACTTTTTAGATTTCAAATCTTGGCTATGGTGTTGAGGATCAGGTTGCTGGCTGGGGACATCTGGATGGGTTTGAGATTTGTGCATATCATAATCAAATCTCCTAACTGTATATTTCGAGTCCACGTTTTCATTCTTCCTTTGCATTTCTCATTGTTTTGTATCCTCTCTATTTGTAGGAGTGTATGCAGTCTCATGCAATTATATAAAAATGGTTTCCTTATGCATGGTATGAATTTTTATAGCTTTACATTCACTTTCTTTCTTTCTTTCCATCATCCCATTATGTGTTTAAATAGGTAGAATAAGTTAGGTAATACGTACACAGGGACTGCTCCACCATGGACCGGAGCTCTAAGTATCTCTGTTAACACATGCTGTAGCCAAAGAAGTTTACAGCATGCAGAGGGAAAAGGTTATTGTTAGTGTAACTGAATAAGTATTAGGGTTAATATATAATGTATAGGTCTATGTAATGGATAGTTTTTATTCATCATAAAATGTTCAAATGACTTGCAGATGTATGACTGCTGCAGCTGTTGCAGACCTTGTAATGGCATTAGGCTCTGACTCAGAAAGGAGCTTGTTTGCCAAGAGATTCTGGCAGTGGCTACGGCTGTGATATTCCCATTGAAAAAAGTATTGTCAGCAGTGGAGGTGGTGATACAAAAGTGAACTGGAGTACGAGAAAGGGGCAAGGCTGGGTTCAGGTACGACAGGAAAATGGTGGTTCTGAAAGCTTTCATTTGTTTGGTGTTTAATTACATCGGTAGTGTCCTACCACTACATGGTCTACTAGGGGAGCAGACGGAATTTATAGTTACCACAGATTCTGGCTACGTGCAGTTTATGTTATACTAATTGCGGAAAAAAAAAAAACCACAAAACACCAAACCTTTGATAATGTAAAACTTTCCTCCTGAGTTTTAAAAAGAAAAAGCAAGCTACAGTCCCTACACGTAGAGAGAATTGAATCTCACTGTGCAAACGCAGTCTGTGGCGCAAACTGCGCGGCACGGGAGCTCGGCTACTTTCTGCCTTTGGAGACTGTACAGTTAGGGAATATGTGTATTTAGCAGTCAAAGGAATGCCATCATCCTATGGATGCATACAGTACTCTGCAATAGTACTGAGGAAGAAGAAAAAAAAAATCCCCTGCATGTTTTTGATTGTTTTCCTAGGTCTGATTGAAGTAAAGAAAACAATGAAGATTGACATCTGAAATAGGCACACATTTTATACGTGGGATGTCATACTGAAATAAACATGCTGGGTTTGATACAGCTTTTTGATTCCTGGTGCGATGGGAAAAGCAGAAGCGTGATCATTTTTAGAAGAGAATTGGGGAAGGCAGTGCAAAACGAAAGCGCAGTTTTGACAGGGTTCAGCAATAATACTCAGAAAGTAGGATTGCGGGAAGCAAACCCTGGAGACAGATGAACTGTAAATCTCTGAAATGGTGAGGGAACATAACAAGAGTCACCTCTCAACGAAGAGCAGATTTTGTCACTGCCTTTTCTGATGCTTTAAACTACTTATGGAGTGTATGAGTTAGTTATGAAATGGACTGCAATGCTGACTCTTGCTTTCTATGAACAAAGCCATAAGCAGTATTGTTTCTGGCACTTTTTGAACGGCCTGTGCCGATTCCAGTATGTTCTTTCTGACCCTGTTCAATGCTGTATCTATGAAAGTAAAACTACCAAAATATACAGACTATTAGGAAAGAGATGCAGTCTACATGAACTTCACTCATTAGATTTAAAAAATATAAATTGCAACCCTTACTGATGTGACTTTTGCCTTACATGAGTACAAGGGAATGAGTTGCTAATAGCTCACTTCTCCAGGGCTCAAAATTCTTTGGGTAAGAGAAAAAAAGCCAGCCAGCATGAGTGCATTGGCTGTTGGTTGGTGCTGTGAGCTGGGACCTAGGTCTCCCTTCGCCCTGGTAAGTGTGCTGCTCACTAGACCAGGGTTACTGGTTTAGTCTGTTCAAGTCTTGGTCAACAGACCAAAGTCTGCTGGAGAACTTTACCAAGGTCACATCAGTGGGAAGTGGTGTGACAGCAGTGCACTGTTGGGCACACCAAGCAATTCACCCTGCCTCAAGGGCTGCATTTCAGCTCCGTCCTAAGAGCACGATGTGAAGTGTGGGGCTTTCTGATGGACGCAGGATGTTACTGGGCTTGAACATAGAGCATGAGAGCAATCAGGGCATGGTACAGGGCAAATTTTATTTCTGCTCTGGTTCTGGATCAGATGTGCTTAAATAATCCTACAGACCATCGTTCCATTGTTGTCTGCGGTAGCCAATAAATACTATATGTGATGAGAAAGAATCTCAGTAATGGATGGGTGCAGCTCCTATCCTAGGAAGCCCTATAGCAATGGTATGACGCATGTGGCCTGCAGAGCTGTGGGATTTCACGCACCCTTTCTATGGGAGGAGGCTTAAGTCTCTCCCTAGGAATCTGCACCTGCTCTGGGAAATAAACAGGATGTTGCAAACTGAAAAAGAGCTGAGCAGTCACTGCCCTGCAGCTTCCAGGTTAGATGGTCCATGGGGGAGGTGGATCTGTATCCTCAGGCACGACAAAGATTTGGGAGCATGCCTCTCGGGATGTGCCAGCGTGGCACAATGCAGCTCTGTGCCGCAGGTCCCCAACCCAGGTCTGAATGGACCAGTCTTTCTCGAAGGAAGGGGCAGACCTTGGCAGGGATACAAGCTTGGATCCCAGAAGCAGTATTGCCTTGCTAGCATAGCACTCAGTCTCAAGCTGATTTGCCTCGCCTCTCAGCCCACCAACTATCTTGGGCACAGCATAAGGCTGGTATTACTTCTGCTCCTTCCAGATCCAAAGCTATTTCATGCAGAGGCAGTATAAGGATCTCTCTACCATATTGCTCTGCAAGCTGTTGACATATCCTTTATTTCCTAGAATGTCTTCTCATCAATAAATCTTAGAAAAAATGCCCAAAAAGTCTCCCCTATCTCCTCTTTCTTATGAAGAAAGGCTGACTTAGGTAGTCTAACTCCAAGAGAGACTCATTGGCTGGCAAAGGACATTATAGAATTGCAATCTGTATACCGGTTCAAATATGGGAATAGAGGAATTAATGGAGGAGAAGTCTGCCAGTGGCCATTGAATATGATGGTCTCTGATTTCAACTTATGATTCAGAAAGGTGCTAAACTATCGACCTCAGGAGCTCTTAGGATTCACCAGAGGAATGCTGACCCAGTTGTCTTTATGTTTCTTGCACTCTTTCACTAAGCACTTACTACTGGCCAGTATTGGACTCATGGTAGTTTGATCCACATGTACATGTGGAAGGAAGGATTGCCCTGAAATTAAGAACTGGGAGCCAGTTAGGTCCATCCAGTCTGTCATGCGGGAATGTATTAGCTTTGTGCTCAGATGACAACAGTTTTCCATATTGAGGAAGTGCCTGAAAGCGTTAGTGGGAATGCTGCCCCAAACATCAACCACCAGCTGATCCAGAGCCTCATCCAGATGTCTGACTGCTCCAAAGAGGAAGGGTTTCAGCTAGATGTGGTGGTAGGAATGTGTGTCACATCTGCAGTGTGGATGTGGGCCTGGAGGACATGATGTAAGTACTGCAGTGTGGACCATCAGAGACGGGCTTGTCTCCATGCAGCCCAGGGGCGGCTGTGCATGGTAGTTTCCACAAATCCTAACTTGGCAGAGATGAGAAGGGGAATGTTTGTGGAACACTTCTGCCCTTGGCATTTCCTATTTGCTTTTAGCTCGGTGCTACATTTGTGTGGAGCTCAGCTTTTCTTTTGCTTTGTGCAAGGAGCTCGGGTGCCTGGCTAGACAGTTTCATTAGGCAGCAGAGCACCTAATTTTCACTGAAGGCCACCTAATCCTCTCAGGTGAATGGTCTTCTACTCCTTCAGATACTCCCTTCTTTATTTTTTCTCTATTTGCTCAGCAATTGAGCAAATCTTCCATTTGCAAAATAGTGTCGGGAGCAGGCTGGCTGTCTGGCCATTCTCATTCCCCATTACCAACGCCTCTTGGTTCTTCTAGGCTCCAAAATGCAGAAACCCATAAAAGCTGTTGGAAGTAAATGAGTAATGGAGAGGAAAGACAGGTCTCTATGGACTGAAGAAAGTGCTCTGTAGACCAGTGTTTGAGAATCTCTCATTAATGCTTCCTGGTTATTTCTTCTGCATTTCACTTTGCGGAATCCAAATCCCGCTCAAGCCGGTGGGAATTGTTCCACTGACTTCTGTAAGAGTTGGATCTAGCCCCTGGTCTGGAAGGTAAAACTAGTCTCACTGGTTTTCTTTTATTTCAGTTGGTTTCACTTTCTGCTTCTCAACTCCCAGAATAACGTGAATGCGTTCATAGTCCTCCATGTTGAGATTCATACAAAATATTATCTTTTTATGTTTTTTTTGTAAAATAAAAATCAAGATGTGTATTAGCAATTCCACCTCTGTCCTTCTGACTCTGCTTTTCTGCCCCTCCGCCCTGTTTTTGCTCGCCCCTCCCCCCCTTCCACAATGAGGTAAATGAAAATATCTTTTTAAGTCTAACATTTTTGAAGAAACTTTGCAGTCAAACAATAAGATACTCTCAACTTCTGGCATCGTTAAAAGGAGAAAGTTTGCCCTCAGAAGGTAATCTGTTTATAGTATCTCAAGTGGAAAAAAGATACATTGGGTTGTGAAAGATATTTGTTCCATCACATTGGAAGTCCTCGGGCAGTTCCCAGAGCAAGGCATTGCACGTGGGGAGGTGATGGTGGATTTCTACATCACAGCTCAGTCTTCAGCTTCTAAGTGGAAGCTGTGCTTTTATGATAAGCTGTTTTTCCTAAAATAAGAGTTTGTTCAAATTAACATCTCTGATAGCAGAAAACGAGCAATGTAAAGTTAAAGTGTGGTACTACCGAAAATACAGAAAGGAACGTTATCTTATAGAGCTTTGGGGTTTTATCCTCCAGATCGCCTAAAATTCTTTCCAAGTAACGTGTTAAGATATTGGTAATGCAGTGACTCAACCATATAAACAGATGGACTGAGTAGTATGCAGCCAGTGATTCAGCTAATGTACAGCTCTGGAAATTCACATTTGATTTAACAAGAGGAGAAATGTTGAACAAGACTGATAGTTTTTCCTTTTCTGAAGTGGGCTTTAAGTATGTTGTTTTTTCTGCTGAACAGAGAAGGTGGAAAAACACAAGACAGTGACAGCTCATCAAAAGGATGGCATCTTGATCCCCACACAGAAACTCCTTGCGGTAGTACTGCACTGCAGTGCCAGCTCTTGGTCCGAGCCCAAGTCCTTCTTAATTTCTCCAGAGAGAGTGTTCCCAGCTGAGTTACACAGATCTCCATGATCTACTTCAAGCAAAGCTTGCCATTTATTTAGACCGAGTTAATTCATTAATTTCAGCTTTAAATTCTCAAAAGCCATATACATTATAAAATCAGTCCCACATTTTTCCCAGGCTCCTCCTATACCACGTAAAGTTGGGGCTGCAGATGTGAATGTGCTGTGCCTGCAAACAGGGCACAGAGAGGTTGCTTTTTGGAATGCTCTCCAAACAGCCAGAGGGCATCTAAGTCGTTGACAAGTCTTATTACACACTTTTTCCCCTTGGAATGATGAAAGAAGAAACTGGTTTGCTGCAGAGGCCTCCCATTGTTGAGAGATCAGCACTTAAAAACTCACCTGATTTTTATGGGGATCTGGGGAAAACCCTGCTCTGTTTGGATTATTCCAGTCTTATCACTGCAATTACAGTCTTTATTCAGTAAGTCGTGAGTACAGATTACTGCCACCTGCATGGAAGCCCATCCCTTCAACTCTATGTAAACATTTCCTTTGAAAGCTTAATTATGAAAGAGTTGCAAAGTACACAATCAAGAGCCATGAGACTCCTTTTTCTGAACAGGTTAAATGCATATGAACGTTACATTATGCACACAGTCATAATATTCAGAACTTGGAAATTACTAAAGGATGTCAGAGTAAGCCTAATTCGTCTAGCAACTGTATGTGGGATACAATTTTGCCCTCAAATGCATTTACACAATCCTACTATCACTAAATGGCAACTGAAGGTGTGTTTCAGAGAATAGATTTGGGAGAGTGTTTTTCTCATTTGGTGGGATGGGACCTTCATAGCTTAGTGTTTGCAAATATTTGGTCCAACTGTGAGGAATGCTCTTATATATCGGGGACTGTTCTCAGTAACCAAGTAAGGTCCTGACCCTACAAACATACCTGTACGTGCTTTAGGTAATGAGCTGTACTTAATGAGCATATTTAATATGTACAATGTGAAGTAAGTAACAGAAGTTTGAGAATCTGAGTGTTTTGGTATTTGCAGTTGTAAGCCTAAATATTACAGAACCTCATTTTTATGTACTTGTAATTTGCAATTACAAAATATTAAAATGGCATTTCATTCACCCTGGAATGTAGCTTTTGCTTTTTTAGAAAAAAAAAGCAGCACTCTCACCATTGCATTTAAGTGAGTATACCTATACCAATGGAAGTTCATAGCATAAAACTATATCAGTTGTGTAATAATCCTTATCAAATGTGTAGTATGGAGAATTTCCTCACGATTTCTGTCTTCCGTCCTATGTATTGGACCTTTGTTCTTTTGCAGAACTGCTGAGGTTCAATAGTTTGTTTGGAGAATAAGAAACAAAGAAAGAAAAGGGTACCTATCCTTTCCCTTTTTGTTTGTTTGTTTGTCCTTGAGTCACTCCTCTTGATTACTTTTTAATTCTTTTCCCCTGATGCTCCTCTCCTCACAGCTCCTTCTATTTTCCAAACGTTGCAGGCTTCTCTCAAAAGCCTTGTAATTTTTAGTGCTTGTCGTGGCTTAACACCAGCCCGCAGCTAGAACCCCGCAGCTGCTCGCTCACTCCCCCCAGTTGCGATGGGGGAGAGAATCAGAAGGGTAAAAGTAAGAAAAAACTCATGGGTTGAGATGACGACAGTTTAGAGCAAAAAATGCCGTGCACACAAGCAAAGCAAAACAAGGAATTCATTCACTGCTTCCCACCAGCAGGCCGGTGTTCAGCCATCTCGAGGAAAGCAGGGCTCCTTGGAGGCCTTGGTTACTTGGGAAGACAAACGCCATCACTTCAGACCTCCCCCCCTTCCTTCTTCTTCCCCCAGCTTTATGTACTGAGCATGACGTCATATGGTATGGAATATCCCTTTGGTCAGTTGGGGTCAGCTGTCCCAACTGTGTCCCCTCCCAGTTTCTTGGGCACTCTCAGCCTGCTCGCTGGTGGGGTGGTGTGAGGAGCAGAAAAGGCCTTGACTGCCTAGCAACAATCAAAAACACCAGTGCGCTATCAAAAGTATTTCTCATCCCAAATCCAAAACACAGCACTATACCAGCTGCTGGTAAAAAAGTTAACTCTATCTCTACTGAAACCATAACAGTGCTTTTCTTAAATCTTCATCTCCTAGAGTCATTTCAGTGATATTTTAAAAATTAAGCATAACTTTTCGAGCTTTGCAGAGGCTGTATCAAAGATAACTGAAGATAAAATGAAAAGCAGGGACCTCTCAAAAGCGTTTGGGAATTGTGCATTCAGTGAGTTTAGAGATGGGCAGCTGGAAGGCACAAGGGTGATTTTTAGGTTACTTCCTTCTTTAGGTTTACAAAGTCATGTCATGTAGGTACAGGTATATTTGGGGTGTATCCATGTCATTTAATAACATTTGAACCTAGCAACTTAGTCCAGATAGGATTAAAGCTGTCAGAATGATTTTGTTTCTGTAACTTTCATGAAAGTAAGCTGTGGAGCCGTGAAGACGTATCTGTACTCCCTGAATGATCTAAAGTCTCCAGCGGGAGCTTTTAGGCAATGGCATCCACTGACTACAGGGAAACCTTACGTACACCACAACTTTGGAAGAGATTACAGTCAAAGCTTGCAACTTAGACCCTAAAGTTAACAAACCATGAGGCACAAACGTGGAGAATGAGGCTTTCTTAATTCTGGTGCTGGGGGAGTCACGTGCTTTAAGGTCGTGGCAGTTAGAACATTTACTGATACTATGAAAAGCCTAAGAGGCTGAGGAGAATAAAGGATGGAGTAACCTTAATTAAAAAGGAGACCAAGAGATAGATTTGATGAAGTGAGGGGAAGATAGCAGACGAGGAATTTCTAGACCTGTTGTGTGTGAGGGGGGAGCTAGGGAAGAGAAAGAGGCAAGGAGGGAAGTAAAAGCAATGGCAAGCAGCAGGAAAAAAGTAAAGTTCAAGTTGTGAAAGGCATCAAGAAAGACTTTGAAGATCACTGGGAGAAGAGATTAAACAGAAACTAGTTTGAATTTAATCTGTACTTTCTCAGGAGAAATCGGTGAACTCCTATCCAAAGAAGTGCAGGCAAGCCAGAAGGAGAACAAAGGGTTTGCAAAGAGAATCAAATTTGAAGAAGAGGCAGGTCTGGGCATGGGAACCAGTTAACTTTAAGCACTGTTTAGTGAACGTGTCACTAATGAATGTGTCAGGGATAAAGAGAGATGAAACTTGTGGTAGAAGCCAGACTGGCCACAGGAACTCTCATAGAGGTGTTGTTACACGGCGCAAGAGCAGATATAGAGAAAGAGGCTCTTGTGAGTAAGACAAACTACGAGTTGTATTTTTAAAAAAATCTTGTTTATGTAAGTCATTCACATGAACTTTGACACCCGATTCACACATCTGAGCGCTCTGGATTAGCATAGTTCATTTTCTTTCCCACTCTCTCTGCTGGGTGTACAAGTTCTTTCTCTGTTCACAAGCCCAACGTCCACGTGGTTCTGACTGCGCAGGGGAAAAATGGCTCAAAAACTGAACTCCTGTAAAGGCTCCAGGCAGTCTAGCCAGAAGGTGAAACGGCGGTTTTGTTAGTGGACAAATGGTGGCAGTGTGCACAGAGTGACTAGATCCCTGAAGACCGAGAGCAACTGTGTTGGCCGAGCGGGGTCTGGACACAGCGGTTACGCTCATTGGACTGAAGGCAGGCCTTGGCTTGCAGGAGCATTTAAGCAGCAGTTTCTATTGCTGGCCTATTAGCCAGATCTTCTTTAAGTGGCCTGGCCCAGGAAAGTGTTGTACAGAAGAAACTAGGCGGCTCGCTACTGTTAAACCAACAGGAAGAGTGGCACGGACCTTGAAAAAATGTAGGGCATTCCCAGTTTACAGGGATATGGGGTAATCCAGCAGATTCCCAGCTGCTGTGCTGCAGAAGGACGACAAAACCCGACGCTCAGCCTGCTTTGGTTTTGAGCCGAGCTCCCCGAGATGAGATTTGCTCTGCATGTATCAGCTCCTTCCCCTCCTTGGTAACTTTTGCCTTCGAGGAGCGAGGGAGAGGTTGCCAAGATGGTCTTTTGGGTGGCCGCACGACCGAGGACAGAGGCAGGGATGAGGCATCACCTCAGCGACCCCACTGAGAGGTGTCGGTGCAGGCCCTTTTCCACAGAACCTACAGGAGAGAAACTTTTAAAACATCCCAACAGCAAAACGGGTATTGATTCTCCTCCTCCTTACCTTAAGAGCTCCTTATTTAAGAAAAGTTGAGGGAAACGGGGCATATTTAACGGGCGGACCCTTAGCTGAGGAGAGGCGGCGCTGGCCGCCGCCTCACAGCTGCCGCCCTCGCCCCCTGTGGCGGAGCCATTTGGTATCTCCCTCCTTCCTCCCCCCTCCCTCCCCAAGGAGGTGGTTTCACCCCTCCCCGACCCGGGGGGAGAGGCGTGGCCTGCCCCGCCCCCTTTGTCCATATTCATGAGCGC
>VYZM01019614.1:8845-21335 GCA_013398915.1 Dromas ardeola | reverse complement strand
CCCACTCCGACCCCGCACCTGCCCCCGGAGAGGGGGAGGAAGGGGGTTGCAGACGGCAGTTGGCCGCTGCGGCCGCCCGTAGCCCGCCGCGGGGTGCCGGACGGCGTGGGGTGGGATGACCCCCCCCAGACCCTGCCCTCGGCCCTGGTGCCGCTTCGGTGGCGGCCCGGTCCCCGGGAAAGCCGGGGCTGGCATGTCTTTGGCTGTGCTTCCTCCCCCGCGCCGTCTCCCCTCTTATTCATAGAAAGCAGATTCTGTTAGCGGCTGGCACTTGGGGCACTGTGCGCAGTTCTGGTGTGAGGTGGTTTCTTCCTCTATTTTTTTTTTTTTTAAATTTCTGATGTGACCTCATTGTCTTTTGGCTCGGTTACGAGTAGAGGCTTCTTGACACCTAGACCGAGGCTTCCTGAGTGTTTACACAGCCGCAATTAGGAGCTGAAACTTGACGTTGCCCAGAGGCCCTGCTTATGATGTGTGTAAACAATAATAAATCAAGTGCTGGTTTTATCCTGAAATACTGCCTCAATTAGCCACATGTCCCGGGTCTCCGTTGATAGCTTTCTCTCATTCCCACAACACCAGCTGTATGGCCCAGAGTTCATCAGTTAAAAATATAAGTAGTTAACACGTGTGTCTGATACTTCTATGTATAGCTTATCACTATCTTTTTTATAAAATATTTTCTGTTGTCCTAAGTGGGAACATATAATGTGATTTTAGAGACACAGTTACAGTAATTTTTTTTATTTTTTTTAATCTGCTGCTGCAGTTTGTGACCCCTTTTTGTCAGTTTTGTCTAAGTAAATGACTAGCCTGGTTTTGGGAGGGAGAATGAGATTCTAGATCTGGCACGATACCCTTTCAAGTGAATTCTTATGCCATGCAATGAATTACTGTTTGGGTTTTTTGTCACATGCAGTTAAGAGCTGTCCAGGCAAGACTGATTTTTGTCCTTGCCCCTATTTGGAATATGATGTGTGCATGCCATCACAGGAATAGGGAGCATAGCCAATATGATCTGATCTTTGGATGTTGGAAAACACTCGAGCCAGCATCCTATGGAGGATGACAGGAGGGTGTAGATAATTTTCAATGTATGCTAAATGTCTCATCTAATTGTTTTATACAAAAGCTGAAGAATTCTTTCTTAGTCTTCACAAAACATGCTCATATAGTTATTAGTTCATAATACTGTTCATAATTTTGTTCTAGAGCGTGGTCTGCAAAAAAGTTTTACCAGTGTAGATTGTTTGATTAGGGGAATTGAAACAACTATAGTTTTAAGAAATTTATGCTCTTTCTTATTGTCTGTACCATGAATATACTTACAGGTTGTTCCCTTTCCTCTATGGGAGATAAACTGTTTACTGTGCTATGGGGTTATATCCTTTTAGTTATATATGTGTAGTTAAAGTGATACAGCTTCTGCAGCTGCGTTAGCACTAAAGTCTTGTTTAAGAATGAGTCCTGGTTAGCCCCTGTTAGCTGCATGTACAAACTTTATGGATTATACTGAACCAGGAAACAAATTCTTGTGACTGTATCAGAATTCCTTCTATGGATTTCCAGACCTTGTAATTGGTAAACTATCAAGCAACAGCAAGTGCATTTTCTAAATAGATCTGTAAAATAAAATTGCAAAATTATCCTTTTCTGAGTCTGTGTGTAGCCATATATAATTATTACATTTAAGTTTTCAAAAATTTGTGAGTAGAAAGCTCCAAAAAGATTTCACGTTTATTCAATCTGAAGAAACAGTTTCATGCTTCCTGGTATGTCATTGTTTTTAATCTATCCAAAATAAATAATTCTGATTATTTTTTTTTATGTATGTTCTATCTTCAGTTTATTTTATGAAGTGTATAGTATATTTTTACTGTTGACTGTTACGGCTGTACATATTTTTTTGTCATCTTATGATTAAAGTATCTACTGGAAAACTTCAGTGTAGGTTTCACTATATTTTCTCAATGTAAGCTTCAGTTAAATGGTGAAAAGCATAGCTCCATTTACTTCGTTCGTAGGGTAAAGACAGATAGTGTAGAGGCTATTGTACTGCAGTGAGACTTTGAAGACTGATACTGTTCATTCTCATTGATCTCCTGAGTGATTTTGAGGCATGGTTTGGTTTTTTTTTAATCTGTGCCTGTGTATTCTTCTCTACATAAACTGAATACTAATACCTGTCTCCTATCTGAAGTGAGTCTTATTATCATGTACTTAAAGTGCTTTGCTGGACTGGAATTTATTTTGTTACAATTTCCTGTGAGCTAATAGGAAAACCAACAATTCTTCACATTTTGTGTATGTTGTTGTTATGGTTGGTTGGGGTTTTATTTTGTATTTGGAAATTTCACTTTGGCATGTGAAAAGTTAGTCTAATATTAAGTAACTTAAGGCCTTGATTTGTACTCTTTCTTAATCTAGATACAATTTTAAAGATTCAGATTGTCTATTGAACATAAAAATAACATTTTAAAACTAAGTCCTTGCAGTCTTCCATTAGTGCAACTGAGAGGAGTTTAGAATTAAATTTAATCAGAATTAAATATATGTGTTTTTTCTAAATACTTCAGTCTTATAAAACGGATACATCTTCTAGAAGCTGTAGTTCCTTTTTCAGAATTTTGCTTTCTGACTGTATTTTTCTCATACCTTTCACTGTACTGTAAATACAGTGCTATAATAAAGTCAGTTTAAAAGTGTTTAGGAGCAATTCACTTTCCTGGAAAAGAATAACTTGCTGTTATTAAGCCCTGTACTAACAGCCAAGGGTGAATGATCCACAGAACCACTACCGTGATAGTGGAACTGCTTGTTCTAGTGGCTCTGTTAATGTCCTGAATGAAGAGAGATGTAGTCCAAACTGTATTTCAGAATATTATGCAGTGATCTGGGAGCCAAATGTTACCTCTTCAAAACTGGCACGTATGTGAAACCTTACAATAAAGCAGATTAATATTTTTATTTTGGTGTAAGTAAGACTGAATTATTTTTTTGTGTGTGAAATTTAAAATTCCACAAATGTTACTTTTCTCTTGCAGCAGCTGGTTGCTTCAGTGTCACTTGTTAAAGAGTCTGTAGGTTTACAAATGATAAGTCTCTGGGGGGAGGTTATTTTACCACAGCTCAATGCTGTACAAAATGTAAAACAACTTAGTAGTCTTCTAAGCAAGAGGATTCCAAGAGCAAGGAAAAAAGCTGCTGATGGAGTTCTTTCCTTTGCTTACTTGCTGCCAGATGTTACCAAAGTGTTTTACCCAGACTATTATAGCCCTCCGTAAGATAATTGAATGGTGAAGTATTCACGTTTGTTATCAAGTTCTTCACCTTGTTCAGTAAGGTTGTTTCATGTTGTAACTGTAGAACATGCGTATCATGAAATGGAACTAGGAGTTGGGTAGAAAATAAAATGACGACAGCAAGAGTCTGAAATACTGATCTTTGTTGTTAATGGAGCACTGGCATGCTTTCATGAAGTTGGTAAAGGGCAGTAACTTGGTTCCCCTGCCAGTGGCATGGGGATCCCAAGTCGTGTATGTTACTGAAGGACAAAAAGGAAGTTGGTGTTAGCAGTGGAAATAAAACTTAAGTCTGCTTTTCATCACATGCTTGCTTGTCATCCTTCATATGAACATGCTTGTTCGTTTTTAATATAGGAGCTACTCCAGGCCATGTTGTTCTCATTTTTTTTCTACATATGTGTATACAAGAGCTATTTGCTGTTAAATAGGAAGGCCATTTAAGTACTTAGACTGTAAAAAGGTGATTTTTAAAAATGGGAGCTATGTGACTGTGGTAATCATGTACTGTCCCTTAGGTTGCTATACCTGTGGTCTGTAACTGTCATCTTCTACAGCTGACAAATTCAGGTAAAAAAAGTAGAATATGGTAGCTTAGTGCTGGTGTACTAAAAGAAGGATCTGTTTGTATTTTTTTAAACCACCAATTCCAGTTTATATTTTATATGTGAGGTTTTGGAATTGCCCGTGTTTTTTCTTGAGGACAGGGGAAGTTAGGAAATGTGGCTATACTTCACATCCTGCTTAGCTTTTTTCAAATTACATAGCAAACAAAACAAACGGAAAAGGATATTATAATACTCACTACTGAAAAATAAGGTCCAAGTCTTTTATATTCAAAGGAAACAGAGGCAATTATAAAACAGAAATTGGAGCATTATACATGTTTAACATATATTTACATTCCCATGTTCTCTAGGTGTGTGCTATGTTGTATGTTTTATAACTAAAGAACTTCCAGGTCGGTCTATGATTGCTTAATTTATATGTGTTCTAGCCCATTTGTATGTATTCTGGGCCATGATAGTAGCAATGCCAGGAGTAAGGTTACCTGGTTTGGGTGGATGTTCTTTTGAGATACTGTTTTCAGTAGCTTATTTTTTAGTCATACTGAAATTTGCCATGATGAGTATGTTTGCACAGGGTTGTTCTGGAAACTTTAGGCTAAAATGACTCAGCATTTTGAAAATGACTTTAAGGGAAAGTAACTATGTTAATTTAAGAGGGGGGGGAAATGCTTGTTTGGCTTATTTAAGAGCGTATCAACACTTCAGTTCTGGAATTTAGCAATGCAGAGGAAAGAGGGGAAGAGAGCATAAACATTCACACAGAGTCTATGGCCGTTCCTCAAGAAACTTCAACAAATCATAAGCTCTTGAAAAACTGGTTCACGCATGTTATTCAGCAAATATTTATTAACTAAACTATCCGAATATTCCATGTAACATGAGTATCTTCCCGTATGTTGGTCCTTGCATGTCACTGACTGTGCAGTCATCATCTGGACCAAGTAGTTAAGCATGATGCTGCATCCCACAGCAGTAGGTGCTGGGTAAGTTTAATCCTAAATAGTCTGTCTGTATTTGTGCTTCTCCCCCAGCCCCAGAATGCTTAGGCAGCAGTTGTACTCATGGAGGGATGAAGACTAGTGTTCAGGGAGAGATGGGGAACAGAGTTTGAAGCTTGGTGGAAATGCATTAGGCCCAGGAAGCAGAAAAGGGTGGTACTAGCAAATGGTCAGAGGTGGGGGGAACAAGAAATGGCAAGAAGTGAGAAAGATGATAAGCTGTACGTTGGTGTGGAAGGAACAACGTGGAAGGGCAGTATGAGGTGGAAGGGCAGAAAGAACATGGATAGGAAAGAAGGGAGCATGAAGAGCACTGGCAGCAGGAATAGACGAGGCTAGAACACTGCACATCTTCCATGCAAAAACTAGTTGAACTGATTGCATCTGGTTCACTGTTACTAAAGAGCTGTGGAAGAAGTGGAGCAAGAAAGGAAGAATTTTTATTTAGTCACCATTTTGAAAAGAAAATAACAGTTCATTTTATGGCTTACACTTAGCATCAAAGCAAAGTTGTTTGTGTTCGACCAAATGTTAGAGTCAAAAGAAGGAAGGTTCTGGAAAAGTTACTGACCAACTGGCACCAGTCAGATAATTGCAGGACCAGGATTTTGTGTCACCTCAGTTTATTCAGCTAGTCCAAGTTAATGCTTGGTTCATTGACAGGCTCATAATAAAAATGACATAACTGGCAACGGAACATCTTAATTTTGATGAAATGTTTAAATGTGAAAAATGTGTAGAGAGGATTTTCTTATGCACTCAACATCTTAAATGCATTTTAAATGGTTTTATAATAAAAATGGTGAAAAACTTATATATGCTTACATAAACAGCTTGCTAACATTGTAAAGTAATGCATGTAAAGCAATAAAGGCATAGTGAGATTGGTGCTTATTCTGTGTCTTCTTTATGAAACCACAAAGTATAAACACAAAACAAGATTAATTTCAGTCATAGTTTATTGGATGCTGATACAAATCATGATTCAAGTAGGATTTCTCATTGCTTTGGTTTAATTTGCCTGGAAGGATATGATAAAAGGAGTGTCTTCAGAAGTAAGAGATTCGCTACATGCTTGTGTGGATATTCCAAAAGCTTCAATGGCAAAGGAATGCAAGCAGATACACAAGCCTGCTTTTCATCCATGTGAGGAATGCTGGGGAAATGTGGAGGGTGGAGTTATGGTTTTTTTGGTGGTTTTTTTTTTGGCTTTTTTTTTTTTTAATGAAATTGTGTTTGAAAAAGTAACTAAATTTCATTAAGTAGGAAAGTTGTACCAGAGGCAGTTCCAACTGTGGAATTGCTGATACCTGCCCTCTGGTACCTAAGGGGTTTTTGGTAGTCTTTCTAATGCAGTCCTCTTACCACGATAGCAGCAACGCAGATGCTACACTATCTTCTTGATTTTTGGTCTAAAATGTTATGATGACAGCACATTGGGTAAATACTGAGGGTGAAAAAAATACTTCTCTGTCCTGTGACAAGTAGATAATGTGTGAGGAATCATGATGTATATGCTAGGATTCACAAGCAAAAACCCTAAAACGTCCTTCAGTTTGCAATGTTAAGAATACAGGAATAAAAAACCATAAAGGAATCTTCATTTACTATGTGAACATTCAGGATGAATGAGGGAGTGATGGGAAATATTTCTGAGCTCTCTTATACCCTAATCCTTCGGAAGTCTTGGAGCAATTAAAGAAAGGGGGTTTCCTTTCCACCAAGTTTTGTTTTCCTTATACCAAAATTTCTGTTTAGTCCCCTTAATTCCTTACTATTACTTTATGGAGCTAATAAAGCAGGATCAAATTACAGTGTGAAATGGGTAGGAGAAACTAAGATGCTGCAGGAAGTTTCTTGAATTTGACGATCTTCTAATAGATGAATGAGGTTTAATTTTGTAGGATGTAGGAGAGCAACCTGAGGATTTCCTTCTGCAATGCCAAGAGCTACCTGTAGGCAGGATACCTAGCATACTGAGGTGACCTCATTTTATGACTAGCTTGGATAGGATTTCTCATCTTTCTCTTCCTTGTTGTTAAGAAGCATCATGGTAAATTGGTGATTACATGAACCATGAGCGTGAACCATGATTATGCATGCTTCCCAAGAAATATGCTGGGGTAAACACAAAGGATGTATGCAGAATTAAGGAGATGAAGTTCTTCAAAAGACCCAGATGCTCTTAATTCTCCTTTTGTTGTGCCTTGAGAAATTTATATTATCTTACGCATCCGTAATATCCATTTTATCCGTTACTGCATATGCAGTTGCAGCTTGTAAAGTGGCACATTTTTTACGATACTTTTTTTCATACTTGGTACCTGCATATAGGAGAATTTCCAGAATTCATTTAAAATACTGAAAGCAGAGTTTACACAAAGTGAATTGCTAAAGGGATACAAATCTTTTCATGAGATGGTGTGTTGTTTGTCATGCTGTGTGACATTGTGTGGTGATGCTTGGAATACAGTCTGTGATACAAACACTTAGTATGGCTTGTTAAGTTCTGAAATGGGATATATGAAAAGAGGATGCTATGAAAGATTAATGGGACAACAAAACAGCATATGTAGTGTTGGAGAGGTCTTGCTGAATAAAGTCAGTGGTACATAGTATGTATGTTCAAAATCCTACAGGCAAAGAAAGGTTGATGATAACTTGTAGTGTAGCCTGTATTTCTGAAGAAACTTAACCTTAGTGGTGGATTGTAATTTATTTTTAATTTTCAGTTTCTTAAAGTGTAATATGCATTCAGTTTTTGATGTAATCTCATATTCATCAAGATTAATATATAAATAACTTTATTGTACCACCAAACAATAAAGGGAAAAATGTGACATGAAGTAAATCTCATTTTACTGCAGCCAGGAATTAGTTTTGTGGCTTTTTAGGGCTTCTCTCCCGGGGAAACTGACAACATAACTGTTGTGTAATAACTGTTTAGCTGTATCTGCATAGTGCAACTCCCTGAGGCTGGTATTGTATTCCTGAACAGGAACATCGTCTTTCTAAAAGTATAATATTCTAAATAATGACTATGCGTTGTAAGTACGTAAGATAGAGGAAGTAGAAGCCACCTTGCTGCTGAATGAGTAGTACATTCTCATTGAGCACAGTTTTAATAAAGTTGTATGCATCAACTTCATAGTGATTTGTTTGTCTTAATTTTACTGAATGTCTCTTCGTAGACAGGTTGATGGAGATAGGTAACCACTGCAGCAAAGGTAGAATGAATCCCTGGTGGCATGTTGTCATATATACTCTATGTATTGCTTCATTATTATTATTTGAATCTATAAAAATATGAATGTATCTTGATCTTAATGTCTGCTAATATTTTTATATGTGGATATATGCACAGTTCTTTGTTTCTTACTAGCTGACATGCAAAATGAGAGAATGACTGAACAGAGGGTTCTTCTATGCTTGGATGAACAAGGTCATATTTTACTTTGTAGTAAAAACTTCAATCATGATACGCTTTTTAAGTGTCAAAGCAAGTTGGCCTTGGGTTTGGTTTCACAGTTAAGTATCTTCTTTGTTATGATAATGTGACTTTAAAGCTTGTCTGCAAGAATAATAAAAGGAAAAAACTAATTGTCAATAGCAATTCCAAGTTCAGGCTCCACAGTGCCTTGGTATTGTCTCCATCCTTTAACAGGTGTATCTGCTCCCTCTTCTTGCCCCCACTGGGATATGCAAGAGGACATAACATGCAAGCTCAGATCTCTCTTGTTTTCTTGTCTGATATGTTTTAGGGTAGATTCTAGTCATAATTGCTGTTGAGTGTCTCTTGGAAGAAGGCAATATGACTGCAATATCCTCTGGCTCCTTCTCAGCCAAACTGTTTCCTCTGCACCACCTTTCACCTGGGCCAGCTTTTTTTCAGTACCTCTTTCTGCCCTCGATATCTCATACGCTGTCTAGAAACTTACCTGTTTCGAGAGTTTCAGCTGAAGGCTTTGTAGGCAAGGGCTACTTCTTCATACGTGAAATATTTTTGACTGACTAGGTCTGACAGTAGTGGCACTATTGTTTCTTTGCTGCAGTTGTTTCTGAATGAAGGGAGCAGTTTTTTCAGATTTGCAATGGTGAAGTAGTTCTTCTTTATGCCTGAGCAGAGACAAGGAATAGATAATCCCAATTTATCTGGCAGGGACCTACATTCAGAAGATGCTATGAATAGTGAGAAGTCCTCTATTTGAAAATAGCCCAGCAAGTTGAGGTGGGTGAAAACAAGTACCAAAATTATAGAAGATAAATAGCAAGTGAAGAAAGGAATATGAGGGTACAGTGTCTTCTCAGAACAGAATTAAGAAGATGCAAAAAAGAGAGAAGCCCATTCTTTGGGGACATCGGTCTTTGACAGTTTAAGAGAAAGTGATAAGAACTTCTGATGTGTCATCTGCCCCTTGAGGCATCAAGACCAGGTGTATCAGTTTGGACTGAAACTCCTTCTAACTCAGTATTTCATCTGTAACGAATGATTGAAGCTCATACCACCTTGTAACTCCTCAAAGTATCTTTGCTGCTCTTTTAGAGCTAGGTTTCATGAACCAGAGGTGGCATCTATATTGAGTGGCTCTTAGCATTTTGGTTTTTTGTGAACTTGTGTGAAAAACATTACTTTTACACTACACATGGATAAATTTTGGTTCTCAAATCCAAATACCGACTTCATTTCACTTTCAAAAATGTTGGAGTTGCTTTCATACCAGTTCTTATGCAGTTGGCAAAACTGGCAATACAGGAACTTTGTCTATGTGAGAAACCAAGATAATCTTATTCAAGATCTCAGCCGTGTGTTTTAGCCATCAGATGATTTCAGATGGACTTTGTCCAACATTAGTGTCTGGAACTTCCCTGAGGTAGTTTTGCAGGCTTTTTTTAATGCTTTTCAGCTGTTGTGTTTTCTAAATACATTTTCACAATCTTTGCTACTTTGCTTTCACAATCATTGCTACTCTTTAAAAAGTAACTTTAATATATCAAACAGGTGTTATTAAATTACCACTTAGAGTTACTTTAATTATATTTAATTTTTGTAAAGCTTTTTAAAATTGCAGAATAATCCTGTAGCAGAAGCTGTCTTCACAGAATGTGTGATCCTATAGTACGTGCCTCTTTCTATAGTCTGTTAGTCTTTATCATGTAGTAGATTGCTTGATCATAGCCACCATTATAATACATTCCGTGGTAAGATCAAAGCATGATTATGAAGGGGATTTAAATTTTAAAAAAGTCTTTCACCTTTCTTAGTTTCATACTTTTTATAACAGCAATGAGTTATTCCTGTTTGCATTTCCTAGGTTTTTTTTTGGGATGTGTCTTGTCTAGTCTAAGCGGACAGACACAGAGCCAGAGAGTAAAACATAAAGGCTGAACAGCAAGTGAGTTAGAAGTGCAAATGCAGCTTTCTATTAGAGGTGTCAGCAAAGACAAAGATAAATATGGAATGGATAAATGAATGGAATAAGATGAGGGAAAGTTCAAATAATAGCATGGGATAGTGGGTGTGATTACAGATTTTTAAAAATGCTTCAAAAAATTCTGCAAAAAAAATTCCTGTCAGTTTAACTAAACATGTGGATGGAACCACATAAAAATTGTAAATATTTTCTTTAATTGTATTGCCTCATAAAGTATGTTCTATGTTGTTGTCTCCTCCTGAATATTTCTCTGTTGGTTTTTAGGTTTCTGTCCTCTACATTGTACGTCAGTGAGATTGCTGGAACAAAATAATGTCGTCTTCAACCCATTGAAGGAAAGGGGTGAGCACCTTTCTCAAGGCCATTTTATCTTCTTAAGAAAGCAGTGTGCTTTGGAAGCGAATACCACTGTGTATTTTGATGAAAAGTTAAGCCAGTTATAGGTGCTTTTCATGTGTCAAACAGACTTGCTGTTTTGATTTTTGTTTCTTTTTAACTTTGTATGTGAATATAAGGGTCTATGTTACAGAGCAAATGCCAGGACTAAAGTTAAGTAGGAATGAACAACTCACCATGCTGAATCTGCCAATCGTCCATTTCTCTCTGTAGGACTTCAAAGGAACATGTATAAGGGAAAATTCGAAGGAACAATTACTTGTTAACAAGTCTGTTGGGTAGTTTCTTTGCAACCCTAAGACAGTTAGTGGTTAGTTTATACCCTGAAGCATAACTATTTATATCTGTAGCAAACATCTGTTGTAGCTTGTATATGTTAAATATGATATTCCTGAACTCCAGCAGCTTACTTGCACCTTATGTTAACATTACTGGGTGGTCCCTTTGCTCTTAATTATGAAGCAGTAAGTAGAGCAAGTGAGGAGTGATGTGTGTTAAGTGATCGCTTTGTGTACATGTTTCAGCTCATCTTTAATCTCTTCTCTTAGATACTCCTTAGTTTGCACAAAGTCTCCACGTTTCTAATTATTATTCCTCTTAATTTAGTTTCCTTTCTACTCTATGTTTTACCTTCATGCTTATTTTTATTAAAGGCTTGAATTTTTTTTCTTCCACTTTGTTTTACAGAACACAATGCTTTTATGAATTCCCTTTTGCCACAGATATCAATGGAGTTTCTGTTTGCAGTTTATGCATCAGCTTCCAGTTTACCTGGCCTTAAACATTTCCTTGAGTTTTCCTCATGCTTTGTTTTCAAAATAAATAGCATGAGAGTTAATTCTGTTCTGCATGAAGCAGACTGGCTGACTCTCTCAGCCTTGGGTTATTTCTTTTTTATTTGTAAATCTGAATATAACACAAATGCACAGTTTTCCATCTTCTGTGATTTCTTTAACAAAGAATAATTGGTGTTTTTAAAGCTAAGTTGTCCAGAAGTCATGTGTTTTTAGGCCCCCTTCAGATACCTTAGGCCATATAGTATTTGGTATAGCTGTGCTGGTTAAAGATGGTCCTGCTGCGAGTTGATAATCGCCACATATGAGCCAGAAATTACCACACTAATAGGTCAGCCAAGAGCAGGGGTTGTATGAGTGCACAGCAATGTGCTTCGGATAAAGTCAGCTGGTTTACATCATAGCCGCCTTTAACAGCGGGTTGAACAAGCCTAGCTGACTTTATGTTAAAAGGATCAGAAATCATTCACGTGTTCTGTGGGCTCAGTGGTAGAGCTGTGGAAGTAATTAGCACTGGCAAGGTGGCAGCGATGAACATCTGTGAGCGACACCAGCTTCGTCTAGCATCTTTGTTTGCAGAATGAACATCTGCTTAGGCAGTGTATCTGCTAAGTAGAACTGGATGCTGTATGCTAAATTAGGTTATAAAAGCTGAATGTGTAAATACCTTTGCATTTATTTTTTTTAAAGTTTANCATTTATTTTTTTTAAAGTTTAACATAGTTTGTCTCTTGCCACTACTGGGTAATGAGAAGATGTTTCTCTTTAGTGAACCAAAGTAATTCCTTAGTAATTGCCTCAATTTAAGTGTGTGATTAGCTCAATTTGTTCTTCTTGATTTGCAGTAGTTGTCTTCACTAAATCTCATCAGTTGCTATCTTGCCTAATAGCTTAATCTTCTTCTAATGTAATTATAAGTCACAGGGGAAGCTCTTACAGGAAATAAAGGATATACCCATGTAGAATTCTTTCCAGCCATTCCCCTGGGAGACAATAGGG
>VYZM01019595.1:3255-54882 GCA_013398915.1 Dromas ardeola | reverse complement strand
TGAAGACATGGTGCTACTGGGAAGTTAATTAATTCTTTTAGTCCTCTCCTAATTAGGTTTGCAACCTTCAGGGAAGAGCTATGGTTAGGAAGAAAGAGAACAAGTGCTTCTAGAACGAGGAAAAAAAGCCAAGCTTGAAATACTCATTAATTTATCAACTTTATTAATATCTAAATATAAATGCCAACCTGGCCTCTCTCTGCAGTCTAAATACTCACTTTACTGTATTTTGTGTCCTGATAAGAACTGGAGGCCATTGCGGCAGCTGCTAGGCAGGCATTTTCATTTCCTAGTGAGCGCTAGTTTGCTTAATGGAACCTGAAAGCTCCCAAAAATGCTACGCCCACTTCCATGTTATGCTTTCACATGGAAGCAAAAAAAAATCTCAGAAAAAAGATCACATCAGAATGTCCCATTTATATGCCTAAAGCTGGACATAGAATGATGAGAAGACGCGATGGATCTGTTACGCAGTTTCCTCTTCACACAGACCAGTTTCAAAGGATTTGTGCAAGCCTAAGGAAAGACTGATTAGCTCAGGATGCAGCACAGAGCAGAATGATTTGCGTTGTTCCAGGGTCAGCAGCCTTGCGAGCCTGCCAGACGGTATTTTCTTTTCCCAAATTAGAAGTTGAGTGTGCCAATAGTAGGTTTCCTGGTTAATTCTGAACTGTAAATTGAGGGAGAGCCAGGTGCCCTGGCCTCATCCAGAGTCAAGATAGAGCTAATCAGTGAGTCCATAGTATCTCACTGCTGCCAAATTCAGCAGGAGCGGCGAACCCCTGATTGCCGTACAAGGGGTATGTCAGCCAGTCATCAGTGAGAGTACCCCAGAAGACAACCCCTCTGTTACAGCATCTGGGTTTAAAAAGAAAACTTTTCTTTTCAAAAATCTAGCTGATTTAAAAAAAAAAAAAAAAGGGGAAAAAACCAAAATCCCCAGTACTATGGGTGTGTGCAATATCAAGAAGCGAAAATTTATGCCATAGTTAAAAGTGCCTTCTCACTTTGAGACCTCCTTCAATTATGAAAAAAGAAGAAAATTGATTGTGATACTCCTCTACTAATGGAATGAAACATCAGCAAAGTTTCTTTTTTAGTTCTTGATAGTCCTTCAGTGCTCACATGACACACATCCTCAGCCCAATCACTATCAGAGACTCATTCCTTTTGTATGTGCATAAAATGATGTCTCGCAACGTTTGGGGGTATGGAATGAATGTTACATGTTAATGTACATGCTAATATTAGAACAGAATGAACAGCTCACTTCCTGGAGGCAACAGCAAGCTTTATTTGCAAATTTTTTCAGTGGTATCAGACATGTGGAATAAATTATCATAAATTGCTTGTGACTAAATGTAAAGTACCAGGAGGATTTGCAATAGTTAATCCCTCTATTTCTGTGGTCTGTGAAGAGCAAATTAAGCTGAAGACTAACGCATAACTGGTTTTCATTAAAACTGATGCTCTTATATTATAGTATTGTTTTGTTTAATTATGGAATATAATTTTAGAAATTAAAAGCTTTAGGAATAAGGCAGTTAGCGATGTGTACCGGCCTATAACTGCTGTTACTCTGCATAAACTACAAGTAGCAAAAGTGATATTAGAAACATTAAGACTTGCTCCAACATTTCATAATATTCTAAATCTTACTTTGTACTAATGTGTTACATGGCTACGGCCAAAAGCAGAATTTCCTCCTAAATTCAGCTGAAAGATAATCTTCTATTTCCATATATTTTGATTTCAGTAAAGTTTTGGGAGACAGTTTTGCTTTCAATTTAACTAAAATAGATGAATTTCTGACATCTGAAAGGATTTTCTGAGGTAAGTGTGAGTCTGTTAAAAAAACCCAAAGATCTCAGACAACATCAAGTGAGATTCTGTTAGCATGCAAAAGAAATTACTCTGTTTTCTGTGAAGCTGCGCTCCTTAATATTTTTAAAAGTATTTGTCTGGACATCAGTCCTGCAACGTTGGGTTGTATGCCTAGTGTATGCCATAGAGTGAGACAAACATGAAAAAGACCAACAGAACCAGTACAGTGTGGAGATTATGCGCTTCGGTGTTCTTGGGAATGCACTGATTCACCCAGATGTCCAGAGAACATCTATTTCCTGTTTTTTAATTATGATTTCAGCTATTATTCACTTCCCAATATAATGAAATCACAATAGTTTCTCTGTGGGCATCTCTGTGTATTTTAGTTATTGCCTGTCTCGGGGAGAGACAGCTGAATGGAGTGGGAGAACCAGAGAATAGCTGTTTGGAGATGTATTACTCTAAACTGGCCTCATTTTACTAAATAGGGCTATTTTTTGTTTTGTTCTTGCTATTGAGAAGTGAAACCCTGAAGCAATCCTTTCACAATTTATTTAAAGTAAATTTTCTTCATTGTTACCACTTACAATGCTGAAATGTGAATTAAAGATGAACAAAAAGAGAAAGCAAGAAGAGAAAAGTAGATGCACTTAATTTCTTATTTGGTTCCCTCTTTCTTTCTCCTTCTTCTCCTTTTAGGTCTCTACCAAAGGAGCAGTCCCCCCAGCGTCTGGAATGTAAATGCTGCCGTGTCTCCAGATCTGGACAAGAGGTGCTATCAAGATGCTGTTCTCCTGCAGTGGCAGAGAAGGGAGTTCTGAATTGCTGGTAAGTTCTCTGGGTCCATACAGCAGTCCGATCCTGTTGGCTAAGCACATTCCTTCCCCAGAGTCCCTGTAAAGACGCTGGGTTAAGTGGATTATCTACATGGCTGCAAGAGTTTAGAGGTGAACCTCTAAGCTTGCAGTTCTACGGGGCAAGGTGAGCTGATGTAGCAGTTTACCACTGCTGAAAGGGTAATCTTGTTCCTTTGCTCCCAGCTAACCACACCCAGCACTTACTCCGCGTCTGTCTAGCCCTTGACAGACTCCTCTGGGAGCCACTTCAACCTGTTCACCCAGCATGAAAAGGGCAGGATTTACTTGTGCTAATAAGCTAAATTGTTTCATGCAAATATTTGATTAGTGTCATGGTTAGTGCAAGGGGCAGGGGTGGGACCACAGCAGAGACGGGAGAAATGGTATGAGGGAGAATGGAAACTGAATCTTTCCCCTTTTTTTATGGCTTTGCTCAGATTCTTGTGAAACTACACAATGAGATACAGCTCTTTATTTGGGGCTTTTTTACTGAGGAGGAGAACAGAAGGGTTAACTCAGATAACTGGAAAATACTCTGTTGTTAAAGGGAAAGCATAAGGTTGTGTGGAGTATGGAGTATGGAGGGGGATGCTTTGGGTTGGTATGTGTGCTTCTTTTTTGCCCTATTTAGAGTAAACATCCTGTTTAAATAGGTGCCAAGCTAATGCGGCAAAGTCTTTTCTTCAACTCAATGGCATTTCTGTGTGTGTCAGGGGATACCTTTGAAACACTGACTTCTGTATGGAAGGATCGGAAGGCAGGCATAAAAAAAGGGGAGAATTGTATGCCCACGTTCTTCTTGACAAGGGAGAGCACTGGAATTGCAAGGAATCTCTGAATTAAGGTCTGATTTCCCTGTGTTTGTCTTCTTTTTCATCTGGAAATCTGTTTGCTGGAGGAATTTGAGTCTTTTCTACATTTGTCCAGGATTTGTTGATGTTCAGTAGATTATACAGAGACACTGCGCAGCTTGGAAATTCCAGTTATGTTCACGTTACATGTTCATAACAAACACGGAGCACATTTGCAGTAAGTCAGATGGGTTTTGGGCAGCATCGCAGAAGCCTGCTGTGGAGCCAATATGAGTATTCTTGGTAATTCCAACATGATCCAGAAGCACTGGACTTAAGTATTGTATAATAAGCGTGTAGTTTCCACTGTCCGTGAAATCTTGCGAAATGTGACAGCCAAACCCTGCTGTAGAGAATTGTGGGAGTGTGGCACACAGGAATAGGAAAGAGTGGAAACAAAACCTGTAGTATCAGTACGTGCAGTGAGCCTGGCCGAAACACAAAACGTGCCACTTTATGTAAATAGAACTTGCCAGGGGTATGTTGAAGGCTCTGAACATCAATTCAACTGAAAACAACTTTTCCTGGAAGGCAGGATTTTTTTCTGCTTTTCCACAAATTTTGCCCAGTTGTTTGTCCCTTTTTTTCAGCAGGTGCACCACTTTCTCAAGCACTGGTATGTGGTTCAGTGTGTCTAAACCCTGGGGACCAATATTGCTTGAAGTTTTTGCTGCACAGTTTCTGTTCCATGGCACTTCAAACATCCTTCCCCCCAGGACCCACCCTGTCTTACTGTTGAAGGTGGTACATAGTCAGCAGCAGTCTCCTTCAGTCAGATGGGCGTGCTAATAAGCTAAAGACAACAGGCAAAGGAAATACTATTCAGAAGCCTTGAGGTCCCTCGGGCTATGACTCAGATTTGGGACAAGGGTGCAAGGAATTGCTTTATTTGGTATCCGTTGCCTTCTCAAGTGCGATGTCATTGTTAAAAGTGAAAGATTGATGTACTCAATCCGTTTCTCCTTGTTTTTAAGGGTGAGGTATGTGGATCATACTCCTGTTAAATAAATAGAGTCATACAAGGTTTTCCATGTTCTAGATGTAACTTGGCAAAGGCTGAGGAATCCAGAGTTACGACTGCTGTTGCAGACATAATTAACTCCGGTGCCAATACGTGTAATGCATCTGCACAGTTCCACATGGGCCATCCAGTGCCTACCCGGTTCTGTGTAATGGCTTCAGAATACTAGTTCAAGTGTTCTGATTCAGCACGGGACTATGTAAATACCTCACAACATCTGAAAAATTTCTAAGAATGTGGTGTTTACAAGGTAGCAAAGTAGAAGTGGGTTCCCTAGCTGCAACTGTAGGAGAAATGACCAGCGTAATGCAGCATGAGAAGAACAATCATAGTAAAATGATAATTACAATCCTCTGACCTGGCACTGATTTGCAGAAATATTGTGGCTAATGTTTCTGAATTCTTGGCAGATAATTCTGTGCATCCTAACACCATTCCTTCAATCAGATACCACATGCTTTAAGTTTTAGGTTATTTAAAAGACTTCTTTATTTGATTCAGTCTTGGGTTAATTTTATAATGAAGGAGAAAAAAGCTCATTAACAAACAAAGCAATGTTTTTATACTCTGCGGTTTTCCATCTGGCGGCTCTTATGAGAGGTAAATCACTTACATGAATACACTAACATCCATTGTAGAGCTTGTAACCCACAGCGAGTTCTTGCAATAAATACATTTTAGCTTTCTTCTGACTGCAGTCAGGACTGAGATTTGCTAGTGTCAGCACACCACGTGTGTTGCTGTACTGTTATTAATTGTGAGCAGGATTTACTGAACAAGCTCAAGGCAGGGACTGTGCATTCAGTTTCTTATACTGCTCTCGCATGCACTAATGATCAAAATGGAATACTGGGAATGGTGCATTTAAACCGAGTCTGACAGGAGGATTAACAGGGGCAAGCACTGAATTACACTTGACCTTGAATGTTTCTGAAATATACAAGTAAGAGAAGGTAAATATTGAACGTGAGGGACATCCTGATCCTTTTATCTGAGCCCACTATATAGCAGGAAGGGGGGGAAGTTACTTTTACTTTTTGTGAATGCCTAAGGATCTGAGCATGCTCTGGCGAGCAGGATACAGAGCAGACTGCAGCTCTGTTCTGTGTCTGTTAAGGAAATGAGCCCCACCTCAGCTAAAATGGGCAAAACATCCTTGGTAAACAGAGCATTGGGCAGAGCTTACACAATTAGCAATTACTCCATGAAACCCAGGCTGGCCACTGCCCAACTTTAACTGAACTTTTATCCTTCCACAACATTTTGTTTAGAAACTATTTTTATTTTTAAACAATAATACTCACTAGCAACACCCATCCTGGAGGACATCAACTGCACTGACAGCCATCCCAACTCCTGCTTAAATTAGGAACAGCAAATGTATTCTCTTCTGACAGAAACGATGAAAAGTCAGTGGCTAGTACTTAATGTCCTATACATCTTCATTAATGAAAGGGAAACAAATTGCTCCTACAATGCTGTATTGTTAAACTCGGTCCTGCACAAAGGGTTCCTTACAGTCATTGTGACAATGCGATCTTCGTGTTGGAAAGCTGTCAATCAGGGAACAGGCCGAAGCCCCTAAAATCATCTCTGTCCTCAGATTGTATTCAAACCGCATGCCAGAGACAAAAAGTATTTTGCTGATTCCAGTTTATGCGAGCAAGATTATGCCTTAGTTTCCTTTCAACAATCAATCTCATTTTGTAATCTCAAAAAGAATTAAATTGAACCTTTAGTCCTCTGCTACTTCCAATAGTGGCTTAGAGCAGCTCCTGGGGGTGGCCAGCAAACATTAGCAAAATAACTGCTTGCTCTGTGTTACTTGAAATAGTATTAACTGCTCATGGTTCCCCAAATCAAGTACCTCCTACCTTTCCTAGCAGCATATTCAGCTCTTCGCAATCCGCAGGCTTCCCAGCACCGTTAACTGGCTAGTTACACTGTAAATGTAGTTATATTGCAGCCATGGCCTCCTCTTTTTGAAAATAGAATCAAAAGCACCACATATCAACAGGAAGTGATGTCGAGAAAACATGAGGATAGAATTTACTTTTGTTTCATAACCCAATTACTTTGGATACACTGAATCAATGAGGCTATTCCAGCTCTGAGAACAAGGCCTGCTCATGTGAATACGTGCTTGGAATCCCAAGCTCTGCCAATGCATGCTGGCATGACTGAAGAGATTCCTGCTTCCAGCTCTCTGCCTGTTCTCCTGCTAGATGCTATCGGGCCAGTGGGAGGGGTGGCGAGCTAGACAATGTTCCTGTGCTGAGAAGCTGCAGTCTGGAGTAGCAGAGCAAACTGCCATAAAGTTCAGTTTTTTACTTTCCTGTGAGTGGCAGTTGTTGAGGGCTTTGATTCACAGTCCTTGATGGATTTTGATTTCAGCAGCTGAAAAGGTTACTATCCCACTATCACTCATGACTCCAAGAAAAACTGTAATCAGAGCCTGCAATCGAATCACAGGGGGTTAAACTCTGTTCTGCAAAGCTGTGAGCAGTATGGGTCTGTTAAAATCATTGCTTACATCCAAGGTCAGAGAAGTCAACTAGCCAATGTGTATTTATACGTATATACACACATGCTTTTAAATGCAGTGCTGTCAGATAACTAAGATCTCCCAGTGAGTGTTTGGTTCCTATGTGGTTCTAAAATCAAGTTGGTTTTGTCAGCAATTAGTCAAATCATATACTGACATTTTTTCACACCAAGAGGAGTAGTAGGAGAGCAGCACTGTGGGAAAAGTGATTTATTGCACACATGTTATAAAGGAAGTTGCTCTGAAGAATATTTATGATTTAAATGAGATCATCTGGGTTGGCTTTTTTTCTCATGACTAGAATAATAAGAAAATTTTGAATAGATGCAATTCTATGTTGGTGTGAGAAGCGATCTTGATTTTTTTGTGGGAATGTATCAAAAAAATAATCTATTGGTCTGATTTAGAAAAATAATTTAAGAGCTAATTTGGGAGTATAGTCTTCAAATTACTACCCTTTGGGTGTAAAGCAGGCAAATGTCTGGATTTGCTAAATAAAAAATGATGCCAGTAGATAACTGTTTGGAATTATTTTGACTGCAGCCAGCAAATATATCTCATCACTATGGTTGCAAAAACAAACACCCACTAAAGAACTGTATCTGACACAGAGAAAATAATTAAGGGAAATGGAACAATTTGCAGCCTGTATTAAATTCTTCACATTCCCTCACACAAATCAGTAGAGAGGGGTGAACTCTGACCTTGATGTGGATATTCTGTTTGAGTTCTTGCCACTCTGACAGTAGCGAGTAAGGCGAGCATTACTTAAAAATAGAAAGAAGCTTGAGATGTATCTTCCTACTTAGAACTATTCCATCCCATGTTTTTGATGATGGATGAGAGGAGGTTGGAATCACATTTCCGGATTTGAATTCAAGAGTGTAGTTTTGCTTTTGGGTCCAAATTGAAAATAATTTTTACCTCTGGTTTGTATGTAGTTAAAGATGACAGAAATTCACAAAACTCTTTTAAGAGTTCTGCCAGTTCAAGTTTAATGGAGTCAGTCCATAGTTAAGCAAGTAATGCAGTTCCATACCACTAACATAAATAATTTCCTATAAAATGTATTCATATGTTTTTAACCAAAAATATTTTTAAGTAAAAATAACAACAATAAAAGGAAGAAAATAAAGTATTATATATCCAGGCTTAGATAGGCATACAAAAGTCAGCACAGGTTTTAGTACGTGGGGCACAGCTCACATTGGAGTGGCTGCTGTCCTTCCTTGTTGACGCGTGGTGCAGCTCCTGTACCATCAGCATTTAGAGCCAAATGGAACACGAAGCTGATGCTACCTTTTCTGAGCATGGTTGGTTGTAAATAGCCATTCAGCATCATCTCTTACTGAACCTGAGGTGACCCTGCCTAGGAGGGCAATCTTGGAGAGAGGAGAAGCCAGAGTAAGAAATAGTGCAGCTGTCCCAAAATAAGGCACCAGCTTTCATAGAATCCAAGCTCTAAGATGAAGATGACACCCCTACCCCCCAAAAAAACCACCACCAAACAAACAAAGCAAACCCCAAAACACCCAAATAACCAGCTCTGTGGATAAGAACTTCAATCCCTCAATCTCTTACCTTAAGTTTTCTTCTCAAGACTGAGCTCAGTGAATTGTTAACTTTGCCATGAGTGATTCTATGAAGACAAGCTGTACCAGCAATTGTGATGTCCTTCCTCCTCCTCCTCTCCCTCTGGAAAAATCCAGTTTCTCTTCATAACTCTGAAAGATGGTGCACATCCACGGGACACACATTCCATTCTCTGCTAGAAGATGCAATGATGAAATAATACGTATAAAACACCGTATAAATTCTTCCTTCAGAAAAATGTGAGCGTCCCTTCTCCACACCCCTTCATTTATTTGGAGAAACCGAATCAGGAAGGCTGAAAGACATGTGAATCCATATCAGTAGAAGAGTTGACTGTGATAAATTCCTGATAATATGCTTATTATTCCAGACTACCCCATCCAAAGAAAAATACTATCTTACTTAACAGGAATTACACTGAAACCAAATGATATGTGCCTACTTACAAGACAATACAACGATGCACTTCCAAAATCTTTTTGGCATCATCTTATTTAAAATTAAAGCTAGAGTTCCAGATTTAAATTGCAGCTTGTGGGTAGCCACAAACTTTACAGCAACTTTTCCTGGCTGGGAAAGGAGTGAGGGTGTAGTTCTACTAATGTATTTTGCACCAGAAAAAATGTTGAAATATACTGAAATTAACAATTTTCAAATAGTTTCTGTACTTTGCCTGTATATTTTAGAAAAGCAAATCATGTAAATGCATCCCCACCCCCCCCAAGTCATCAGTAAGAGTGACATCATATAAAGGGAATGTACACAATGCCGAAAGTGTCCTGCTGGTTTGTGTTAGCTTCCCTGGTCAGGCACATCCTGTGTAGCACTAGTTAAGCTTTACCAGTTTGAAAATAGACAGATAGTCTATTTGAACAAAGAGTGAACAAAGAGTTCACTGTGGAGAGAAGCTTCCCTGCAGCCAGCAAAGAGAGAGCAAAGCTGTTAGGAACATTTCAAAGGTGGATGCATAGTCATTCCTCTTCAGACACAAACTGGTCAGTGCTCTTTTGGTACAAATTCAACCACTCCTCCTCCTCCAAAATCGTAACACAGTAAAGAGCAGAATGAGAGATGAATATTGTTATAAATAGTCTTTCTAAATGAACCTACTTCATCCAGAAAAACGTTGACATACTTCCCAAAACAGATGGAGAAACTGACCTGGGAACTAAGGAGAAAGTGGGTCCTTAGGCAATGAGGTGAAAATAAATGCTATTGTGTGTTTAGAACAAATGGTGGTCCATGCTCATGCCTGATAACGGAGACTTCTCACACGGTCTGTTTCTGTGGGTCTTTGCTAGGGGTTCTCCGCAGCTGCTGTTACACTAAGGTGAGCAATAAAAACACCTATTTCTTGTATTAGTTGGAAAAAGTTCATTTTGTGAGGATGGATTTGAAATTTGTATCCAGGCATTTCTTCCCTAGATACAATTTCAGCTTCTGATATTGTTAGTAGAAGCTGCAAGTGTAACTGTAGAGCTGCTATAGATGAAATGAAAGGCAACTTCAGTATGTTTTCCTTTTCCTTCCTGAAGTCCAGCAGCTATACAATCCCTTTTGAAATATATATATATGCTATAATGGTAGCCAACCTACTTTTATTTTCATTCCATAAGGTACTGTTTAACTTAATGCTGCAAAGAGCTTTCTATTAAGTCCCTTATAGAACCGCTTCTTGAATCCTTTGAAAGATTAACTTTTAGAAACATAATCTTATCCTAAATTTCTAATTCTTTTGGGAAAAGTTTGAGCAACGCAGTGTTTGTGTGTCTATGGGCGATGAAGGCAACAGTAGTTTAGCGGTAAGTCATTTAGCGTGTGTGTTAGTTGTATCTCTACAGTAGCCAATTAAAACTGAGCTGATGTCCAGCTGCTGGTCATAATAAAGGTAGTAATATCATTGTAGTTAATCAACGGGTGCTTTGAATATTGAGGTCCTAAGGAAGATTAGAGAACAGGAAAACAACACAACCTTGTATTTGAACTGTGTATTTACTGAAAGATCTCAACCCACTAGGAGGAGGTATATTGAGCAGATGGGTTGGCAGAGACACATAGACAGCTGGTTTTGTCTGGCATACAGGTGTTTAACTTGGCTGCTTGCAGATTAGCTACTAGATGCCAGGTTTTTTGAGGGGATCACCTTGTTTAAGAAAAAGTGGCTCTTGTCCATTCCTATAGCAAGTTCAGTGAATGAGCCAGAGCGGCTATTTTCACTTCCTCCCTACTCACCTCTTTGACACAGTCCAAAAACGCCATTCGCCTTCTGCCAGAGTTGGATTTAGATGGGAGAGAAAACAGTCTTTGCAGTTATGGTAGTGTGGTTTTGCCTTTTCTTGTGGTAGAAACAGAAGATGGAGCAAAACCAGAGGTTGCTGGTGTTCAATATTCAAACTATTGTTAACGTTCTGTCGTTCTTCAGAGAGTTCTTTTTGGTTTGTTTTTGATAGACTGACAAACATTAGCTGAGCTCTGTGTGCCTTTATTTGAAAGAATGTTTTTCAGTAGTTCCAAGATGAGCTAGTACTTGATTGTAAGTATATTGTGATCCAGTTATGTGAAATTTTTGGGGTTTGTCCAAAAGTTAGACTGCAGAAATAGCCGTATAACATTAGCAAAGCCAGTTTGGTGTTTTCCAAGTCGTAGTGAGTGATAAAGCAAATGTACTTTACGCACTGGTGATAGATGTCATCTGAGAATCTTCAACAATGGTCTCACATCTACGTGATTAATGAAATGCTGTCTACTAGAACACTGTCTGTCAAACACAAAGACTTGGTATAAGTAGGCTAAATAATTTTGCCCCAAGCATAATATTGTCATTGGTGTACTTTTCTTCTGATGCTAAGTGTGATTGCAGTTAGAATGATCTGAGACTGCTGTTGAAGCCAAAGTTCTCCTGTTGCATTTTTGTCTGGGATTCCAACCTGACTGCCCTGGCAAGGGCAATCACTTGATTCTTTTTGTAACATCTGTCTTTCCTGTATGGAATCGGATCTGCAAGAGGCTGGGCAACGTCACTTAAATTCCAACATAAATATCTGACCATTGTAAAAGGATAGTAGTCAAATGTTAATCTGACTTTGTTATCTTTAATCAAGAAATATGAATATATGTAGAATGTAATATTTTATTCTTGCTCCACAACAAAAGCTGGTTTTCATTACTTTAAGTTATAAACACTCAAAATGCTACTAAAATGCTCTTTCTAATACTGTGATTTATGAACGCAAGTTGTGCAGTCAACTTCCTGAACAGTGCATTGAAAATGTAATTCCTACCATCAGGATGCAGTAGGTCTGAAGAGGTTGTTCAAGAATCTGTATTTTCTGTTAAAGAAACCCATGTGAAGACTCTGAGCTTGTCAACTTAATTTTTCTAGCAATAATTTTTGTTGGCATGAGATTGTAGCAGCAGCTACAATCAGCTACAATTCAGTTAACAGGTAGCTCCTAATACATATGTGTGTGTTTGTGTGTGTATGATTAAATAAATAAACACATAAATGAACATTCTGTATATACATAGAAAGTTAATTCTGCACTACAGTTGTCAGGCGTTACAATTTAAAATAAAGCTACTGGACTTAAGTGACAGCCACTTTTAAGTACGCTATTTCTTTGTGTATGCTTGGGGTTTTTAATGGATTTTTTTTTTTTTTTTTAAAAGGAGGAGGTGTCAGATAACTCTAGAAAAAGGAATGTGTTTATATTTGGGATGAGCAATCTTCTTGTGCTATTTCCAAGTCTGCTTTAATGCAGCATGTTTTCATTATGTTTCAGAGAGACCGCAAAAAAAAAGAAAAAAAAAAAAATCAATGAAAATGCAGACAGAGCCAAGTAAGAGTGAAATAAAAAATGAATCAAGAGAAGCCTGTGTGTAAAGAACCAAAGTGGGAAAATGAAAATTTTAATGCAAATAAGTATCTGTGCCAGTCTACTTTAGAGACTGCTCTGTTTCAATGGAAGTTCAGTTAGTAGAAAACCAGGGTTATTAAAACTAAGAAAATGGAGTCATTCTTTGAAAGTAATATTAATTTAACTGATGGAAGAAACAGGTCTATGAGCTGTAGCAAGTTTTATGAATTCTAAATATAGTTTGAAAAGTTTGAACTGCTCTTTTAATTCTTAAATATCTTGGTTTCTACTGTACACTTGTAAATCATGACAGTTCTCCAGTTATGAAATGTGTAACTTAGTTGATTTCTCCTAAAACTGCAATGCTGATTTTTTTTTTAAAGTGTTCTGCATATTCATATTCCTTCCCATGATATGATTGACTAAAACCTTACCATTTAATGATGTGTCTCAAGAAATGTTGTGGCATCTCTTGACCTATTATGCAACAGTCCAGTAGTGTTAGCATATTTAGCTATGACATATCTGAGGTATTTCAGCATCCGCCTTTAGAACTGGCACATAGCTGTAAACAAAATATAGCATTTTGGTTGCGTTTTAGACAACCGCAGTGCTTTGTCTGAATTAATCATTCTGCTTATATGAGATGCTTAGTTACAGCCATGTTACTGTTTTTTATTGGTGTGTTAGGTGTGAAGCACTTAGGTTGTACCCTACAAATCCAAACCAGTCATTGGAATACCATATGGAACCTGGACGGCGCGGTAAAGGTATTAAAGAAATGTATTGGGTATTTTTGTGTGGATGTATTGATTTTTGTTTAGTGGGTGGCTATTAGAAATGAAATTTGGAAAATAATACTGTGGGTCTGCGCAAGTGAGCACGTGAGCAGTGCTGTTGTTAGGGCAGTGGCCTGCCTCCAGCCTGAATCTGTACTGGTGCCGGGAGTCAGCAAACCGGGGGCTCAAAAGAATCAAAGGGTAATTGTCATTTGAAAAGCAAATTGTTAAACGATTGGCACCTTCTTTTCATAGCTGGCACGGGAGACTTATCCCAGTGAAGACCCTCAGAAGACCAGCATGCTGGAAAATGCACACAGCGCTGGGAAAGGGGAAGGAGAATCAGCTTCTCAACAGAGTCCAGCACCTTGGAGGAGTTTGCAAGAGTCTGTCAAAGCCGGAGCTTGTACTCTCAGCCTGAGGTAAATCATGAAAGTTCTCTCCTGAACAGCCATTTTGCTGAGTGCCTCTAAATCAGTTTTTGCAGTCATGCCAGTTAACAAGGTGACAGTCAGTCAGCTTATCTTAAAACAGGGTGCAAGCATCACTGTCCTCAGTCTTGTGAAACTGTTCTGGAAGAGGTGGTGCCTGCTCCACTCTCCTTCCCTGGTGTACTGCAGCTCTCTATAGACCCCTAACTGATGGCCGAATGCCACAAGTTACACTTCTGAATGTGTCATTACTGCTGTTTTACTGTAGTGACTGATTTATTATGCAAGTCTGTGGTTGCACTGTAATCAAAAATCCATATGGCTTGAGGGAGACAGGATAGGGTAACCAACATTAGCGTAGGGTAGATCCGAACCCTTAGGTGTTGAGTTGTCACCAAAAATATTTGGCTTCCCTTTAATATACTACACAGTAGATTGTCTTCTTATTCTAAGCAAAAGCTGATATTGAATTAAAAGACCTTGTTGTATATTAAAGAAACTCAAAAGACTTAAAAGAGGGGAACAAAAGGTCAGTCATATAGAATGTGATATCTGAAACAAGAGCCAAGTTAAAAAATGATTAGCTGTTTACAGGCCAAAGAAAACAAGTCTCTGTTAGACCTAACCTGCCTACTCCTCTCCTAAGGCTCATATACCAACACAGGGGAGCTCTACGGTGGAAATTTACATTTAATTCTGTTTTGTTTTACTTGGCGATTGTATTCCTCCAACTTTATTGTTTTTCAGCATTCAGTATTTTAATGCTGCATCTCAATAAAAGATACTTAAGAGCACAGTCAATCAGTCCTGCAAAATAATACAAATATCACTTCCACTTAATGACATGTGGCATTATTCCCAGTGATTGGCCCAGAAGAAAAGGTTCCTTTGCAATACACTTGACCCATGAAGATCTAATTTCATGTCTCCACAATAGATACATGAAAAACGTATCAAATATCAGTCATTAACTGACTGTATCCATTAATAAATGCCCTTGTGCTAATACAGCATTTTTGTGTTTGCACTTTTTTTAGATAGTGTGACACATGATTTAGTTTTCTTAGAAAATAAGAATGGCTGTACAACCCATGGTTCCATCAAGTCCAACATCCTATCTCCAAAAGTAGAGCCTTCCAGACAAATCTGTCATGATTCCTAGATGCGCAAAACAGCAATATCAAAAGCTGGCATAAAATTGTTTTGCCATCCAAGGTTGTGGGCCACTTTTAGATATATATGTACTGAGGGGAAAAAGATTAGCATTACCAAAAGAGCAGGGGAGCTGACAGGAGATGAGGAAGAGCATGTTTTCAGCAGTAGGCAGAACTCCCAGCAGCACAGAATCCCTAGTTTGTGCCTCATTAGGCGGAAGAATAGCAAGGATGGCAGAAACAACAAAATCATGGCCAATGGGGTAGGGAATAAATTGCATGAAGAGTTGAAGCAGCTGGAGAAAATCCAGGAGTGTTGGGAACATTACTACTTCGGGAGCTATATCACTGAACATCAGTGTGTCCAGTGTCAGTAACAAAGGCCTGTTGAAAAAAAAGTAGCAGGGAAGAATAAGAACAGAGCAAGAATATGTGATGCTTCTGCCATGTACTCTCCTGTGTTTCAGCGGTTTTTGGTTCAGGAGATTTCCTGAACCTGTGGTGGTTTGTCTGTAGAGGAACCCTAAAGGATTTATTTTCCAGGTACTTGTTCATACTTGTCACAAACTTACATAGATTTCTTGCATCCATGATATCCTTTAAAAATTAGTTTCACTGCTGCCTGTTGCATGAAGATAATCTACACTGTTGAACCTGGCTTTTTGTATCTTCTTTTTTTTGTGCCTGGTTCTTGTGTTGAAAAAGAAAGCAACTAACTCCTTTATGTCATTATGATTTTGCAGCCTTCTCCTCTTTATCCATTCTGAAGATTCCCAGCCTGCCTACTGATTTTTTATATGAAAGCTCTTACACATCTTAATCAACCTTGTTACCGTTCTCAGAATATTTGCCAGTTCTAGCTTAACTTTCTTAAAATGAGGGGATCAGAACTGCACATAATATTTAGGGTGTGGATGAGTCATCTATTTATATGGTGACAAAAAGATACTTCTTGTTTTGTTCTCTTTTCATTCCTGATTCCTCTTTCTTAGGTTTTCTATGCAAATTTATTCTAAGAGATAAGTTATTTGAGTGTTTTGCAAAGAAAAAAGTGAGAAAACTGGTGAGTATTTTGGGCCTACTGTGAAAAGCTTGGAGCATAGTAAGACTTAGATACCCTTATTATCCATGTATTCTTTGGAAACCACATAGCTTTCTTTCTGGAGTGTATAATTTACTTGGAATCCAATTTTCAAACAGGCATTTGTACTTGAATATGTGTATTTCTGAGGTCTGTTCATTGATACATACAAGTCTTTTAACAAAATGCTCTTCACTTTCAGCTGAATTGACTTCGCCCTTAAAGAAATGTCATATACATTTTAAACTTCTAGCGTTAAATAGAAATGTAATGTAGACTGTAGACACTTTGCTTGGGAAATCTGTGTGCTTAATGTTGGCCAACGTGTGGCTTTTGCAGCTCTTTTAGCTCCCTTATGTAATAGGGGAAAAAAATATAATATTTTCTTCTATCATGTTCATTACATTCCACAGAATGTTTGGGAATAGGAAAGCAATATATTATTCTAATCAGTTTTATAGGGTTTTTTTTCCATAATCTCTTGGCTGCTACTGGGCCCTCTTGGTGAAATCATGTCTATTACCACTTCCTCTATCCTTTTATGTTCTTTTTTCTTGTCCCTGTTTTTCTCCCTAATTCTTGTCATGTTATTTGCTTAAATTAGATTGTCTTCACTGCGGTCATTTCTTCAGAGCATAAACATTCAAGCTAAGTTTACCTAGTTAGCTAATTTAAGAGTAATAGTTTAGAGATGGAGTAAGGAGTTCGTCAGGCTAATTTACTGAATTTCCACAGCAAATCACAGCTTTGAGTAGACCTTGACCAACCCTTAGCAAGCCAATTTAGGATTGGTTTGGGGTATGTCTACGTTATGCTATAAATGTAGACTTGGATAGATTTTCTGTAGCTCTTTGAAAGCCTGGCCTCTGTTTTATAGAGTTCACATTTTTTTCAGTTGTGAAAACAGGAGAAAATGATCTAGTGTTTACCTTGCTCCTTCACATGCCAAACATCTCAAATTGAAATAATTTCTGTATTGTAGTGACTCATTCAGTCAGAGAAACTGAATGTACTTTACTCACATCAATGTTTTAATCATCATAATACTTTTGTGAACTAGTTAAGTGTTATTAACCTCATATTACTGCTGAAAACCACAGAGATAAAAAGAGATAAAACCCACATTTTCAAAAATGACCTTTAAAAAACATAAGGGCAAAAATTCAGGAGCCGCTTTTTGAATTTGGATGTTAGACATCTTGCCAGTATCGCCTAGGAAATTTATTAGCAATTTTGGCAACGCATCTTCTGAATCTTGCCTTTCAATTTTATTTGCACCTTAAACGTGTTGTTTCAAAATGAAAATAAATGAAAACTGACTTCATCGTGCTAGTAAGTGCTATGCTCCAGCCGTTTATTTAATAGTGATGTTATTTATAGAAAGCTCCTTCACGTGATGTTGTTGCCAGTAACACAGATGTCCCTTGAATGCACTCTATTTTAAATAAAGGTGAAAGGCTAAGGAAAATATAAAAGAACCCACCTTTAAAATTTGAATTCAACAATAACAAGCAGGGTGTGGCCACTCTGAAACCATGGCTTGTCGGATGCTTGGGAGAAGGGAAGGGTGGGAAAGCTCTCTGCTTACCAGTTCCACAGTCTCGTTAGTAAAAACACATCTGACACCCGCGATTGTGGCCTGAAAGATACAGTGAGAATGGGTGGTGCTTTCAGTTACTGCAATGAATAAAGTGTCTTGCTAGGACTTGGAACGTAGCCATGGAATAAGCAGTTTCACGGGCATTAATGTACTTCATGTTTGAGAAGTTGTGAATGAAAACTCAAGAATTGTTGCCTGCATGTTTAAAAAAAANAAAAGCAAAGAATTGTTGCTTGTAATTTTAAAAAAAAAAAAAAAAAAAAAAGAGGTTGCTGCCTTTGCACTGTTTTTTTCCCCCCCAAGGACACTGTGAGGCTCTTCACATAAAGCTTATCCTGAAAGCTGCTTCTTCATGCCCAATTTGCTGTACGTAAACAGGACACTGTGATACCTTCAGTGTTTAAAATGAGACTTACAGGCTGCTATTTACAGAAAATGCTGTCTCTCCCATTTGAAAGTGGTTTGATAGTAAATGAAATTCACAGGAATGTGGGTAGGTCAGAGACAGAAAAATGTGCATTTTACACATGGATAATCCTCCCTGGAATAATGAGAAAATTTTTGTTTGGTTTTTTTTTGTGTGTTTTTTTGTCGTTGATGTTTTGGTGATTTTGGGAGGTTTGGTTTTGTTGTTGGTTTGGTTTTTTTTTAATTAGAAAGTAACAAGCTGAAGTTTCTGTGAACTGAAACTTAAAGGCTTAAATAATATGTATTTACCTGAAATTAACTTAGTTGAAGCTAGAGGCATCCGAGCCCTGGGAAAAAAGTCATATATATTTCCACCCAGAATAGACTTCCAGTAACCCACACTCACCCAGAACTTGCTCTCCAACATATCAGGTTGCCTGGAACCAGGCACTTGATTTTTTGAATTCTCCTCTTATTGGGGTTTATTCATTTAGTTCTGATTAAAGAGGAGTTAAAACCTAAGAAAAAAATATTAGTGGTGTATACAATCACAGCCAATGTGCTTTGCTATTCCAGAAGACAACCAAATAACTTCCACTTTGTCTTACCTAGCTGTGAAGAATTTTATTCTGAGAAAAGGGAGTATTTTTCAGAGTGTGTAGCATGGTTGAATGTCTGCCATAAAACAGAGCATTCACTCCTCCAAAAATGATACAAGCAGGTTGTAGTGGGCCTAGTATCTAGACAGATTTTTGTCTGGGCTCATTCAGCACATGGAAAAAAATATTTCATCTCAGTTCTTCACAAGCTGACACCACAAAGCCATTTCATTTATTTTTCCTGACATGTTGTTGTGTTGTTCAATACTGCATGTAGTCTCCCCTGACTTTGGAACAAGCTGGTAGGATTGAGCAAAACTCTTTCATTTTCACAGTTACAAGGAAAAATGAGATCATAAAAGAGAGAGTTAATTACCAAATAATGATTGGGCTCCCTGTACAGCAACATCAAGCACACTTGAAGTAACTGACTTGGTTAAGGCTTGCTACCCAGATACTATGCAGCTATTTCTGTTGCTTTTTATACCTTGCACAGGTACTGAAAAAAAAAAAAAAAGAAAAAAGGGCCTCCTACAATAAATTCTCATCCCTAGCCTTGGGCTATCAACTTGAGAAAATTAGCAATGCTTCTAATGGCACAAATAACACTACTTTCCCATCTGTGTCGTCTTGTGATCAAAGCAGGAAAAGATCAAACCCCTTTCCAGAGATAAGCAGCACTAAGAAACTTGCAGGGAAACTAAATATGACAACTTTTTTTTTTTTTTTTTTTTTTTTCTGCAGCTCCCAGTGGCAGGGGGGCGGAATTATCTGCAGCCAGCTGAGAGAAGTTTATAGTGGTTCTGGACTGAATGGTGAGTGCAGGGGTATAAAACCTATTGCAATCTTAGACAGGAGCCAGGCTTTACTTGAACAGGAAGAGACCTGTTTTAGAGATCAGTATTAGTTGAACTATGAAGGTAAAAGGAGAATGAGTTGCATTTCAAAGATGTTCAAAAGGTCCAAAAAGCTTGATTACACTATTTTTTTGTCTCTGTGTTTCTTTTCAATCTGACACCCATGTTAGCAGCTAGGAATCAAGCAAACCTTTTTTTACACTGATCCAGCCAATGTTTGCGTATCAGTTTGTTCAAATTGATGCATAAGCAGCACCTGAGAAAAGAAGTAGGGACACATCTGAACAAAAAAGTAAATCAATGATGGGAAAGTTCAGGAAATGCAATGACGACAGAGAATCCTGTTAAAATGAGAGCAGAAAATCTGAAAGCAGAAGCCAGTCATAACGTGGGACCACTGGGGCTCCCCCTTCCAATGGAGTCTACTCTGAAGGTGTTAGCAAATCATTTATTTTAAGACTATAGTTCTTATTCTTGTAAAGGACTAACTACAAAGTGATCACAGTTCCCCTGAATTTACAGCTAGCAAATCAAAGGTCTTTTGAAATGTATCTTATCAGAACTGGGACTGCTGCTTGCTTGCGACTGACTCAGATGAGTGGCATGGAATTACAGATTTTCTCTTAGGTCATTTATCATCTTTTGTGAACGAAGGTGTCTGCAGATGCTTAGGTATCTGGGCCTCAAAATTAATTTCCACAAACAAGAGTGCCAGTAAAATGTGACCACTTAAATGATCCTAGAAACTTAATGCAAAGGGGAGAGGAGATGGGTAATCTCTGATAACTGAAATCTAAACTATCGTTAATCAACCATGAGTTAGCTGTGAGTCACAGCACATCAGGGGTGCAACCATGGGCCTCAGGAGATCTGAGCTTTGTTTCCTGCTCTACCACAGGTTTCACCCTCTGAAGCTAGGCAAGTAATTTAATCACTTTTGGCCATCTCTGACACGGGGCTGATAATCTCCAAACTTTTGCCTCTGTTGTCTCTCCAGACTAAAGGCTCCTAAAAGGTGGCCTTGCCCTGTACAGCCTGTTTAGACATGGGGCCCCTTGCACACTGTCATCTGGCAAACACCATTACGCAGTTCATAAATAATTATGTTTTATAATAGCCCTTTTCTTCAGTTCCCAAGGAGAAGACATAACATATTGTGTTAAAGGAACAACTCTCATCTGGTAATATTAAAAATGTTCTGAACTGCTCTCTAGTCACCCCAGAAGTCAGCTGAAGTTGTAAAACCCTTTCAGCAAGTCGGTGTCATTTTAACATGAGTTCGGGTCTGAGCTTGGAAATGCTTCCTCTGAAGAGAGTTCCTTTGAACGACTGCGGTGTGAAATGAACTTCTCAAAATGATCATGGGTCTTTCAGGGTTTCAGGTCCTGTTCCGGTATTTACCAATGCATTTTGGCTTGCTTTCTAGCTTGAATTCATAATTTAAGAGGGGAGGAAAAATTCGTCTATTGCAAGTACATTAATGCAAGGTGATTTATTGCATGTGCACTGCAAAATGACAGCAATGACTCTCCAAACTGTCCAAGCACAGAGAGCTGTTTCTGTCAAATACTTATGGTATGACTGGACACATGTTCCAACTAAGATCTTTGTTTAGTAAATATTGAATATTCCCCAGTCCTTTATATCCTGTCGTCATTTCCTTTGTACAGCTTGCAGCTGTAGTTTCAAGCCAATGTACAGAAGTCATTGGTTAGGCAGAGTTTCATAAGTGCGTTTAACCATGTAACAGAGATCTTTTCTGATGGTTTTGCCTCTCAACAAAGTTCTCAGAGTTCTGTAGCCTGCATCCAAACTAGCCTACACCAACATCTTCTGTGTGTAAGTCATAAACAGTAGATTCATTCATTATCCATTTAAGAATGATAAATATACTATAACACACATATAAATTTATAAATATATACATATATGGATAAATATATATTAAAAAGTAGGGAACTTGGCTACCATGTAGCCAGTTTGTGGTTTTGGAAAACCACAGGCTCTAGGGTGGAGATAGCCATTATATTACATTAGCTATTTTCTCACACTTCAAGAAGCAGCAGCTCAAAACACTGTGGCCCAGACAGAAAAATATCCAACAGTAAAGCAGTTCCTTCATGTAGGCCCACGTGTCTCACCAGGACTCTGAAAAGAGATGGGTGGAAGGGAACGCTGGCTAATTCATGAGCGGTCACAGGGCGCTGTGTGTTGGGCAGGAACGGGAAAAGGGGGAAACTGTGTAATTGTGAAGCCTTGTGATAAGGGACGTACACTGTGAAACGAGTGGAGAACTGTTTACCCTGGGTCTTCACAGGACTTGCTCCACAGTATTGCCTACCTATGTGTTGGTTTTAAGTGCAGAGAGGGAAACCAGTAATATTGCGGGGTGGTTTTGTCAGTTTTGAGTTGTGGGCAGAATACACGGGGCTTGGATTGAAATCTTCCTTTCTTATTCCTCCATTGAAATGGATTAAATTTTTTGTGAGAATTTTTTTCTGTTATATTGTCCTCCTCCTGTATGTTTCTGCTGAGTTGAATGTGCAAGTGATTAACACCAAGACAGGGTTAATTGAGTAGTAAACATCTGTGTTAGGGCTGCTGCCCCTCTCAGTTCTCACTTTTTCTAAGATCTGCCAGAGGGCTTTGCTGTGTAGGGCTAGACAGGAGGGGAGTTTGGATGTTAACATCTCTAATTTAGGAATGTATTGAAACTGTGAGCAGTACTCAGGTATGCCACTGAACAGCTCTTACAAGGTAGCATGATTCAGCTCAGTGGCCTAGAGGTGGAAGGCAAGCCGTTATTTTCGCTTTTTCTGTCTTGTAGAACTTGCTTCAAAGCCACGGGGTGAAACCTGCAAATTTTGGAAATATTCAAACTCAGCCCCTCTTGGGAGTTGTTCTATAAATGATGCCAGAAAGGCCATAGGGAAAAAACAAAAACAAAAAAAAAAAAACCAACCAAACAACAACCCAAAAAAAAGAAAAAAGAAAAAACAAACCCCAAAACAAAACAACAACAAAACCCCCAAAACTTAGATGAGATAGAATTCATGCTCAGTTTTCTGGAAACTAAGCGCAGCAATCCTGAACAGGTAGTGTTCAGCAGGCAGCGTCCTATTTTTCACCCTTCCCAACTCAAACTGTTGTGATCCTTCCAGAGATGGTTTTTCCAGTGCTAAAACAATGGAGCAGCAAAAGCTTTCACGAATACGGAAGTCTGAAATTGAAATGGTTCTTTTGACAGGGTAGCAGAAGAAAGATGATAAGTAACATTATCACACTAAGGGAAGCAATACATTTGCAGTGTCTAGGGTATCAAACCAATGATTAGCTCATTCAGTTTCAAATTAATTTCATTAGATTTTGTAAATGTAAAACCTCTTTTGAAAAATGACTTGAAAACTGAACCTTGCTCTAGAGAAATGGCTGGAATTTGACCTCTTTGTATATAGCTTTAATTTTTTCCCTTTTACTTTAATTCATTATGATGTCGCCAATAAATACAATAATCTGTGTGTTCTGCCAAAATACTTCATAAAATGTTATCCATCTTCCAGGGGGAGTGGGGAGGGGAGTTCTGTTTGTTTAAAAATGAAGCTAATTAAAAAATAAAATAAATATTATATAGAAACATGTATTTTATGATTAGACAACCTTAGAGGCCATGTTAAGAATTAAGAATTGGTCTTTCATATAAAATGGTTCTTGCCAATTCATTTACACGGCTAATCATCTTGCAGAAATAAAACTGTTTCATGAAGCCTCAGATCCTGAATCACAGCCCACAGCTTCACAGTCATAGCTGCTCGTGGGAATTTTAGCACAGTATTCCCCCAGGTGCTACAATTGGGTCAGCAGCTCTCCTGGGAGCTCAAGCGTAGACGTGGCTCTGTGGGAGCTGGACAGCTTTAGCACTGCTCGCAGCAGACGCCATCCAGGGTACAGGAAGGCAATATCTATTTATTTTCTCCAGGCAGATTATGGAGTGGGAGCAGATCCGTATAATGGCTTTTCTGCTCCATAGTTCCCCAAGGCTGTTGCTCAGCTGGAAGCAAGGGCGCGTGAGTCAGCAGCCTGTCTCTGTCCTTAAGGTGTCAGTACCCTGTACACTATTTGGGCAATAAAACGGTAAGATTTTTGCATTCAGCTTCACGATATGTGCTGGTGAACATACGTCACTGCCATTTCCAAAATAAAACATTGTCAGTGTAGCAAGATGGGTAGCTCTAACAGCACAGATTTTGGGGAGTATTTTTTTTCTTTCTTTTCATAAGACACTGTAGATTGTGTTTTCTGTGTTATCTGGCTCTCCCACCTGTTCCAGCTGCACTAGCAGGGCTGTATTTAGTTTGCAAGGTTCAAGGTTAGCCTGAGGTTGGGCTCAGACCACGGCCAAGAAATGTAAACATGTAAAAGGCATGTGATATGAACACACTTGGGAAATGCCGTATGGTGGTGTTCCTCCTCCCCATCCTTGCTAGTGAAAACACACTGATATTTTTCGCAGTGAATCCTCTAGGAGAGAACAGATAAAGCACCTAGGTAAACCTGCAGCATAGCAAAGATCAAGCTCAGACGAGACTTTATCCCTTGTTTAAAAGCCTTGATCAGGCAAATCTTACATGGGACTGCTGTTTGCAGACTTACTGTTTCTGCCTGTCTTTTGTGAATCATAGAAAGAACATCATCCCAGTTCTCTCAGAGATGCATCCAGGCCGCTTTAAAATGTTTATAGTGGCTCTTGGGGTATGTCTGCATTGCATAGTAGAGATAGCTGTTCTGGCTACAGGCAAGCTTTCTCCAGGAGCAATACAGCTGTGTCAGTGGTGCTTTGCATAAGGGTAATTGTCCTGTGCTGATACGTCTGTGTAGCCATGCTCTGGGCAGCACAGTCCTACTGCTTCGTTCAGGCAAATGGGGGTAACTCTTAAAACAGTTCTGCCTCGTACAGCACAAAGCTTCACTATCCTCATGCACTCTTAGGATTTCTCCTAATTTCAGTTTCTGCAAATGCCTCAGCTAACTGTTGCTTTTCATTTCAACAGAAGACAAACTCACACCCTTCCCACCAGAGAAATCAGCCCTCACTGTTGCTAGCAGTGCTGAACTATGGTGTCATGCAGCGGAAGAGTTGGGGATCTCCCAATAACTCATTTTCTGATAAAAGAACTAACATCCTACAGTCAGGTATGTTGCAATGCTCATATTCTTGCTCTAGAGGTCCTATTCTGAAAGTCCAGAAAGCCCAGCATCACGCAGGATTGCCCTGGAAGCCCCAGCATTTACTGGGGATGGCGGCTTTCAGTCCTTTTCCCCCCAGGAACCCTACTAACCCAGAACTTTCTCCTTTCTGCCTTACCACTTGCATCTGCTCTCCACCAATAATGGATTGTACAGGCTCTAAAAAGGCAAAAGACAAATGTTTCAAGTCTAATAGAAGTACAAAATTCACAGGACTGTGTTTTTGTATATCATCCACTGAATTCAGCTAGTTGTATTACAGTGCCCAATTTCCATAGCTGATTGCCTTATTTATGGGTGTCAGTTCCACAACCAAGTCTCCTATGCAGAATGTGACTGGCAGGATGGTACCCCACGCGTGTAAATTTTCCTTTGGAGAACTGGGCACCCATCTGTAAATTCTAGAAGTTTAAATTTAGTTTGCTATTTCTGATTTGTTTTTTCTTGTCTGAAAATTCCCATGGTAAAAACAGCGCTTGCTCTTATCTCCTTTCCTCCTTGCTCGAGTGTAGTGGGGACACACAGGCTGTTCACTGCCCCCAGCTTTCCCCAGTGTGTTGTACCTCTTGCCACCCTGGTGCCTGTGGGTGGGTTGCAGAGGTGACCCATAGCCACCTAAGTAAAGGTTTAAATTTCTGTTTGTAGTCAGACTGTGTCTAAGGTAAAGCTCACCCACCTTTTTTTCCTTCATTCCTCTCCCTGCTTCTTTTCTTTTCACACTTTCAGGTACAGCTCTATGAGAAGGTGGTTTCGGTGCTGATGTAGACTTAAACAGTCTGCATTTGATCTCACTCCCACTCTGCATTTCTGTTTCTTTAGCTGTGATCCTACAACTGTGTGTGGGCTTGTGTTAGAAACTGAACCACTGACATGATACAACAGCTATGCAGGTGGGGATGGGAGAAGAAAGAGGGCAGAAACCTGTTAAATTGGGTTACAGAATCACAGAATGGCAGGGGTTGGAAGGGACCTCTGGAGATCACCCAGTCCAACCCCCTGCCAGAGCAGGGTCACCCAGAGCAGGTGGCACAGGAACGCGTCCAGGCGGGTTTGGAATGTCTCCAGAGACGGAGACTCCACCACCTCTCTGGGCAGCCTGTGCCAGGGCTCCGCCACCCTCAAAGTAAAGAAGTTCCTTCTCATGTTGAGGTGGAACTTCCTATATTCAAGTTTGTGCCCGTTACCTCTTGTCCTGTCACTGGGCACCACTGAAAAGAGCTTGGCCCCATCCTCCTGACACCCACCCTTTAAGTATTTATAAGCGTTTATAAGATCCCCCCTCAGTCGTCTTTTTTCCAGACTGAAGAGACCCAAATCCTTCAGCCTTTCTTCATAAGAGAGGTGTTCCAATCCCCTAATCATCAAGTTCACCAAGTTCTTTTGGAGGATACGCCTGCCTTCTCTCTCTGCATGGCTTTCTCTCCCTCTTTATCTTTGCCTACCTGAGCAGTCCCACCTGCCACTTGTAGACCATGTTTCTTCTCATCAGCTCTTCACATCCTGTGTGTACAGATCTATATATATCATGTTAACAGGGCAAAGTCTTCAGTCTTTGTCTTGAACACCTTTTCACCACTACAGAGAACAGAAAAGTGGAGCATGCAGGACACAGAAAATGAGCAGCATGTCAGGTTAAACAAATTACAGTTCCGAATTGTAAGGATGATGTGTTAACGGGGCTTTTCAGACAAGTGACTTAGCCTCTGACTGCTCATGGGGATGCTGGGTGGTATAATGATAGAATTTTCACATGGCCAGGATTTCATTACATCATTTGTTAGTATATAGAATATCGCAAGGGAGTTCTACTTTATTTAACATAGTAACAATGAACAGCTGGCTGCATTACAGTCCTCTGTGTCAGCGAGGATACAGTCAAAATATATTAGTCTGGTTTAAAACATTCAAATTACATTTCTGTAGGTTGGCCAGTATGCACTGTGAATGAGCAAAACAAGGAAAAGACAATTCAATAGTGGAAATAAAATGTCAAACATAATGAGAGCCTGAGCACTATGCAGAAGAAATGTTGGCGTGAAAGGTGTTAGAGGGATTTAACCTATTTAAGGGGCATAGATTATAAAGGTATCTAGTTTCCAAGACTGCCCTGCTGCCTAACAGGACTTTAAGCCAAGAGTTACATATGATACAATGTTTATATCCCCATTCTGATAAAATTATGATTTTACTTGCCTGAAAATTCCAGTGTTAAAAATGTCAGCTATTAGCTCCTTTTGTGCCTCTGTGAGTTCAGTAGGGACATTTGATCATTCCCAGCTACTGGCATTGCCTGGTCTATTAGGGTTGTTCTGCACCACCTTTTCTCCTTTCCCCTCCAGCCATATCGCAGACCATCGTTGCTGCTGCAGTGAGGACATTAGACTTCTCTGCCAAGTTTGGTGTGTATATCACAGAGAAGTCTAGAACCATCTGCACACTAGCACTGTGTGATGTGTCACAGAAGCTGGGACGTGCAGTTACAGCCTCTGTAATGGCTAACAGACTATGCTACATAAGGCTCTTCTTTCTCATTCATTCCTGCATGGCCTTCATCAAGTTTTCTAATTTTTCTGAGTCTCAGCTCACCAACTAAAGAATTAGGTTTAAGCATGATTTACTAGCGTGTTTTGACAGATGGACAGAGTTCTGTGATCTGTTCCATAGCAAAATATAACTACTCCGCGCAAACTCCCATTCTCATGGGATTTTTAGTGAAGTTTAATGAAGTATATACAGTATTATACAAATTAATAATAGGAAGAAGGGGACTTAGATGTCACTTCTTGCCAGTTTGTGGTATTACCCACACACCTTTTCAGAGTGGTTTGCAAATGTAGTTTTACAAGCTGAAAAGGGCATTGTGTTCCCACAGTTGCTATAAAAGATCTTTCTGTGACGTTAAAACATGGGATTGACAGGAAGCTTTCTCTGATGATTGGCCTGATTTTCTTTTTGAGTATGCATGTTTATACCTTGGCATTTATATTTCTCTAATAGCCAATAGAATAGCACAGTTGTTTGCACTGCTTTTCTCGGAACATCCTCCAGCTCACCTGTTATTCTGCTTTGGAGACAGATGGCTGGAACGAAGTATGGGTTTCCGGATTTGGCCTTAAAAAACATTGAATGAACAACCAGTTGGGATTTTGTTACACAATGAAATGTAACTTAGTCATACTCAAATGCTGAGATGAAAGGAGATTCAAAATTGGGAAGGGAAAAAAAGAAAAGCAAGATGCAACAACAGCCTTGAGGTATCACCTTCAAAGAAGGTTTTCAACAAGATGTCCCACTTTAAGGATGAACAATTAGAAAAGGAACTGAATTATATTTCACAGATTTGGGTTTTTTTTCTTCAGAAACAATTTTCTGATCTGTGAAAGACACCAAGAAGGAAACGCTTTCCTCAGCCCCAACTGAAGTGAAACAAAAATTCATTTTTACAGTTCCTCTGAAACAAATCTAAAGAGACCGACACTGTCTCATATCTTACAGACACTGATGGAGAAAGCAAGGGCTGAAGGTGGTAAGGGTGAATGAAATCTGCCTAGTGCAGAGACTCTCTGCATTGAAACATGTACTTCTGGAAATGGACTGGAAAACATGAAATGCAAAGGTCCTGCCGACCTTCAGCAAGAAAACCACATTCCTCCTCCTTTCAAGCAAGAGATGTTGAAACACAAAGCTGCTATTCTTAAACACAGCTCCTAGTGGAGAGGTGTTAAAATGGTTTATTTAGCTAACACAAACATGACTAGAATCTGCGTGAAGGAAGGTGCCTACTACCTGCGGCATCCCAGCTGAGGAGGCAGACAGTGGGAAGTGCGTGCGATGCCTGTCAAAGGAGGGAAGAAAACTAAGTTGGCTCTGCTGGGCCTCTTGATTGGAACCAGGGAATTTGAATGAGATGTAGTATTTCACATTGGCTCAAACATTTTTTTTTTTACGAAATTACAAACACACAGAGGACACAAATGTAATAAAAATTTTACTGTCTTCAGAATAATGGAGAGAGAGATTTATTATGGTTTTTGTGTGACAGCAATGTAATTAAGACCGCACTATAATAACAATTGTAACAAGAGCAACTTTTAAGGTCCTCAAACTCTTTGACAAGTTCTCCTTTTAAGCTTTCTTGCTTCCTGCGACAGGTGATCAAAAAAAACCCAACCACATTCACAAGCCCTTATTAAGCTTGTTAAAAAAAAAATTGTAGAAAATTAAACAAAACACATATCCGGGTCATATCATTTAACAAAAATAGGTTAAGAAACAGCACAGTAGGGTCCAATGGAAAAAAAGTAGCTCATACGTAGCAATTTCTATGCCTACTTTGTTTATGGATAAAGAATAGTTTAACACATTTTTTGCCTAAAATTATGCATCCTAAATATGCCTAAATGTTCCAGCACTGCAGAGCTAACCTGTACATTGCTTGCCAATTCCCTTTTTAACAACTTAGCATTGCCGTTATATTAAGGCTTTGATGTAGCGCATCGCTTTAAAAAAGTCAGTCACTCTTCAGTGTTCCCTTAAGTAAATGTTTTGCTATATAGGGATGAATTTAAGCATGTGCTTAACTGATGTGTTGAGTCCGTGTCTGAGACAGTTTATCTGCAGTATTCCTGTAAAATGCAGTGCCACAATGGACATTCCAGTCTGGGGCATTCTGGTGCTCGGCAAAAGCTGGTACCAGGTGGGCTCTGCTCTCTGCTGGGAGGAGAGGCAGTAGTTAGAGCTGCGGGGCTAAATACCCTGCCAGGAAAACGTTTAGTAAACCAGACTGTCTTTAGCCTTCATGTTTTCATTATAGTTACTTTCCAGACACCAAAAGTTCAGTTTATTTTTTGAAAGAGACACCACAAGTATAAACTAGAGCATAACTTTTTATTATTTGTAAATGTTACATGTTTCGTTGCTGAAGAGCAGTATCAACGCTTTACACAGGATATTGAATTTAGTGGTGTTCAGGGAAAATGATCCATCTTCCCTCTGCAGAAAGCATTACGTCACGAAGGGATGGAAACAAAGAGCTCTGAGGGACTGGGATAGGCAAACTTCCCTCCTTTCACAGGAAATGGGTGAAGCCTTGCTTGAAATTATTATTCAGACGTTTTGTGCTGTGAAGGAAATGTCTCCTGATAGCACAAGCTATTGGTTTCCTGTTGTGAACTAACAGTTTTGGCATAACCAAGAATGGACAGGAAGGGCAAATGTTTGGGGGTCATTTGAAGAACTTGTTTTAATGAAAAGACCGGCCCAAGTAAGCGGGAAGAAATTTGGCCTGAAAAAAAAATTGCAATTAAAAGGGGGAGGGGGGAGGGAGAAAGGGGATCAGTTGCTGATTGCTGCAGTATCTTTGTGGAAATAAATAACAACAAAAACATCCCACATGAGATTTTAGCAGGCTTAGCAGAAAGCTGGGGGGACGCTGCTGTTGAGCAGGAAGTATGGCAGGGGGAGAAAGCCCTTTGTGTCCTACCTAATTAAGAGCCTGATTCAATAAATATATATCCGGCTTCTACACTGAGGAAAGCAATTTTTGGAAGTTTTCACGGATGCGGAATTGTTTTTTTTTCAACCAGGACCTTACAACAGAGGCACTTTCAAGTGCTATTTTTCAACCACGGTGTATAAATAGCACAGCAGGTCCCTGAAGCCGCCTCAGCATCGGGCCGTCTGCCGGCTCGTCCTCCATCCGAAGCAAAAGCAAGCAAAGGGACAGGCACAGGCGGCGTTCTCCTGCCACGGACCTTCTTCCCAGCCTGTTGCGAGCGCAGAAAGGAGGTGGCTTCCCCTCGTTTTTCCCTGAGGTCCCTGGGGACTGTGCCACCTCCTCGGGCTTGCTAAGGCGGCGCCAGGGCTGCCCTCGCATTCACATCGGTGTCTTAGACATTTTGGCTCTTCTCTGGAGGGGACGGTACGAAACTGGCCGGTGCCTCCTGCCTGGTGATAGCTCTAGAGGCCATTTAGACCCTTTCGTAGCAATGGCGGCATTGCAGGGCCTGCGCCCTCCTTTGCTGGAGGCCGGCAAGGCACGGCAGGGAGCGCTCACTGAAACTCGGTACTGCAATGCAAGCACAGACTTTCTTACAGGATTTCATTTTCAGGAGGACAAAAGTAAATATAGAAATCTCTCTTCAGTGTTGAAGACTTCTTTTTAAGATGGCGGTGTACATTTCACCTTAAGCATTCAAAATGTTGGAAGGATATTTCTAAAAGAAATGAAACCTGCTTGGATTTTTGTCCTTTTGTCCTTTTGGCAGCAACCATTTTCACCCTGGCAAAGGTTATTTTGATTGTATGGAAATTCAAGTTGTAGAAAACGGCTGCCTATTTCAGAAAACAAAACATGAAAGGAGTCACTTGGTGTTTGTTGATTCTTAAAAGGCCTTCCTTAAAGTGTTTTTAATGATGCCAAACCCACAACAGTTTGTAAAAATGTGCCCGAATTTGTCTTTGCATTGAATTTAGATTGAATTTTTAAAACCATATACAACAACATTTCTGCTTTCTACTCTTAGAAAAATACAAACTTCAGTCACATTTGAATCACGCTTTTTTTTAACTTCTCTTTTTAAATATTTTTGTTTCCATTTAGGACTGCCAACATTACCATGGTAACACCCAAAAATAAAGACTTTCCCAGCCTTGTGAGAGCACACCTGCAAGAGCAAGAATTGCCTGTCAAAAGTGACTCTCCTTCATTATTGGTGTCACCTAAGGACATTTTTTGTGGTCAGTATGATTTGTTATCTCAGAATTTATTGAAAGCATATTCTTAGAATTGATACAATTTGGAATCTTGCCATGGACCCATAACAAATGCCTGTTGCTATCCCATAGCGCTCTTGTTAATATACGATCTCAGTTTCAAGAAAAAAAACCCAACTCTTTACAGACTGAAGAGTTGAGATTGGAAGTCCTGCAAAAACGAGATGAAATAAGCACTCATCTCAGTGAGACAAACACATGTAAAATAAAGTCCTAATAAGCTGTCTTAATATAAATCTTTCCACTGGCTTCAGAAGTACTTGGATCAGAATTACAAAGAGAATTGCAAGAATTCATCTGCTACTTCCTTGTAGAGAGGTGGAGCATATTTACTAGTGAACAATTGGCTACTACAAAAACTGATCTGTTTAGACTTTTAAACTTTGCTAATTTTATATGTATCTATTTTTTAGTTACACAATTAAATTTTAAGCTGTTTGATCTGAACTTCTATAATTGCAACTAATTCTATGCAGTTTTCCAATTAAAAGAAAAAGTAATTTGATAAGTACAATGGTTTAACATGTATTTTTTTCCAAGCAGAAGGCAGCTGTGGTGGTAGAACTGAATTCAGAAAATCTGGCAGTATATATGAATAATATTTCAAGACAATGTTCTTAAATTTCTTAAATTATATTAAAAACCCCCCTCAAACTGACAAGATATTTCCATTTTTTCAGGGCCTATTCTCTGTTCTTAGCTATATGAATTGTATATTCTGCTTGCTAAATGGTTAAATTTCCAGTATATGAAGGCTTTTGATTTGTGTATCTTCCTGCAGTGTAGTGGCAATTCGACAGCGAGTCTGAATCAGTAATGAGCACCACTGGGAAAATAGAGATTTTTATGTTTGTTTCTTCTTACTAAGGAAAGACTTCCCATAGATCCCAAACCCAATGAAAAAATGAACTTTAAATAATGTCAGAAATACATCTTTGTGTTATTAACAATAATACAGGAAAATTGCCCACTTTTATTTGTTGTTGTTGTTGTTATTTAAGCATACCAAAAAACTTAATTTAAATGCATTCAGGTCTCACCTAGATTTGCTTTTCACTGCTGTTTTAATGAGCAAAATCCATGGCAGAATTGTTTGTCAGCACAGACAAACCTCAGAAATGCTAACTGTAACATCCCCATGGTATGTCTAATACCAAATCATCCTGTTCAAGTCAGTAGGACATTTGGGGAAATTAGATGCTATTCCACAGAAGTATCAGACCTCACCTCTCCAGGAATATTAAAGAATGAAAGGAAAGAATAACTTCAGACCTCAAAGTGTTTTCACTACAGAGATGAGTCTAAAGAGAGAGAGATTCATTCAGGCAGAACATAGAAACTGTATGTGACAAATTAGTGTCATGACTGTTGCACCATATCAGACTACCATCTCTTCTGAATATATATATGTTTTGCAGGACTGGAGCTTCCTCTTGTACACAAGAAAAATTTTCACAGAGAAGTAGTCTGGTGTTTGTAAGAAGAGTTCTTCCCAGAAGTGCACAGGTACAATGGTCATTCTCATGTGGCCTGCTCACTCCAGCTATTAACAAAACCTCTGTCCTAATCCCAGTGTTGAAGTACTTTTTGCTGAATTTACCAGCTGTAAGTACAGTACTATCCAAGTTCTGGATGTATGCAGTCGAAAAGGTTTCTATGTCACAAGAGAAATATTTTCCCAACAAATGCTGATTCAAATGTTATACATTCCCACTGCTTCAATTTTTGCTCTAGGCTAAGTAAATGATTATTTAGTGTTGCTACAAGCTGTCATATTACTTATGCTGCTCACCAAAGAGGTGGTGGTGTTTCAGCGTTAGGTGGGAGTATTCCTATGCATGCATTTGTGCTCAAAATTATCATTTCAGAAGTTTTGTTTGCATGTGTTCATGGATACATTGCTGTTGCAGATGGGAGTAAAAGTTGAATTTCCCTGTGAAGGCAGGTAGAAGCCCCAGTGGCAATCAGATTAAACTGGAAAAGGGTTATAAGTGTTACGAGTTCTTCAGTGGCAAATACTGATAGATGAAATGCATGAGGGTTATCATGCAGAGTTAATTTTTCAGAAATGGAGAAATGAAATTAATTGTAGTGGAAGTTGTAAACTGGCGTAAGTTTGAGCTCAGTCATCATAAAATTATTCCTGTCTCTTTGGCTGGAATCTCTGTGCAAGCTGCAGTTCCCCCTCCTATAGTGTTAAAATCACTTCTTTTCATTTCTGCGTGCTTGCTGAAAGTGATGAGACTAGAACAGCACAATGCCACTTCAACTCAATAGGGAATGATTGCAACTGAAAAGCATTTATTTATTTGGTGTGAATCATTCGGTACTACATTTCAGTTCCATACTGAAGGGGGAGGTCTGGTTGTCTTTTAAAGGTTTACTTAAAAAGGAGAGGAAGCGAGGAGTCATCCCTGGCACCTTTACTTTGCTAATGCAGCTGACACACACCTCGCTTTACAGTGCTGATGTAGAGCAAAAGGACAGCTAGGACAGTTTCAGTTATTCTGGTGTTTATTGTTACCCCATTGAGTCTTTGCCTTTGGTCATCAGGATGCTGGTCAGTGTAAACAAGAAATAATATTGCAATACTAGTATCATAGAAAAGGTTACAAATAAAGAAAAACAGTGCATTTTGCTGTAATGTCAGTGTCGTTTGGTTCCACCTTGCTACTAGTTTCTAAAATGAGCTAGACATTAAAATAGCCACAGTTTTGTCTAAAAATAAAGCACATGCTTTATGGAGAAAGCTGTCTCTCTGAGAGGACTGGTGAATTGTGAAGAGGATAACTTAATAGCATGTAACCACCTAGATTTGACTTTTAACTGTATTAAAAAGTGCCACATTCATGACAACTTTCAGAAAAAGAACTCAAAAACTGTATCTGTTACAAAAGTAAAAAAAAAAATTCCATCTCTGGAAATAAACTCTACCTCTTAATCTGATCCTAAAAAGACATGTTGAGAAGTAGAAGCCTCATTTTTCTATGTTTATTGCATTTCCTTTGCCTGCTCCTTAGTCTGAATTTCCTCCATCAAATTGGCTTATGTCAGTGTGAACTAGTGATTTTTGTATTGTAACTCCAGGACCCCTTTCAATCTCCTTGAGTTCTACCTGGAAAGTAGAACAAGGTTTGCTTCCACCCCCCAGGAGTCAGGCACTGTTCCTAATGCTGGTCGGAGGAGCAGAGCTGGTCGCAAAAAGCTGCCAATTCCATTACAGTTGTAGCCACGGATTGACTTATGAGGAAGGACTCGTGCCTTGTGTGCTCCCATATCCTCTGTGTGACAGTGACTTCAGCTCCCAACCCTAACGCTCAGTTGCTGGGAAGGGGGTTTCTTCCTCAGTCAGTTGGCCAAAGGCTCTCACAGTAATGCGCAGCAGCTTTGGCTTTTTTTTTTCCCCCCAGAGTTCAGGTCAGACCCCTTTATTCTGATTTACATAAATGCCAACAAGTCCAGGATCGAACTAATAATTGTATTTGTAGCAAGACAGAAGCAGAGTTTGTAGGAAGAGAACATACACATAAAATTTTTATTAGGCCAATTAATACGATTGGAAAGAACAGGGAGGCTTTTGGGTGCAAAGTCCTTTCTCTGGGTCCGAAAAGGAGTGGCAAAATCCAAGAGACAAGGTTAGGCCCAATTCCTCTTAGTTTAATCTAATTATGTTAGTCAGGCCACTTGAGAGATAAGGGTACTTAGCCTATGTAGAGCAAAGCTCCCTTCCATATTACAGCAATCATATTCTGCTGGGAAAAGTTATGTTGCAAGGCGAGCTACACAAGCCTGTACATCAATTTCCAGAGAGACCTCCTGGGGTCCTTAATTGCTGACACGCATTTAGCCATACTGGCAGCATACACAGCACTTCAGACCAGCCACAGGGAATACAGGATCTTCAGTGTTCAAAAATAATCCATTTTAACATCACGACGCGATGTTTGCGCATACGGCTCCACTGAACCTGGGGCTTCATCGGTGGTTGTTTAACCGCTGAGGAGGTTGAGTCCTTGAGACCGAGAGGAGCTCAGTGCCCGTGATTTTGGGAGCCCCTTTGGGATTACTCTGGAGTCTGTCCCTGAGCTGGTGGGTGGATGAGATTCCAATCAGGCAAATGGATGGATTACCAATAAGTCTTGTTGTTTGGCCATCTGGATGTACTGCTACTGCCAGGCTCATTTTTCAGCTTGATGACCGTAATGATTTTGGCAATGGTTGTGGCTGCTCCCATTCATTCTTTCAACAATTTCCATTACCCTGGCCAATTATTTTTGGGGTCCTGGCCTTTTCTTTCAGAGCTATGTGGTTTTATGTTTCAAGATCTCTGAATAGTGATTTGTACGAGTATGTCCCTTTGTGGCTGCTTCTCATCTTCTTGGAGCAGTTTTACATACAGCATATGCCTTTTCAACTGGCTTGTGACAAAGTGACTCAGACCATGCTGCTCTAACTACCCTTCCCACAGACAGTGAATAAAAAGGAGACAAGTCTCAGCTCTCCGTTTTGCTGGACAGGGCACGCACACCAAGCATACAGTCGGACAGAAAAAAACGTGGGTTTAGTAGTGTTGTCAGTAGCAGATCCCAGCTGTTCCCTCTGATACAGCACACACAGCGACTCACTGTACAGGACTGGTTTCCGCTGCATTTTACTCTATGGTTTTGTCTATCTTTAGTATTTTGTCAGCCCCAACAGGCTGAAACGGGCATCACCTTCTATATTTTAAGCTGAAAGAAAAGTCAGCAAACAAATACCAAGAGAGTATACAGGCACCCAGAAACAAAGCTAGCATTATAGGATATGCAATGGCTTTTTCTGAAGCATTGTTAAGTCTTACTCTCTTAGATCCATACACACTGTCCAGCTCACATCTTAGCCCACTTGGGGAAAAAAAAAAAGTTCCCAAACATGCTTGAAATACTAAACTAGTCCCAGGAGGGAAAACCTAAACAAACACTATCCCCTTCACTGAACACACCCGATCCTTCCCTAATCTAAACAGCCACTGACGCTCTTATCACTTTCTGCCAGCAACTCTAACTGTTTTATTGTTAGGAAGTAAGGCTTATACTGCTTGTATAGGTTTTTACCACCTCCGTACATTGCATGCCTCAGACACTCAGCCAGCTGTGTGCTGCTGCTTCTTAGAAAGGCTCTCACACACAGAAAGGGATTCTGTATAAAAATGCTGCTGCGCTAAGACTAGGTGGTGACTAGTGGTGACGGGTGCTTAGGTCACCACCGGTGACTTGTGGTGACTGGTGCCACCCGTTACACAAGGGGCCAAACAGTAGACAGAGATTTTGGCAGAATGGCTTCTGAATTACATGTTTCCTATTGTCAACGAATACTAGTGTATGTATGTATCACAATAAAATAGACCAGGCATCTCTAATTACCATCACTAACTCACAAAAGGAGGGTCAGCTAGCCTTAGACTCTTGATACAAGAAGTTATAATAAGAACCAAAGCTGTACTTGGTGAAAATCATCGGTTACCACCAGAAATAAAAGCATTTCAGATGCTATTTCCTTGAATATATGCTTAATAGTTTCAAATCTTTGAAAGCATGTACCAGCTCCTCCCCATCACACAGCTGCACCGACTCCACAGTCATTGGATTCAGTTCAAATCTTGTTTTCAGTATGACAAGAACTTTTGTCTACACTGTAGTTAAGCAACAAGAAGAATGCCAGTAACAAGACAGACAAACAAAAATACCTTAGCAAGTCAGTCAGGATCTAAAGCCTTATGAAATGCTGGGTTTTCAGCACAAACAGGACCGTAGCTATAACCCTGGAGGTTTGCTTAAATTGTACCTGAGGTGGCAACTCCTAGAAACAGGTTTTGAGACAACCCAACTTCTTTACAGTTGGCTCTTGCAGACAACCTGACTCCAGACTGTCTAAAAGGGCCATGTGTCCTCACATCACGCCATGTCAGCTCTTATCAGAAAGGCCACAGGACATCTTGTTTGTCTAGCCTCGAACATATGGTCTCATCACAAGGGCAGATGGGATGCAGGGAGGTGACAGGGACAGGTAATGCTTAGAGCCTGCTAGCACTGCAAGAGAAGGGTCAGATGCTTGGAGCAAACTCGAGATTTCTCCGAGCATGACAGTTAGCTCATCAGTCCCAAATTTGATCCTGGGACCTGATCGGGAGATTAATTCAGAGCAGTCATGAAGTTGTTCTCTAGGCTGTACTCTCATCTCACCAAGCTTCCCTATCCACTGGATCAAGCAAACTCCAAAAAATTACACACCAGGTATGCACAATTTCATAGCAAATGCAAATACATACTTTAAATGTCATATCAGTACAGTGGATTGCATTCATAGTATGCTGGCAGCCTACTTAAATGCTAGCATTTTCTTTTCTTAAACGCATATGTAATTTTTAATGGCCAGCTAACTTCATGAAGTTCCTCATGCTCCAAGGCTGAAATACTTGTATATACATCACTACCCCCAAAGACTAATAGTAAAAGAAAAAAGGAAAATTCACCCCCTATAGAGAAGACTCCTCTAGGCTTTAAGGACATATAACTTCCAATTAAAGCTTTACAAAAGGGCTGATGCATGGAATGTGACTAAGGCTCAATACTACCACAATATGTGTCTGATGAGGTGCCTAAGGCACTGCTGTAGCATTACAAACATGTATCAGTAAATCCACCTCTGAATGCAGTTCATCTGTCTTGGGAATGAAGTTCATCTTTCACAGTACAACATGGTCTTCTAGACAGAAGGAGAAAGAAAAAAACATTTATCATTCCTGTGCCAGGCGGAGTTCAACTTGAAAGAAACTGGATGAAATGCGTATCATTCATCTAAGGGAACAAATCCACACTACAGATTTGTCTGAGAGACAAGTGAATGCAATCCAAAAAAGCTATCCATTTCAGAACGGGAGGCTTGAATTCAGTCCAACCAGAAAATGCATGCTGAGTAGCATCCATTTATTCAGGGTAGTAATGGCTTCTTTTAAAAGCACGTTGCCTCGATCATTTGTGTTAAACATGGCATATATACCAACAAAAATCCCCATCTTTGTGAATGCAGGCTATCTGCCAGCTCCACAAAGGGATTTTTTTTCTTTAAATAGCTACTGCGCTAGGGCCGTTGCCTGCAGAGCAGGTTTTGTATGTTCAGCCTACTGCGATCATCAGGTCTGAGTGCACAGTAAATGGAATTCACAAGCCTTTCCAAGTCACCTCCTGTGTAAAGCCCTGAACAGACAGTCCCAGAAGTGAAGTAAGGAACAACTTCTCTCTCCACCCCTTTGGGCAGCTCACATGCATGCTTTCAGCAGTACCTAAAACAAGAAAAACACCTAGACCCACTTCACTGGGATTGACGACAACAGAACGGAAATGAGAAACTGATTAAGTGGTGAGCCAGCTTCACATGCAGAGAAACTTCCAACTTTCGTTCCTAATGACTTTTTTTAAAGCACTTCATTTTTGCTTGTATTCCATTTAAAAAAAAAAATAAAAAAAAAGAATCTTGGCCCATGAGTTCTCAGTGCCTCCACAGATGAAAGCTGTGAGAGGCCTTAAATGACTTCAGCAGGAAACTACTGGGAAGGGGAGTGGTCTGTTTTCTGACAGTCCCATTACACATTTCTAGGAAAAATCTTTTCAAGTTCTGCATACGAAAATGAAACAGGATTACAGCCCTGCCTCTCTCTTGGAGACAATCGCAACAACACTTTTCCTGCTCCCATGCTGGAGTGGTGCAAAGCAATTCCCTTCTTTTTCCTCTCTCCTATCTATCTCAGGATCTTGGGCTCAGGAATAGCACTTTAGATTTTAGAATTTTTAGAATCACTGCATTTAAAGTCTGCTCAAATAGGACCCATGTTTATTTCAGGTAACCTTGATGAATGCTCTGTTCTGAAGTTGCATTCATAAATCCATCTGCCATTACCCAAACCCCTCACAAACTGTTTAGTGAGCTCAGGAGTTTTCCACTTAGTAGCGATGACAAAGCACTAGACTACTGCAAAACCCATGACGGAGAAGCTGAGCAGTAACAGATGCCAGCCAAATAGATCACTGGGGTGGAAGGTCATCCTTGAACAGTATTTCTGTTTTTCCCCTTTTGGTAAATTGCTCTGGGAACAATCCTCTTTTCTAGCATAATGTAATCAAGAATTAGAAAGTCACCACCACTTACACAGAGCTGCAATTCCTGGCCTGACTGGCTGTGTTGGGAATTTTAACTGATGTCTCCACCCAAGCAGCATGTGGAACCAATGTAATGGCTAACACAATTCAGAGCTTAAAATGGAGTGATGTTGCAGTTCCAGCTGGTTTTGTAAGTCAGTACAAGAGATTTTTGGACACGTTAGAGGAGAAATAGAGATGATGTACACCAAGGAATATGTGAGTGACAATGCAAAAAGCAAGACAAAAGTAAAGCACCACTACACAGTATTACACAGCACCATGCTCAGGACCAAGACAGCAACGAGAAAGCGATGACTGGTGGGACATACTTCATGGGAAAGAGATGCATTATTTTTAATCTCTCTTTTTAGAAAAGGCACAGCCTTCTACTAAAGGTGAAGATATATAACAGCCTAGGGGTAAACAAGGAAGCTTTCATTCTGGTGAAGAAGAAAGCTGCAGCCTAAGTATGCTTGGCCCAAGTGCCCTTAACAGGTATTGTGACTCACAGTGCTCTACAAATCCCTTAATTATCAGAGCTACATCCCTATGTATCAGCTTAATTCAAGCTAAGTCTGGAAGGGCCTTTTTCTTTCCTCAGAACTGATCTACGCTTTTTGACCAACGAAGTTTCCACATTCTTCCTTAGTCCTAACATGCAGAGGCCAAAAATGGCTGGCAAGGCATGATGGTGACAAGCATTTACCTTATTACTGAATATATTTCCATGTAGGTCCTTGCTTGTAAGCACAAGTTCTTATCTAGCTGCTAATTCTGATGCAGATTTTTAGCAATTTGATAAGTACTTAGTATGTAGTAAGTATTTAGTAGTAATTTGGTAGATCCGCTGACTATCCATGGCCCGTTTAATGGTTAACTGCCTTTCCAGCAGGCTCTGTCTTCCCAACAGTACTTCTTATTCTTTGAAGGCAAGAAACGTACTATTTTGTAGAGAAGCATGCGGGGAAGTCTTAGGAAGGCATCCTCTTTGGGGGTGTGTGTGTGTGTGGTTATCTGTATACCTCATGCCCGCATCTACCATACCTGATCCTCAGCTGTCTGAAAGAATCCCTATGGCTACACCATTTATTGAGATCAAGGCAAAGTTCAACTGTTTTCAGAGTTCATCCATCAAGACTAACAGTACAGGTAGGATGCTGGAGACAAAGCATTTATTCAGTGAAGAGAATCATGATATAAATTATATCCCCACTGAAAACAGGAGATGACTTGCTACCAATGTCAATGGCTCATAGCTGCACAGGGCGCTTGCTGTGTATTTAGAAAATATCCCCCAAAAAAGCCGAAAGGATGCATTTGAGAAGAGCTAGAGAGAGGTGAGATCACCATAAAAAGCTTCTAGGGTTTTCACCCACAAAAGCAAATTTAAAAGGCCACTTATAAAAAATAAAAAAGTGTTTCTTTGATAAAATGCCAGATACCTCAATCTCAGGTAATGCAGTTCTTAACTAGCATTACAGTAAGTCCTCACAACGTGCTAAACCTGTACATGCCAGTTTCATATCTGCAGGTAGGACTCACTCTGCAAACTAGATCTAACTTGGATCATTTTTGCTAAGCATATTCTGAAAGGCTTTAGTTCCCAAATAACCTGGTCTGGAAGAGATAATTCTGTACTCTCTGGAATGGTGATAAAATTAAACAGTTTGAAAATAATATGCTTCAGCCTTGCAAGAGTCCTCAAACACACTACTAGAAATGCAACAGCCTTTAAAATTACTAGGTTGAACTCACCATCAATCTGACTTATCCAAAGAGCTAGCTTTTCCCCTTAGAAATAAAAATATTGTTTCACTCGATCATTAACCAGGATTATTTAGTTCCAAGGAAGAATTTATATAGACTTGATACGACTGAAGCACATAAACAAGCTGAGTGCTTTTCTAAAATAAAACTGTAGGATGTCAATGCAAATCAACAGTAAAAAGGTATTTTAGAGTGCAATAAGCAGTGGAATAACTTAGTTACACAGCATCTGATGAGCAAAAGTGATACTGATTGTTTTGCAGTCCACTTCTGAAAACCAAAACAGAGGCTTTCACTTTGTTTTCTCCCCATTTTTTTGGCATAAAGAACACATTTAAACTGTTATTTTTAGATAGACAGGCTATGAACAGAAGCAAAACATGAAGGAAGGCTGTCACGCATCATGTAGGTTATCCATTTTTTTGGCAGCTGAAATTCTTTAAATATTCTCATTACTTTTAAATTAATATTCTTGAGGAAGAGGGGCTAGTTCAGACAGAGTTATTGAAAGAGAGTTGTCCATCTTAGAATTTCCTATAGACGTGCTCTGAACATTCTTTATGCTTTATTCTCTTGACAGGAGTGATTTTCCCTGGACATTCGTGATTCATGTGAACTCCAGATCCCTTCAGTGAAACGCAGTCTTACAAGGAAAGACACACAACATCTCACAGATCACAGCCTTAAAAAGGATCCAAAACCAGTCAACAACCGCATCTTCTGCAAGTGAAATCAGTCTATCTTATAAAATCATTTCATAGGGAAGGAAACGTCTAACTAATAGTAAATGAATGTAACAACAAAACCAGGTAAAATTATGGCTAAAACAACACTTTGGGGAAAAGCTTTGAAAAAGTACTTTGTTTCTATCAGACAGATTTACTAGTTTTTAAAAATCTGTTTTACTCAAGCTTCCGAGCATCACCACAAAGCATATTTATCACACAGGCAAAGTCTTCTGCAGACCACTGTTATTTTCAAAGGAATAGGGAAAAATACAGCAAAGGCTTCAAAGATGTGAGTGAATTATTTCATCCCCTTACAAGTGCAGCATGTGCTCTCTCTTCTGTAATGACACAGTACAGAAAACAAGATGTAATTAATGCAATTCCTTTGCCAAATGAGTGGGATCTTATAAAGAATTGGCACACGCTTTCTTGTCTTAAACAAAACCAAACTTAATACAGAACGTTATAATGTACCAACAGGGTCCTTTGACAGATTTTTTTTTTCTTTTTCCCAATACAAGCGACTGCAAAGTGCTGGGCCTGTAATCAAAAGCATACTCGGTGTCCAAAACAGAAATATTGATCCAGCCAGGCATTTTTGTGTACTACAGTACAATCATATCAGTGAACCAAAGAAGAACATTTGGCCTTTTGCTATCTTACGTACCAAGACAGAAAAGCATGCCTTTTCCTCTGCTCTACCCCATGAACAGATGTGGGTTTAATCACATACAAAACAAAATGCTCACAAGTTTCAGACTATGACTTTGAAATTTAGGAGTAAAATTACTTTTCAAAGAAAGTGATTTGCAACTAATTATCTTGAAACCGTCCATAAAAGGCAGACAGGCGTGGAATTGGATAAATACACCAAGTAGGGCTTTGTTTGGGTGGTTGTTTTTTTTTCCAGTTGGAGGGAAAATTAAGGTAATTTTGACAAACAAAAACCCTCACCTGTCTCAATACAAGAAATTTTAAAAGAAGCCCCAGGTTCCAATATAGAAAAGTTACAGGAGATTCATCAATAAATAGATTTTACAGAGCAGTGTAAATCCAGATGCTGCCTCTCTCTTACTGAACTCAAAGTTGCAGATTAACTCAATCCACAATGTTAGCAGAACAGTACAGTTAATTAAGAGAGACAGAAAATGCCACACGAAGCCCAAATGCTACTCTGTTGGGAAACTGGCACCTAGAGCTGCTACAACTCTAAGTTAGCCACTAACCTACACCTCATGGTATCCAGCTCACCCGCCACCCCGCCCCAACTAAAAGACACCTCATAAATACCTAAAATCAGATTACCCGTTCTTCTGTCTAGCATTACAGCTCTTTGACAAACTGTGTGTGAAACACAGTTCCAGGGAATGTGGATTACAGGCAACTCCTCAAGACCTATTTTGAAAGGATGTATGTGGCATTGAGGTAGCTGGAATTTGCATACAGAGAGAACAGGTATGTTTCTAATGCAATCTGGACCTCCATTCGCATGACCTGTCTTTATGAATATGGCCTGCATGAGGATAACATGCACGGAGTACAAAGGGATCTCTGTTCCACATCTGGGTGTTGTACCAGGAGCACAGGGTGGAGGGAGGGAGCTGAAATCTGTGGTTCTGAGGTGGAGGTAAGATGCACGATGCTGGCATCTGGCAACCAGAAGAGACAAATGAGGTAGAGTTGGGCCGCTGGCTGCTTGCCAGCCAGGGCGTATGCAAGGGTAACAAGAGCTTTTAGCCCATACGGAAAGGTCACCATGGTAGGAACAGAATTACAGCCCATGTTCATACTTCAACTGTAAATTTCCTAGCTTTATAAGTTTCACAACAACCTAGAGAACCACAACATCCTAGAATTAATTTTAAAACCACGTGCAATCAAACTTCATCACAAATGACCAGGTCCACAAAGCATCTAGACATACAGCTTCCACTGAAATTCAACAAAGCCCCTAAATTCTCACAGTCCTGACCAAATACATTTTTTTTTCCTTAAAAACTATAAATTGTGCCCTCACTTCGAGACAAACCTCTCCTGCTCATAGCTTTTTTCAGTCCTGTATTTCACTATAACTCTTCATGAGTGTTATTACAACCTGCAGTGCCCTAGCCAGCAGCACGTATCTCTGAAGTTTCAAAGATAGTACTCGTGTCTCTGGAGCTTGTACCACTCACTTCAGCAACGGCTCTTCAGCCTGTTCAGATGCTACCAGCTCCATTTACAGGCTGTTGGGACAAACTCCTACAAGAAGACAGTCACAAGAGAAGACAAGATTACAGATTCTGAGCGAGTTCATGCCTCAAGTCAGTATCAAGGAAAGTTCACGCAGCTAGTTTTGCTCACAGATTTTCTTGCAATGCCTAGGACCAATCTGAGTTTCTCAAAAAGCGAGTTTTTAATTATGAGCAGAAAAACAATAGCTCACTTCAACATCAAAAAGAATACACCCACTATTTTTCCATGCTCTGTAATTTAAAAATAAGTCGACCCATTAGCTTTAAAGTTTTCAAAAATATTAAAACTGAAATATAGGGCTCAATTTCCTTTTTGTTTTTTTTTAAGCCGGACACAGAGATTGAAAAGTTTCAGACTAATGGCTACTTTAAGATGATAAAAGGGGTGAAAGTTTTTGAACTATGAATCTGACATTGCCAGAACAGATTGATTCCATAGTAAATTTTTAAACAGAAAGTAAATTTTTAAACATCGACTAAATTTGAAGCATTTAAATAAGACCAGAGCATTAACTACATGCCAATTCAGAAGTGCTACAGGGCCTATAATTTGTCACACTGCACATATAGATCTACCTGACTTTTCTCACTTTTTTCCATAGTGTGCGCGTTCAGAATGCAAGCAGGGGCCACAGTACACCTGAACAGCATGCCCGCCAATTCAAGAGACTTCCTATATTTGATGTGAACCAGACAGAATCAATACATACTAAAAAAATTGGCTAGGAAATGGCATTTTTTTACTCTGTACTTCAGAAACATAACCCTGGAGGCCAAAATTACTGTCTTGACCATTTGGCAACTGATGACAACAGAATTATGACTAGTGGGACGCTGACTCCCAGTGTTTCCCAAGCACCTTCTGCATGAACTGGAGGAACGCCCTGCAGGAGTATCAAACAGAAGGTCCCTCAGTTCATCAACACCACAGTGCCCAACAGGCACTGCTCTTCTGAGAAACATTCTAAGACTCAGCAGTTTGCCTGCATTTCAACCAAATGAAGCCTCACAATTGCTAAAATCCCGACAGAGGCCAACCAGACCTGGCCTGGCTCTGCTGCTGATGCTCTGTGCACTAATGGGGAGCCTGTGAACACAACTGACTGAACGGGCTGAGGAGCGAAGCACCCCGAAGGAATAAAAGCCGTTTAAAACCACCCCATTATGAGTCCACCCCAGCATCTGTACAGGCTCCTGGTGCCAATGGTATCATTCGTAAACAACCTCAAGGCTCCATGCTGGTGATGGAAAACCTGACGTCAAATCTCTCCTCCTCAGTGGCTCACCTAAACGCTCAGAGCAGGGAGGCGACAGACACAGGAGTTACCGCAGAGGCGCTCGGTCACCCGAAGGCTGGTGAAACGAACTAAGGGATGCAGGCAGCTCGCAGCAGCCCAGCATACCACTGAACCACACCCTGCTAGTTATTTCCAGCAATCCTAACAGACGCCGCAGTCCGAGACCGTCTTGGGGTTTCCATCGGAAGTCCAGAACCTGTAAGGAACGCTACTGCAGGATTCGGGGATGTGTTCTACGCTTTTCAGGATTCTCTATCCTTAGACTAAAGTTCAGGTTCCAGCTGCCCAAAGAAACATGGAGAAAAACTGTTGGTTTAAAGTCTTGGTAGGTAAGTCAAACCCTGCCAAAACCCGACTACTCTGAGGTATCTCATACTTGCAGTCACTTCACCTCAAACTAATTTGATTTTAAAACTGAAGTTAAGCAACTTGTTAGTAGTCACTTTTCGAGTATTTATTTATTTTGTTGGGGGAGGCAGGGAGGGAGGAAAGAAAAATCAAGCGATTTAGCTTTCCAAGTGTTTAACATAAAACCCAAAAGAGCTCCATCTGGCAACCATCAGGATTGCTAAATAATCTAAATAGTATCTACATAAGAACCAGGCTGTCTATGGAGTAAGACAACTTCAACTTTTACAGCCACAAAAAGCCTTTATTAACATAAAAGGAAATTATAAAAAATTAAGTTAGAACAGGAACAAGAGCCTGGCAACCTGACAAAAGACCCCAGGAATCTCCGCATTAATCTTGAAATGCTGCTTTTGACTTTGTTGGAATATAGCATCATACACTGTGTGGTTTTAAAACAACAAAACAAAAACCCCCTTAGGTTCAAAGGACTCTAGTACAATAAAAACAGTTCTAGGAAAAGATTCAAATTAATGAAAATCCCCTAATATTTTACCCCTAATATTTTAACATAGCTCATGGAAAATATTTAATTACACAGACTTCACAGAGTCACGGATGAGGCCCTTCATATCCATAGATGTCTGTCTTCATTAAGAAAATGGTTCAGAATACTCCTGCTAATTATGTTAAGCAAATACACCTTTGAACTGCTCTTATAAAAATTTTTGAACATTCATAATTCCCAAGTAAATAAACACCTCTTGGAGTACACAGTATTTAATTTTCCAAGTTATTCATACAAAGGACCTAGCATGTATGGTTTTGGGGCCGTTTGTGATTGATCCAAACGTGGCAGTGGTCTGGTGTCCTATGTGAAATATTTTAATGGTCTTGATGCCCCTCTCAAGTTGCCACTGGGATTTTCTGTCAGTTTCTTGGCAAAATGTCAAAGAGTGGAAGCTGTGGTCCCCAAAAAAACATGTTATGGTGATCCTGTGAGGATAGGGCAGCCTTGAAGTTCTGCATTTTTGCCATCCCTGGGCTACAGGAAGAGAATTTCTATCTTTATTATTGCCCATCTGGCACCTTTCACAGGCAGCAAGAACAAAGCAGTAAAATGTACTGGTCCCTACCATCTGCTTCTGCTTGTGAAGTCTAGAAAGAGCCTGATAGGGAAGAAAGAGGAAAAAAAACAACAAAGGCACCCCTTCACTTCCCCCCAGATTGTTCTAGCAGGTACACATTTTTGCCTGTACTTCTTACTTATTTTAGGGCAGCCCTAGAGGCCCTTGGTTCCCTGCAGCAATACAGCTGCTCGACACAGAGCATCCCAAACGCTCCTCGCCCCACATCTTCATTCACAAGCGTCTAACAGCCCGGGAAGAAAGGTTGCGTTGTTCGAGATCTGCTTTATTGGAGCAGCCTCTGTTTTATCTAGAATAGGAAAATTCCTGTGGGTTTAACAGGAGGTATTACCCTACAGATTTTCTCTGGTTCCACCTCCTTTCCCATCAGCCACATCCCCTCTTGCTGCAAGGCTGCATACACCATGTGTTGGCTCGACCCCTTCTGTCTCTGACAGAAGTTTGGCCAAAAAGAGCAGATTTTCTGCTACTTTGATCATTTCCTGTGGTAAAAAGTGAAGGGAATTATCTGACCCATGGTTCTTTTTTTTTTTTTTCTCCTTAGTTTTGAAAAATAACATGGATTTACATTTGCAAGTTCCCTTAAATAGTGTACTTGCTTTTCAGTAGCATTTTGCTGCTAGTTTACTGGTTGTCTTGCAGACCTTATTTCTTTTAGAATCAGAAAACACATTGCTCCGATCTCAAATTCCGAGACTCAGCTGCCGTATTAAATCAATAATGAACTTTGCTATGATGATGCCGCAACTAAACGGTAATATCCAAATTCACAGACAATATAAAAGTGACAACTTCTTCCCTGTTAAAGAAATTCTTACATTTAAAAAATAAGCTTAATTCGCTTTTGGTGGGGATAGTGTTATTTTTGGCTAAAGCTGTGCATTGCATAATGTGTTTAGAAATAATTTAACCCTTTTATTAAATGCACTATTAGAGTAGATCTGTGACATATGTGATAAGCACCCTGAAATACTAAGTTTTCTTTTGCCAAAATCACCAAGGTTCCAGGTCAGAAAACGCATCTCATGCTCATCTGAGCCTATGTTGAAATGGTGACACTACCTGTTGACCTAAATGGTGTAAGCATTTAGGCAACACCGGCCTAAAGTATGACGCCAAGTGACAATCAGTGACCTCAATGTGGCCTGCAATTGCACCCTGAAAACTAGTCCATTATGCATTTTTTCTGTCCCACAAAGTAACAAACAACATGAATATACCTACTGAAATAATACTTTATATCAGAATTAATATTCTATAGGAATACATTCCAAATAAATTACCACAATATACATTAAGTTTTATAAATGTGGCACTGCAGCATTTAAAACATACATATGTTCACGCTCAGTAGTGGAACCACACTCACTCAGCTCAGAAAATGCCAGAATGTGCAGATGTACATAAAGACTTTTTCCTGTTAATCATTTACTCAGAGTGCATAAAAATAGTTATACTTGTTTACTTGTTTGCATCAAAAGCCTTTTGTTTGTTTGTTTGTTTGAACTTTGCTGTGTACATTATACGAATAGCACAGATTTTGACAGGTACTCTCTCAAGCTGAGGCCAGGGAGTGCATGGCCCCCTTTTGCGTGAGTTCTCTGGAAAGAAATGATTGAATATTTTAAAGTGTTAAAATTACTGTTATTTTAAAATGTTACAGTAAGTTACTTTGGTAAATTTACTATTTTGTGTGTGTGTATATATATATATATTTTAATCGGCCTGTTAACTAGAATCACGGCCTGGCTACATTTCACGTTTAATTTTATAAAACTGAATCCCCCAAAAACTCACACACCTCAAAAGCAAAGGGAGATCTAGAGCAGTTTGTTTTCCCTCAGTGCTGAAAAAGGACAAAGAAGATACATACTTATTTATATATGTATGCATGCACTTCACTTCAAAATATAATCACAAAGGTGTGAAGAATCTGCAGCATCCTTGGTAAAACAAAAATTGCACTGAACCACTTAAAACAAAATCTTACCACAACAAAAATCGGCACTATCATCGTTAATAATATATTGCCTTTCATATGCAGAGGTAATAAAGAGGCTGCGCTGTGATCCATATAACCTCAATAATGTATAAATGAATCAAAAAGAATCTAATTAGCTCAGCAGCGCCAAAAATTATTAAGTTGAAACATCAAAAGAGGCAGTGGGACGTTACTTTTTTTTTTTGTCAGACGTGCCGCAGAGCTGCCCTTCAGAATCCTCTGGTTTGTATCTGGAGGGGGGCCTCGCAAATGCAGGTCCCAGTAAGTTAAAAGAACTGGAGTGAAGGATGCTGCCCCAGCCCCTGCACCCGCCCCCGGCAGCGCTGCCCCGCAGCCCTCTCAGCACCTTCGCCGCACGTCCCACAAGCTCTGCACCATCTAGGATCTATGCAAAGGAAGGGTGGAGCCCGTTCCTCACCTCCTGTCTGCAGCCACACAAGATAGTACATCCTGAAAGCATGACATCTGCCACGATCCCTTTTTCCTCCTTCCCCTCAGTGGAACTGCGGAAAAGAAGGAAGGGTAGATTGGGACGGTATCTCAGCTTCCACTGAGACAGGCCACATGGGAGGGAGACACAGAGGATAGCTGAGCAGACAACCGCAAACACTACAGGGGCACGGGACCTCCCTGAAGATGGCCTTGGCCTCCTATGAATCCCTCCGGAGTTCTACAGCTGTTCCTGCCATCCAGATGGGAAAACGTGCGTGCACGCACATGCGAGAGAGCCTCTGAGGAAATACCTGTGAAGGCGTCTAAGCCAAAGTTAGAACAGCGTGTGTGTTTATTTATTTATTTATGAAAAATAGTGAGAGAACTGTAATGCTATGCCGCGTAGATATGGACATCCCTGTCTCTGCAGCATGTACTGCTAGGCCTGTATCGCATCAGAGAGAACAGTGAGAAAATCATACCCCAAAGGAACGCAGCTTGGGTGGATTTTTCACAAAGAAAAGTCCTAATCATACAATTCACTGAAGTCAGAAAAGTTTCATTTAAAAATAAACAAAACATAGTACTGGGGTCCACTGTACTTAAGTCAATAAATTTTTTTTTTCTAACCTTAAAGATAGGGATATATAAGCTCAGCTTGTATCTCCTTCAACAGGATGTATTTGTCCACTACCCAGTAACATTTCACTCCCCTTCGAAATTAAGTAAAAGCATCGCGTGCAAGAGACACAATACTGCTACGGAAGACAGACCTTTCACTACGCCAGGACTGTTCCATCTCCAAAACCAAAAGGTTTACTTCTTCGAAGGAATAAATAGGACAGTACTTGCACAGTAAAGGTTTAAACCACGGTAATCACATTTCTAAGGTAGGTTCTCCAATGGCTTGCAACATTGTTCAATTTGCAGACATATTAAAAAAAGAAAAACCCATTAGGCAATGGAGCTGGGCAGACAAACACAGCCTCCTTGCCAGGAGACCTGCTCCTCTATTTACCTTTCACGGAACATACAGAAGGCAACAGATCCCACAGGTCCACAAAGACCGGGCTGAAGAAAATCAGCACTGCGATAATGGGAACTACTGCAGTGGACCCTGAGGTCCACTCACAGTTCCCAAGGAATTCAACTGGAGGTGGAGGAGGACTAGGCCTCAAAAGTCAGCTAACTTATCTGCCCGTTATCTGCAACATCGAATGAGAACTACTTTGACAGAAATCCGTACTGAGGAGCTCCAACACGAACCGCCGAGGAATGAGAGGGCCCAGTCCCGCAAACCTCCGCACTCCGAAGGAGACGCACGGAACAAGCAGGGCTGTCCAGCAAGGTAGAGTTCTTCAAGAAACCCCTAATAAATTAATATGGAAACTCACAGATTTAACACAGATGGCCTACATCTGCACAAGTCAGAATACACAAACTTCCCAAAGATAAGGCAGAACACTGATAAAGCCAGAGCCAGCCTATGCCTGCAGCCAGAGCCCTCCCAACGCATCCAGCACTGCCCAGCTTTCCATAAATACAACCACAGTATCTCTGTCGGAGGCGTCCTGAGGAGGAGGAGGGGTGGTATTGCGGGAGGGACGGTATTTATAAAAAATAAAAGAACTGAACTGCAGCCTGTATGCTGCTGTCTAGAACTACAGTTACTTTTGTACCACCCATTCCCTGGGGAAAATGACATACAATGCAAACAGGCCTCGCTCTTCAACTGTTCAAGTATTAAGAGATTCACAGAAAGACATCTGAGAAACATAACATTTTAATAGATGAAATAAATACTCCAGTACATGCAAGATAAAAACTGACATTGGAAAAAAAAAAATTAAAAATCACTTTTGTTATAGTGTAATTTTTTGTTTGTTTGTTTGTTTAAACACTCACAGTAGCTTTTCCCCCAGTTTGGAAATCAACACATGGAAAACATAATCACAACCTCCAGTCCTTCCACTCCTACACACCAAATGCACTTCTAACCTAACACTTGATGCAAA
>VYZM01019594.1:0-16897 GCA_013398915.1 Dromas ardeola | reverse complement strand
TTTTTCACAATGAGAACAATCGGTCATTGTAATAATCTGTCCAGGGAAGTGGTGGCTTCCCCAGTGTTGGACACTGTTAAGATTCATCTGGACAGGGTGCTGGGTGATCTTGTCTAGACCGTGCTTTTGCCAAGGAAGTTTGGACCAGGTGATCCCTGAAGTCCCTTCCAACATGGTATCCTATGATTCTATGATTCCATTAAATTAAGATCCTCTGGAGAGAACACATTTGGGCCAGTTAAGATTCCAGCCAAAGCTCTGTAGAAAAGCTCAGGTAGTAATAAAGTGTAAAACTTTTCATAGCTGTCAAAGTTCAGACAGAATACAAGTACTTTATACCAAAAGGAAACACGAAATTTTACGCTGTGTGTCCATAATGTAATCAATGATGTATACTGAAAAAGCTATACCACTTATATATATAACACCTATACAAACAATGCGATTCCTCTTTAAAAACTTCTGTAATGACAGTGGTCAAGTCTTATTTAACCCCTGGCATTATGGAATGTATAGTTCACTACCGCTAAGTAGTGCAACTCAAAGTTGGTGAGTCCCTGTGCAGACAGAAAAAAAATATATGGCTAAAGACTCTCTGCTATCTTTAACTTTGTTATCAATATCAAAGTATTATATATCCGAACAGTAATGATAATAGCAGCCAAGAGTGTATCAGTTTGTCAGGGATATCACCTAGCACTAGCAAATCAGTTACTCTTTCTAGAAGCATCATGCAGATGTCAAGTGCCGAATGAAAATTAAGATGCAGCAAGCTCACTCTCCCAATACCTGAGCTGCTACCAAGCTCAGTGTATCAGTGAATAGTGCCTGCCAGTACTTATGCTGCTTGTCAGTACAGAATAGTTAATGCGGGGTAGGTGGAGGTATCACTAAAAACTTTGTTCAAACTAGTGTTCTACACTAGTTTAAGAGGAAGGCAGCAAGACAAGGGTGTTGTATTTCTCAGTAACACTAAACTGGAGAGGGAGTTTTATGGGGGATTATCTCCATTATTACTTTCTAGGAAAGCTGCTATGATACATTAGGACAGGACCATCTGAATGCCAGCCATCAGCATGGCACAGCAAGTCTCAAAACTTCTGTGAACCACGGTAAAAATCTGACTTCCCAAGGTTGTATCTGAAATAAACTGCATGCTTTGTAAGTATGGGTCACTAAAGTGGGAGGTACTAAGGACTGCTTACATGAACTAGTGAAAAGGAAGTCACGGGAAGTTAACACCCCTACAAAACTACTAGCATTCATTGTGATAGCAGATCTGTAGAGAATAGATTTTAGTAATCCAGCAGATGTCACACGAAAAAGATTTGCCTTGCTTGCTTTGCAAGAGACATAAGTGTTTTTTCCCTTGTTACTGCATTTTATTTGGCTTGAAGAATTTCCCATGTTACTTGGAACAATTTGAATGTATTTCATGCATAGTACTGTGTTTCTGTTAAAAAGTGATGCATTAAATGGAATTCTTCAAAACCAACTGTGAATTTCTACTATCTGAGAAATATAATTCTGAGCTAATCCCTTTAAAGTTCATTCATAGGCAATGAGAAGGCGCCACTAATGTCTGAAAACGGATTCTCACAGTGTCAATTATTCTCTATTGACTTTTTGTTTTAAGAAGATAACTATTAGTATCATCTGCATTTTGGATTAGGAAGTGCGGCTTGCTGAAATAGTTCATATTAATGAATAAAAATCTAATTTTGTTTAGTCATATTTGTCGAGTTGATTCTTACAAGCAAGACCTTGAAATCTGAGTATTTGTAAAAATTAAAATTATTTCCCTTTTTCTGACAAATTCACCCCTTTTCTGATATTATGTACTCTTGAGGTTTCAGGATACTTTTGAACATTCTTTTTTCTGTCACTTGCTTTGGGATAACTAGAGAGTTCAAATAGTAAAATAAAATCACAAGAAAAAAAAATCTCTTGAGGATTACTGCTCGTCATCGTGCCCACAGCCCAGTACCAAATATACAAGCAGAATACTTGTGCTCCACCTTCAATATTTAATGGGCAACCCAAGAGTAAACCCTTGTTCTGTTAATAAGTATTGAGTTTATCTAGTTGCAAGGTATGTTGCTTCCTTCCTTGGTGAAACTTTTAAGAAAGCCTTGTGTTTTTTTATTTTCATTTCTGTCTTTGAATGATCCCCAAACACATCTTTTCTGCAAGGAGATATAAGCCTAGCTAGGAAGGAGTGTGTTTGCTGAAACTCCTTTTGATTTTGGTAACATATATTTGCTATTTCAGATGGAATTACTTGAGCATACTTATGTAGACACCTAGTTTCTCTGAAAGCTTTCTGCTGCTTGCTTGAACACTGACAAGTAACTGAGTGCTCTACTTGGGACCTTTACTTACACATTCTCATTTCATACACAATAATACATAAATAATTTTATAAAAGAGCTAGGGCTTTAACATCTAATAGTTATAAAAGTAAACAAATTATTGTGCTGTTTTTACCAGAGCAATTAACCCCTTGATTAAACTTTGTTAATTATAATTAATTATTTATTTCTGAAAATGTCACTGTGCAATGGCGAAAATAGCTTGAAGGCAGCCACTTGGAAAATTGGGACATAAGAACGTGGAGTCTGACAACATAATCAGTGGATAATAAGGAAGAGGAATTAGTAAGATGACAGCAAAAGACATCAAATTCTAAAGACACTGAACTGTAAGACCAAAAGTTTATGTACCAAAAAAAGGATGAGAACTAGTGTAGTGACTGAAAAGATAGATAATGTAAACAGGAAATGGATACAGGCAGTGGTTGCAATAACTGCATTCTTTTTTTCCTTTGTTCATAGTGAACGTTACGAAAATTCCAAGATCAAGTGTGTGATTAGAGCAATCAAAAGGGAAGATAAGATATAGTGGTCTGAATAACATCATTTAGCTATAGAAAAGTGTTTCTGATCAGCAATGAATTTGGAAAAAAGTTGTGGAGTATGCATGAATATAATGTCTTCATTACTAATTCTAACAATCTAAGTTTAAAAAATTTTGCAGTCAAATTTAATTTGATTAAAGAAAATGGCCAAAGTCTTTCTCAGGAACAAAAATACCTGCTAGGCATCATCATATTGTTGTTTGTATAGGTTGATTCAGTGTGCCAATTTATACTATTCACGTATACTAGTAAGTAGTTCCTGTAATGCCCTCATCCAACATATTTGTGCACGAAAGGCTAACATAGATAATGAGATTCATTTTGCCTCAGCTTAAGTATCTAAAAATTAGGCATCTTTGCTATTCATCTAAATTTCTTCCACAGACCATAAAAGAGAAGTGTCTTCAGAGATATATTTATCATGCTTCTGATAGATACCGATTTAAAGATGAATTAATCACTCTCTGGAGGTCTCACTTCTTCTCTTTTCCCATTGATTATATGGAAAGTATAGACACCTAACTTGCACTGCATGCCCAACTTTTAAATGACTCAAGTGAAATGAAATGAATCTCATTTGCAGGCACTTGTCCCATACTGAGCTGAATTTCTCTGAGAATGGTTCCAATTTACATTATACTACTCAAGCTTTTACTGTTTTATCCATATTCACGGCTATGGAAAGAAACTGTTTTGAAAATTCCATGTGGAAACTTTATTCCTTTATTGCTTTTACCATGAAATGTTCTTTATTATTTCTTTAATTAGACATTGTTGCTAGCAGGGAAATATTCGTTCTTCTAAACATAAAACCAGCCAAAGTGGCATAGATTGGAAAGAAGCAGCAAATAAACACATCAGATAATTCTTGGAGAGTTTTACTTTATCCTAAGTTCCTGAAACACTTGAGTTCAAAAGTATTGGTATATCCTTGTGACTAGGATGTATTGTGTGTATGTAATTAATACCACAAGCAAAATAATAAAACTACTTTAAATCTCATAAATAAACACAAACACACATATAAATACAAATACACACACTTTCTTCTACTCCTCACTTTATAGTTTTCAGTCAAAATTATAGTAGCAATATAAACACCTTAGTTTTTCGGAAGTGCAGATTTCAACTCCTAGAAGAGTTTTTTGCTCAGGAAACTGTAAGGACTCCTATGGGAGTCTGTCTGAGAGGGCAAAGGAACTCAGAAGTTCTCAGAAATTTTCAGAGCTGTCCATCCCCATAAGTGGCAGAAAAAAAAAAAAAAAAAGGAGCAGGCCCAGAAATAGAAGCAAACCAGCCTTGTTAAGCAGATAGCATTCAAAGACCTCAAATAAGAAAAAGAAAGGTGTGTGAGATGGGAATGGGGACAGACACCTAAAGAGGAATACAAAAGATATTGCTTGAATACAAAAGAGGAATAAAAAAAATATTGCTTGAGCTTGCAGAGATGCAGTTAGGTTTGTGGTTCCTGATGAACTAAATCTGAGGACGGTTGGAAAACATTATTGCAAAGCCACTATGTCATTTTTAGAAGATTATGGAGATCAGTGAACATCAAAGATGGTTAAAAAAAAATCAAATATGTCCATCAATTAAAAAAAAAAGTAATAAAAATCTAGAAAACAACAGACCGGGTAGCCTCACCTCAGTTCCTGGGAAAATTGTAGAACTGGAATGGATGGAAGCTTTTTCCACACACATGAAGGATAAGAAGGAGGTTGGGAATAAACAACACAGGTTTACCAAGATTAAATTGTATTGAGCCAGTCTAACTGCCTTTATGATGAAATGACTTTCTCAGTTAATAGAGGAGAGCAGTGGATATAAATGTACCTTGACTTTTGCAAGATGTTTGACATGATCTTTCACATCCTTGCTGAAGCGGATAAGACATGGCCTGGACAAATCAATCACAAGATGGATGGAAAACTGTCTAAGATGCTGGACTCAAAAGGTAGTTAATATCTCAAACTGACAGCTGGTCATGAGTGGAATTCCTCGGGGTCTTTAAAAAAAAATCTGGGTGATGGGATTGAATACACTATCACCAAGTTTGCAAGTGACACCGCACTGGGAGAAGAGGTAGATAACACCGGACAGAAGAGGTAAAATGCAGAGTCCTCAACAGTCTAGAAAATCAGACCAAAATGAATTGCATGACAAAGACAAATGTGAAGTCCTGCAGCAGTGATGGAATAATCCCAATCAGTAGTACAGGCTGGGGAGTAACTGGCTGGGGAGAAGCTCTGCTAGAAAGGATCTGGGTATGCTGGTGGACAATGATCTGAATGTGTTAGCAGTGTGCCTTTGCAGCAATGAAAACAAACCACATCTGTGACTGCAGCAGCAAGTGACACAGGACATGTGATTATTGCACTCTACTCAGCTCTTGTTAGGCCACACCTGGTGTACTGTGCCCAGTTTTGGTACCCCCCAGTAAAAGACAGACTGAACAGAGAGAGATCAGAGAAGGGTCTTCAAGATGATTCCAGTGCTGGAGAATTTGGTGTGTGAAGAAAAGTTGGAGGAACTGAGGTCTTTCAGCTGAGGGAAGAGAAGGCTCGGGAAAGATCTAATCAGAGTTTTCCATTACCTGAATGGTAGTTATAGAGGAGATGGAGGTATTCTTTTCAGAAGGTTGCAAAGTGAATAGACAAGAGACAACAGGCATGTGTCACTTCAGGGGAAATTCCATTTGGATATAACAGAAAAAAAAAAAAGTGTCTTTAGGACAGTCCAACATTGGATAGGCTGCTCAGACTAGTGGTGGAATCTCCCTTGCTAGAAACATTTAATATGGCATTACAGGGCCATGTCCAGCCTGGTCTAAGGCCCCACTTTCCACAAAGGGTTGAATCAGAGGTTATCCAGAAGTCCTTTCAGCCTAGACTTTCTATCCTTCTATAATTGTATCTTTCACCCTGCAAAATTTATTTAATTCATGGAGGACCATCAGTCAAATTAATATGAATTTATTAGAGAAGTAAATTTCAAGTGGACTAGTTTTGCTACATCAACCTCCTCTGTGGAAACTCTCATTCACCATTTGAAGGGTCATAATTTGATTTACTGTAATTCACTTTCCTTACAGTCAATTCAAAGGCAAATATTTTCTCGAAAGCGGAGACATGCTCCATTTTTTAATGTTTATATTTAAATTTTGAATATGTGCTCAGAATGTTTGTCCATCGTATTTAAATAAATAAATGCATGTTTAGAAAATTGCAGCTCTCTCCAGTCAGAACATTAAGATACCTCTAATACTCACACTATCTATCATCAGTGGATAATAAAGGGTTATATTTGTATTGTACCAGTCTGATCAGTTGATGAAAACATCTCAGTTGGTACATCCTCATTCAGATATTTATGTTGTACTGGTACAGATGCCAGGTTATTTGACTAATAGTCCATCTGCAACGAACACATTATGATTTGGAAACACTGGTGAATTTGGAACCACATAGACTTTAATCATTACAGAAGAATGCACTTTGTCACCTTCGACTGAATAGCACCATAAGGCTAAAAGTGTCTAGCATCACCCATTAATCACGTCTCGGTCTGTTTAAACTCAGACGTAGGATGGATATTCATATGACCTGCTTCTTTGTCGGAATTTTGTAAAACATGGGCATTTAAGAAGGAGACCTGGGGATGCAGCATGAATACTGATTTCCACTGATACATAACCATAAGGAGGGGAGCAGTGGACAACCCATAAATCTGTCCTCTCTGCAGTAATTTTTAATCTCATAGACATACCATGTAGTGGCCTACTTAATCTACGCAGCAGAATACTTGTCCTGCAAAGGCACAAACTGTATCATGACAGCTTCTTTCATCTTAATTGCTCCCTTTTTTGCTGCCTGAAAATGAACACTTGAAAATGCATAGTGACCTCCTGAACCAATCTGCAGGCCTATATGGAATGTGCACCTCACTGTACCTTGCGTGATATGACAAAATGACCCTGAAAAGGAATGCAAAGCAGATTGTGTCAATGGTATAAAGAAAAAACTGCCCAGGATAGGGGCAGCAGGTTTTGTCCAGTTTAATTCAATTTCTTGGAATTTTGTTTTGGATTTCAATCCTTCTTTAAAAAGTGTTTGAACCCTGAAGAAAGAGGTGTGCTTTCAAAGTAGGGTAATAATGGCACATAAATTGCCTGCTTTGAAGCTTTGTTAAAAACTGATTGAAGCTTGGGGCTAATCTGGATATAGGCACTGCAGAGACAGGCAGAGTTGATAGGACAAAATAAAAAAAAAATAATAAAAAAAAAAGCTTTCAAGTTCTTCTGCTCATCCTATGCACCACTGCACCTAATTCACATTTCTTAAGCAGTCTGTAACCTGTGTCAGTCTCCAAGAACAATGATGCTTCTGTAAGAGCTGATTCAGCAGAATGAGAACTAGCAAGAACAGCCCTGCAATATTTAAAGTCATGAATACAAAAAGCAAACGAGAGCTTGAACTAAACTCCCTGCTCTGAACGGCTCCATTGCAGAAATACCTTTGTTTTGCATATGCTCTTAAAAATGAGCTGTATATAAATGGTGTCAAGTTTAAAACATTATAAATATTACAAACTTCTTCAGCACTTGATTTTTATGGATAGCTGCTGTGAGAGTGCAACTCAAAAGAAAATGTAATCTCAATCTCTAAAAGTACATGCTAATGAAAGGAGGAGAGTCCCTCTTTATTATCCTTAAAAAGAAATTGATTTCTACTTTATATTGTGAAAGGCTGGTGAAGTGACCTTATTTACACTAGGGACTTATCATTAACAGATCTTCTCTTAACAGATGCAGAGTTGCTTTTGATTAGACCACTGGCTCATTTAGCACAACACACTTTCTGCATCTGGAGCTTATATTTCTAATGTTGCAGCAACAAGAAGTCTCATCCTAGGGGGCAATCACATCAGCTAGATGTTCTACAGAAAACTTTCTATTACAATATACTACGTATAATAATTTTTTCAGTAGTGCATAAAGGTCTAACCCTAAAGATTTTGCTGTGAACTATGAAGAACTGTGAAAAACCAAAAGAACGAAAAGAAATTGGGGCCAGAGAGGTTAAACATGCAGCAGTTTGTGTTCAGGTACCAAAAGTGACAGTACTGAGAGTATAAATGTACAACTGGAGTGTCCTGGCTCACACTCAAGTTCCTTATTGTGCTTTGTCACTTCCCTGCAGCTATCAACTGGTGTCTGATGGAAAAATATAAAATCCACATGATACATAATTACACACTGCCATATCTGCAATGGAGAGTTCTTTTTACCTCCACAAAACTAGTGGGATGCTTGTGTCCTAAATATGGCATTGTCTTTTGCACTTTTCTTCTGCCAAACGTATCTACTAATGTTCTTGTAAGTATAATAAATTTGAAAGGAAAAGAATAAAAATAAGAATATACATATTCCTTAAAATCCTTTTAGCACATTAGAGATGTAGTCAAAGCTGTGAGCAAAAACGCGTTACAGTGATTGTGTGCATGATTCATATCACCAAAAGTAGATATTTGCAATACAGACATTTAATGCAAGCTAGTCATCTTAAACTTCCTTTATAGTTGGGACAAAACCACCTAATCTTCTGTAGGATATGACTGATCTCATTCTAAAGTATCTCAAACAGGTCAGATGAGCCAAAACCAAAAATTTGTTTTGGATTGGTTTGGTTTGGTTTGGGTTTTTTCCCCGCCTATTGATTACCATGGGTGTTTAAGGTGACCTGCTTGGTCACTGTCATTTTTCCTGCAGCCATCTTAGTTTGGGTTAGATGAATCTTTCTTTAGAAGTCTATTCAGAGATTCATTGAAAGTAAAATGAGTAATTATGGAAAATTAAGCATTAATTATGTTTCTGTTATATTTTCTTGATATATCTTTTAGACATTTACTTTTAGAACTTTGTTTCATTCTAATTATTGAACAACATATTCTACAATAATTAAGCCAAACATACTTTTGTAAGTGCTGTTTTCTCTCCCTCCCATACTATGTATACCCATATATCCATATTCTTTTACCAAAGTTAACACAATTTTCTTATGTATGTATTTCTTCAGTAGTCTTTCTGTCATTGTCTGCATTTAAACTGGCAATATTTTTTTTTATAAATACTGTATTTAAAAAGGTAAATTCACAAGAAAAATTGCCCTATGAAAAATAAGTAAATATACTTTAGGGTTAAATGATCATATGCCCAAATTTTATTGTTTTGCATTGAGGGAGACATTGCTATACCTAAAGAGATGTTATGAGAAGGACGATGCTTATGTTCATAAGCCAGTAAGACCTGAATCACTCGTCTTCAAGTTATCTTGATGGTTAGTTCATAAAACTATACTGATGGCACTCCCAGGTAGCATTGGCTATATTTAAATTCCCAGGAGGTTTGGAAGAAATTTGCTTATTATAAAAAACAGGAACAGAATGTACCTGTAAGTTCATCCAGTCTACCTCCAGCCAATGCACTGTACTTAAATTCACTGGTGAAACTGTATCCTTTACTAATTCTCTCATATGGAAGATGGGAGTGGCAGGGAAACTGTACAGCCGTGAAAACGTAGCATATGATGGGGACGTACCGGGGGGGTACCTTCCACATGATCTCATGGAGACCTGAGGTATCCCCACCTGCTGCATGCTGCAGCTTCTCTTCCGTTACGCTAATCCAGTCACCATGAAATGTGGGTCAACATGCCAATGAGCTGTGTCTAACATGGAAAGGAGAGAAAGCAGGGAAACAGGAGTTATTCGAGGAGAGACAATAGGCTAACGCCCCTTGACTTCTATCATAAATCCTCAGCACTGCATGTGGGAGTTTGCCTGGAGAAATTATCATGATTACCATGATTTCTTCATTCTTAAAATGTTTTTACCTTAGACTTTGTCATTCAGAGCCCTGTTTTGCCAAAAGGAGAGAACAAATCAGTTATCGCTGTTTTCTTATTCTGTAAGCAAGAGTGCATGTAGCTATGTGAGACACGAAAGAAATACAGAACAAACAGGTGAGACCGGCAAGTTACAGTCCTTTAATCCCATTTCAGAACATAGATGTAAAATCATTAAAGACAATAAGAAAACCCCACACTGTCTTGATAAGACATAAAAACCTCAGAAAGGAAGAGAAGTGGAAGCTGGCAGCTCATCAGTGTTGCTGATCAGGCTGTTCCTGGGAAGAGCAAGGTCATGGCTTCAGCATCTGGCCATGGACTGGCAGTATAGTCTTTGTTAATGGTACCAGTGGCAGGGAACATAGAAATGGTTTAGTCCAGAACACACCTCTCCCAGAACATACCTCTCCCAGAACATTAATGTGCATGCCAGTAAATAAATAGTTCTTAAGAGCTGTTCATATAATCATACTTTACGTATCTGGGCTTAGTAAAAACCATGCAAATCAAGTGATCCCAAGATTATAGGACTACAAACCTTCATCAGAAATACTTTTTTTTTAAATCAATTTTGCTGGCCTTACTGAGTTTTATAAACTGTTAGACACAAGGAGTTATATTGTCAGAACCTACTCTAAAACCTTAGTTGACCTCATTTGGTGATTAAGGAAAATAAAATTGAAATTATTTTTTTATTAAGAAGACTATTTATGTGGCTTACTAGGACCATTCTTGATTCTTGACTAAAAAGAAGCTCAGTCAAAGTTGGTACTAGTAATAGGTTAATACATATCTAGGGTATAAACAAAATAATTTAGTAAGAATTTATGCTCATTTGATTTCTGGGAAATATAACAAAAAAGAATTATATCTTTCTATATTAGCTACCTTCTTTACAAAATATATATGCAAAGTTTGTAAAGTAGAAAAGGTGGGGTTTTGGAGCTTTTCCCCACGTAATGTTATTTTAGAACCAGGCTAGTCTATTTCAGTTAGTAGTCTATTTCAGTTAGGCCATGTTAACAAAGCAAGATAAATATTTCTTTTGAATTTAACAAAAGAAAAAAATAACTCCATCTCTTCCCCACTGTCTAAATGAACTGGGTTTTGTATGAATTTTAATGTTTAGAAACTCATCTAGGAAACTGAGATCTTTGTTAGTACTTTTACTTATATTCAGTATACTTTGAGGGGTTGATATTACAGAGGTAAATTCTGGCCAAACCCTTCCCTCACCTTATATACCACCTCCATTCATGGCTGTTCAATATGCATTTATGAAAAACTTTCCAGAAAAATGTTATTAGCACCTAAGCAACATTTTTCCAAATTGTGAGTGACACCACTGTTAAATATTAATAGAGAGGTTGGCACCAGTGAAAACTGGTGGCAGCCCACAATGGGTGATGTCCCACATTCCCAGCCTGGTAGCTACTATGAACTGTCCTCCGTATTCCTGTGTCAGAAAGTCTTGCTACAAGATGCTACCAGACACTACTAGATAAGGAAACCAAGAAGGTAGACTACAGGATTTTTAAGAAGATACTTACTTACTCTGACTTTATGATGATTCAAAAGGGGATCTGAGTAATCAGGTTGAAATTGTGCCATATCAGAAGTTCTTAAGACAATCTCAGCTTTGGCACTTCGGTCATAAATCACTTTCAAGTACCTCTTTTTAGTATATTCCAAACTAGTGGACTACTATACTGCCAGCTCCTTGTCCCAAAATCAATACCGAAACACAGTACCTTGAAAGAACAAACAACCAATAAAAAAAAGATAAGGAAAAAAAAAGATATTTTTATTTGTTACATACCTGTACTGAGCAGCAAGAACACTGTGAGCATTCCAATGAGACCAGCTGATTGCTTTATAGAATGTTAAATAGCAAAGCAAAGTTAAAATGGTGTATATTTTTGAAATATGTTAGGAGTACAAATAAAGTATGCTACCTAAAACTAATTCTGATCAATTCACAAGATACAGATATTTGGAAAGATTTTTCAGAATTTATTTTAATTGTACTCAATGCATTTTTAGCCTTTTTATCCTGTGATTAACTTTTCATAGCTTTGATACAAAACTTTTAACGGCATTTGATGTAAATGTAGTAAACATGGGAACCTGTTGTAAATGAATCTTGCCTCATTTTAGGTGTCTAATAAGTTAAATTGTATATGAATTTATGTAATTATTTTTATGAATGTATATAAATTTATTGCATTCATCATTTTTTGATGCTCTAGGGTACCAAGATAGAACTGGCAGATATTATGTTCGACTTAAAAGACACCTCACACTTCTGGAGCAGGTGAGGGAGAGCCTCTGGAATGGCATTGGCTGTCTAAACAGGGCTAAATGCCACAGGCTCCTAAATGCTTTTGGGTATCCATTATATAGACATCTTTATCAGAACTAGTTGAGTTAGGCTATCTTTACAGAAAATGGAGAAAAACTTTTATTTATTTTTTTCAGGATATGACTAATATGACCTATATCAGATACATACTTTAAGATTAAATTAACCTTCTATCTAAAGGACCTTATAAAGAGGGGCCTAGACAAATAAGGCAGATGGAATGATCCACATTTGGTCATACAGGTTTTCAGCCTTCTTTCCACAGCCCCATATCACGTACGTAAGGTGGGCTGGTCCTGATCACTGGGCTAGTGCTGACCAAACCAGCTATGGAGTTGTTAAACTTTATCCGAACAGTTCTGCCTCTGAGTTAACTGGCCCTGGATTTTTTTTTGCTTTGGACAACTGAAACAGTTGTTGTGATCAAAGAGTTAATGTTTTTATGTAGGACACATACAAGTGGAGTGTTTGATCCAGTGCATCAGGTTAGGCTTCCAAGTTAGAATTTAGATATCTTGCATAATTGGTATTTTCTATCAGTTGGGTTGTACATACCTGTCATGGCTTCAGGTGGGATGGAATTGACTTTCTTGCTGGAAGCTGGTGTGGTGCTGTGTTTTGGATTGGGGACGGGAGTGGTGCTGATGGCTCACTGATGTTTTTGGTTGTTGCTAAGCAGTCAAAGCCTGTTCTGCTCCTCATGCCTCCCTGCCAGTGAGTAGGCCAGGAGTGCACAAAAAACTGGGAGGAGACACGGTTGGGACAGCTGACCCCAGTTGACCAAAGGAATGTTCCATGCCATGTGACGTCATGCTCAGTATATAAAGCTGTGGGAAGAAGAAGGAAGGGGGGGGACGTTTGGATTTATGGCATTTTGTCTTCCCAAATAACTGTTATGTATGATGGAGCCCTGCTTTCCTGGAGATGGCTGAACACCTACCTGCCAATGGGAAGCAGTGAATGAATTCCTTTGTTTTGTTTGCTTGCATGCACAGCTTTGCTTTACTTATTAAACTGCCTTTATCTCAACCCATGAGTTTTCCTTATTTTTTCTGATTTTTCTCCCCATCCCACTGGGGTGAAGGATGAAGCGAGTGAGCCGCTGAGAGGTCATAGTTGCTGGCTGGGGTTAAACTATGACAATGCTGTTTTTCACTATTGTGACTGTTATGGATTTCATTTTTAGATGTTCAGTTTTCTCCCAGTGGGTTGGGAATTTAGACATCTTAGATATATAATTTAGTATTTAATAGTTAATTACACTTACAATCTGTGATGTATATGCAGTACATACTGTATATCTAAGCAATAAAATAATTGTTCCCTATTAGGAATTCTGCATTTCTCCCTACACATAGTAACAGTTGCTTTTTGAAAGTGAGATTTTGTGAAATAGGAAGTCTGATAGTTTTTAGGTTTATGGAATAAAGATAAACTTTTCCATGTTAAAAATTTACGCAGTATGTTTTTATACACATGGAAATAAAAGATGCCTTTCTCTTCATTTGATTTTATGTCTTCTGTTGGCCAAATGAGATAATCTTTTTCCCTTGGAAACTTTTCCTTACATAGATAGCCTTTATATTTCAACAACTGTTCATGTGAATAACTACTAATTTCATATAATCTAATATAAATATCAGAGACATTAACCCCTCAAAAGTTGAAAATCACTATAACCTTAAGTTTTTAAAGCATGGAAAATTACAAGGCAGACATGAGATAAATTGAGATAATCTCATGTTTAAACTGAGAAAAAAGTCTCACCGAGTTTGAGTCCCAGGCAATCTTACTAGGGAATTAATAAAACTCATAAACATTTCAATTACTACCTAACACAAATGGCATGCTAGACCTGTCTGATTCAAACAGACTAATTATCATTTCAAGATATTTATAAATTCTGCCAGTATCTGTACTAGAATCTTCGTAAGAATAATTTCTTTCAGAGTATAAGCACTGTAGTTGACTCATGACAGTTTATAATTAAGATCATTTAATTTTCCAGTTCTAGTCCTAAATATTAAGTGAAACATAAATAATCTCTAAACTATAAACTAAAGTAGGTTTGAATTGAGCCAAAATACCTACTTTACAACTATTTCTTATAGATAAAACACTTTATTAAAAGAAGAAATCTCAAACTACATGGAAATTAAGATCGGTTTCAGGATATAGGTTTCTAGATTCTTTTCCTAGTTTATGCATGAGCACTGACTTGCACAGTTAGAAGAATTTCATTTATCATCAGTTCTATGCCTGAAAAAGGAGGACTCTTGATTTGATTCTCTTCTTTATTTCATTTTCCCTCTTCTGTCTCTTTTGGCCACCAAACTGATAACATTTAGGTATGAGACCAGCTTCATTAATTGTGCAGAAATTGCAAGTAGTTTTTCAATTAAGATAATTTCTTAGCATTTCTAGGACTGGGGACTTAAATGATTAAGCCTTTGGAGATAATTGCTGCTTTCTGTGTTTTGGGGCTGCCAAATGCAATGGAACCTTGGTTTTGATCAAGGTTTAAAGACAGTATTTAATACAGATCAAAATTATTATGTTGATAGGTATACCAACCAGCATTCACTTGCTAGGAAAATTTTCCCCTTTAAAGCCTAACATTATCACAAATTGGACAGACACCAGTCATCTTTACCTAGATTCAAGGATTATTAGTTAGTTGCATTTAGATTTGTTGAGCATGACTTTATTATCTTTGTTCAGTGAAGACTTAAATACATTTATGCAGCCTTAGTCACTCAAAAATCTATAAATATTATGGACTTCACTATTGTGGTCTATTTAAAAGACTTAAGATAAAAATGTAGTCACTGAAGATAATGTAATTCCACAAAAGCCAAATTCATTTGCATAAGTGGTAACAATGGAAATCAGGGAATTACACACCTGAACAACTTTTGGAGACGTAGTTTCCCAACAGGCAGAACAAACTGGAGAATAACACGGCCTTTGTAAAATGAAGACTTTTTCATAGTTTCATAGTGGGGGAAAAATATCAGTGAACCTGTATCTGAATCAGTGAATCTGCATATTCATAATTTCTTTAAAAAGGGGTTAATAATTCAGCAGCAAAATTTACAGATATTAATTGGTACAGTGAAACTTATGCAGATCACATAGATGTGTAGATGATCCAGCAATATGGGACAATAAAATGAGTTATTCAAGTGCTAAGTAATGTATATGGGAAGGACTGGGAGCAATTAAACTATAAAGAAATGATAGTACTCTCCTGAATTAGTTGTTAATACTCAGGGAAAAAAGAAAACTTTGAAGCCTTTAATGATCAATACCGATCCTTGCTTAAAAGATGTAAAGACAATATCGGCAATTGTTAGGAAAAACAGTGGAAGGCAAAACAGAAAGTATCATAATGTTTTTTCATCAATCAGTGTGGACCCACCTCTTGACTGTGGAATAGTTTTTTTATCATGTCATTATAAAGATAATACAAAGAAAATGTGTAAAGCAAGAGAAAATGGACTCAGGGACATGGAAAAGCTTCCACGACCAGGAGAAACAGAGCATTTCAGAGTTTTTCAGTTTGGAATATACTCTGCGGATAGGCTTAAACAGAGGATATTAAATCATTAATTGCAATGAGAAGCTACAAAGCAAATAATTTTTTTTTTTTCCTATTTTTGATGTACTGAATTCAGGAACCCCTAACTCACGTAATGGTGAAATTGCTCGGCAAAAACGACATGGTCAAGGAAGTACTTTTAATATATAAAAAAAAAATATAGTGGAAACTAATTTTGCCAAAGGATAAAAAGATAAGTGTTCAAAAATGCATTAAACAAATTAATGAAATATACCTTATTCACAGAATCATAGAATCATAGAATTGCCTAGGTTGGAAGATCGTCTAGTCCAACCATAACCTAACGTTGACAAAAACCATCACTAAACCATATTGCTAAGGACTATGTCTACCTGACTTTTAAATACGTCCAGGGATGATGCCTCAACCACTTCCCTGGGCAGCCTGTTCCAATGCTTAATAACCCTTTCAGTGTAAAGATTTTTCCTAATATCCAGTCTAAACCTCCCCTGGTGTGACTTGAGGCTGTTTCCTCTTATCCTTTTGCTTGTTACTTGGAAGGGGAGACTGACGCCCACCTCTCTAAAACCTCCTTTCAGGTAGCTGTAGAGAGTGATAAGATGTCCCCTCAGCCTCCTTTTCTCCAGGCTAAACAACCCCAGCTCCCTCAGCCATTCCTTATAAGACTTGTTTTCCAGACTCCTCCTCAGCTTCATTGCCCTTCTCTGGACATGCTCCAGCACCTCAATGTCTTTTTTGTAGTGAGGGGCCCAAAACTGGACACAGTACTCGAGGTGCGGCCTCACCAGTGCTGACTACACCAGGATAATCACTTCGCTGCTCGCCACATTCCTTCTTAGGCAGGCCAGATTGCTGTTGGCCTTCTCGGACACTTGGACACACTGCTGGCTCATATTCAGCCAGCAGTCAACCAGCACCCCCGGGTCCTTTTCTGCCAGGCAGCTCTCTAGCCACTCTTCCCCAGGCTTGTAATGCTANCAGGCTTGTAATGCTACATAGGGTTATTGTGACCCAATTGCAGGACTGGCACTTGGCCCTGTTAAACCTCATGCCATTGGCCTCAGCCCATTGAGCCTGTCCAGATCTCTCTGCAACGCTTTTCTACCATCAAGCAGGCTGACACTCCCACC